>CADEHL010001107.1:842761-1159496 GCA_902827135.1 Harpagifer antarcticus | reverse complement strand
CGCTCAACACACTGGATTTTGGATCAGTTTAAAGCGTTGACCATGATCCTTTTTAGCAAAGCGAGGAGAAGCTCATCTTCATGTTGCCGTGGAAACGTAGGAAGAAAATGTTTAATATATCCTTGGATGTGTGTGTGTGTGTTTGTGTAGGGATGAGGTAAGGTAGCTTGTTTACAGTGAATGTATATATTTATTTTTTAACCATAAAAAACCATTTTTTAACCTCACCCCAGTGAGGTCCTCCACCTCTGAACATTTCAAAGTCTATGGTTCTGATATTTTACATGTTACATGTCCTGAACACAAATACATGTTCTTTATTTCTTATATGCAATATTTAGTCCAAATTAAATGGTCTCTCTGTCATTAACATAGTAATACTTTAGAAAGGTATAGGGAAAATGAAAGACACACAAATGGTTTCAATGGTTGAGTCATATGATGCAAAAAACAATTGAATCTTACTTGAAATTCACAGGTATTTGAATTGCTCAGTCCACAACATGTTAAGCAAGCACAATATGCTAGATTTGATTATTTTCTATCCTATCCTACTTGTTAAAACTGAATGGAACTGGTACCGCCCCTTGACCTACTGATTATACTGCTGTCTATGTGTCGGTACATTATGGAATGTGTAAACAAACACTAAAGGGAACAGCAGAAGAAGACAGACAGGAAGTAAACACTGAAGGGAACCGCAGAAGAAGACATACAGGAAGTAAACACTGAAGGGAACAGCAGACGAAGACAGACAGGAAGTAAACACTGAAGGGAACCGCAGAATAAGACATACAGGAAGTAAATACTAAAGGGAACAACATACGAAGACAGACAGGAAGTAAACACTGAAGGGAACAGCAGAAGAAGACAGACAGGAAGTAAACACTAAAGGGAACAGCAGAAGAAGACAGACAGGAAGTAAACACGGAAGGGAACAGCAGAAGAAGACAGACAGGACGTAAACACTTAAGGGAACAGCAGAAGAAGACAGACAGGAAGTAAACACTGAAGGGAACAGCAGAAGAAGACAGACAGGACGTAAACACTTAAGGGAACAGCAGAAGAAGACAGACAGGAAGCAAACACAAAAGGGAACAGCAGAAGAAGACAGACAGGAAGTAACCACTGAAAGGAACAGCAGAAGAAGACAGACAGGAAGTAAACACTAAAGGGAACAGCAGAAGAAGACAGACAGGAAGTAAACACTGAAGGGAACAGCAGAAGAAGACAGACAGGAAGCAAACACTAAAGGGAACAGCAATCGAAGACAGACAGGAAGTAAACATTTAAGGGAACAGCAGAAGAAGACAGACAGGAAGTAAACACTGAAGGGAACAGCAGAAGAAGACAGACAGGAAGTAAACACTGAAGGGAACAGCAGAAGAAGACAAACAGGAAGTAAACACTGAAGGGAACAGCAGAAGAAGACAGACAGGAAGCAAACACTAAAAGGAAAAGCACCGCTTTGTGTCTGTGTTTTTTGAATGACCGCCTGCACATTATCCCTTACCTAGCGCGTACTGGACGCAAAGAGACATTCTGTTTAAAGAACCTTTAATATAGTGTGATACTGAAGCTGTGGATCTTGGCTGTGACTAACAAGGCATTGGGAATGACACTCTTGTCTTTAGATACATATATATTATATATATTAGGGCTGTCAAACGATTAACATTTTGTATCAGATTAATCACAGCTTAAAAATTAATTAATCATGATTAATCACCATTCGAACTATTTCCAAAATATGCCATTTCTTTATGTATATTGTTGTGGGAATGGAAAGATAAATGAAAGAAGGCGGATAAATCCATTTAACACAGTATCTATGTTTATTATAACATTTTTCTGCGTGTCAAAATGAAAGACAGCCCACACACCTATCAATCATCAAACCGTGGGGTCTTAATTCATTACGTGTTGATTTCTATCAACGGGGGAGTACTTCAGGAAAGTCGACAGGGGGGGGGCTAGTGGAGTACTTCATGAACCACAGAGTGTGAACGTTGTGATCAGCTGTTTTAGCGCAGTTCTCCAGTGAAGGGGGGGGGGGGGGGGAGTCTCCCTCCGCAGCCAGTTGGCGTATTTTTGGCACAATTCCGTTGTACAGACCGACGTTAACAGCAGCCCTGTCTGTGCACACGGAGACCGACTCTGTCGTCCGGGGATCTAACCGCCTTCTGGAAAAGCTTCACAAGTACGTCGGTACGCAAATGCGCTTTGTGACGCAAGTGACGGTACGCATTTCAGATTACGCACATAACCTGCGTTCTGTTGGAGTTAGGTATACCTCTGCTCCGCGCCGTTCCTATATGAGTTTGTTTTAAAAGAAGGAAAACTCGAAGCAACCAGGATGAGGGTTAAACAATAATCTGTTTGAATGATAAACGGTAAGAATACATTACACTTTTCAAAGGGGTCAGCCCACCCCCTGCTCTGGTCCAAATGCCGGGAGAACCTATCATCTTGACGGCAGGAGCAAAAGAGAACGAACTAAAAGCCAGAATAGGTTTACATGCAGAAAACAAAACAGGAGGAGCTGTGGTCAGTTTATCTCATTGGGAGATGTAAAAAAGATGGCTTCTCTTAGCGAATCAATGCGAGCCAGGCAGATAATAAACAAGTGCCTCTGAAGTCGTAGCAAAATACATCTGGTGTCCGTTATCTCACTCTCAATCTTCAATCCCCCTTTTTATCTCATTCTCAAGAGATAAACTTACACAAGGCATTTTGAAACATATCTACTATCATTCTTTTCTACTGTGTCTGTCCCCCAATATTGTATACAGCTATCAGAAACTGAGACCCAAAGTACTTGAAAGTTTGGGAACAGAACACCACCTTCCATGGCAGTGAAGGAACCATGAGAGGGCAACCTGAGAGCAAGAAAGCAGTCTCCTTGTGTGGTGAATCATCAGCTAAAATCTAAATATAATATGAACTGCTAATGTTTCTGGTAAAGAAACACACGAATGCTATGGATCCAAAAACAACCAAAATCATGATACTGACAAAGTGAATGATTTCCTGGTGATACTGCTTCTACCTGTCAGTGCTTAGATATTATCACGCTGAAAAAATGAATACAGAATTCCAACAAACTGTCATCAAATGTCTTTCTATTATGAATTTAGATGAAATTGTATATCCCCATAATGACCTAAACAATAAAGTCTATGGCTTTTACTTCTTTACCAGGCTAGTTACATGATGTTGTCTAAATTAAATTCTGTCTCATTACATTACTATGTTTTAGCTTTAACTGTAATATGTTCTTTGTACATTTCAAACCTCAGTTACTTTAATACCTGTTGAAACATTACTCACCGGTCAACTTCCTCAGTATTCCATTCTGGACTTACATCTCTCACAGTAGCCCCTTGGCCACTGATTCTGCATCTGTGTTACCTGTTATAACTCAATCAATATTAGAAACATGTCAACATTCATCAAACAGTATATTATCCCCAGACATGGAGCAGGTTATGTGTAACCAAAATCCTGTATGGGAAGAAAACCTTCAGGTAATAATGGATTATAAGAAAATACCAAACATTTTTCCCAAATGTACCTCCATCATTTCCACAGTAAACACTTCAGTGGAATGAAGTGTTTCTCTCCATCCTTCAGTCCTAAAAGAAACAGAATCTTCAGGTTTTAGTTTGAGTTTCACATTCTGCAAACTGCCACCTCCTGTGGGAGTGAGATATCATCAAGTAGATTAGAAACGGGTCACCTGTACGGTTTTCCAATTCTGTGGAATTTTAGGAAACCTCTCATTTCCCACAGGGCCCCAGAAAAATGTGTTAGTCCAAAAGCATGCTTGATTAGTCATTGTTTTAAATCATGCAGTTGCACTGATCACATGCAGACATACACTCACACTCACACTGTCAGGTTGTAAAGTCAAGTTTGGTCAGAGTCACGCCAGAGTCAGTCATTGACAGTGCCTTCTCAAGTTACACTGTCGGTCAGGGTCAAAGGTCAGTTGGTCTCAGTCTTTTTGACCATGTGTCGTGCTCTGCAGAGACTTTGATATTTCAGCATAGGCCAGTATCCTTTGTCTAAAAAAATCTGTCATATATGGAGCGCCATCATTTATTAACTCACGATTACAACTATAATTTTCCAGATATCTCTAACTTTTCATCGGAACAGCTGTTCCCCACATTCCTTGAAAAGTGTTAGCCAAAAAAATGTCACTTCCTTATAGTACTACTACTGCAGTTTATTAACACCGAATCTATATTAAAATGTCTAATATATCTATTTCAAAAACTTGTGTACTTAACTATTATCTTGTGTCAAAACATTACTAGGATCTGTGTAGCTCTGCATTTCATAGCTCATTATACGCATTTATCTTCAATTCTGGTCTACTTAAAAACAATGTTAAATTCTTTAGCAGTGTGTGGAACCCCGGGTGGCTGAACACGCAACAATTACTTCTTACTTCATCAGGGATTAAAAAACGGAAGTAATTTCATCACTGGTTTGTAGTTGAATTTAGGAATTATCACTTATGGTAGGTATGTGTTTACTTTTTAACATCTCTAAATGTCAGTTAATTACTAATTAAATGGATGTCCATTAGGAGGTGGTGACGCTAGTCTTCTAAACTCATAAGCTGGTGCCGTGCACTTCCTGTGAAGCTGCAAGTAAGATTTAAAAAACCCCCACATTCCTTCCAATTATATGGCTTTTACAAAATCAAATGTGCTGTTTCTACTTTTACTCTATTTTAAACACTACATACCGGACTACAAACAACAGTTACTTCCCCCTAAAAAGTCCTCGTATAGTAATTTGTTAACATGATGAAAAGATGGTTCTACTCTGTCCCCCTTTATCCCTCAGTGTGTTTTAGGATGATTTTCTCACTTCACTTTAATAGTTTCCTTTTTACTGCTATTTTCAATTTACCAATTCATTATTTATTGGTTAATACGACTTTTTATCTTTACTTATTTATCAAGTCAATTCAATTTCTTTAAATTTGGTTCTTTAAAATACATTAGTAGATACCTTGTAGAGTATTCACAATAACTAATCCTCTCTAGGATATGAAATCCATTCATCTTTAACAAGATACTATTTCCTTATTTATCTTTTGTTCATGATAACAATGGTATAACAACCACACGTTTTACCCATAGCTAGTTTCTATGTCAAGATTATTATGTGTGACATAATAATCAGATGTCTTGTTTGCTAAACAAGAATAATAAACTTTAATCTTTTCAGTATTCCAAACCATCTTTTAAACAATCAGCCTCCCTTCTCAAACACTAAGCCTAATGTTGTACACCACCCTCTGGAAAACTCCTTCACAGTTATGCTGTCAAATCATCGCATTATTTCTTCAGAGTCTGAACAGTCTGAGACAAGCCTGTCTCAAGATCTTGTCATAATGTGAACAGTCAGTGATGCGTTGTCCTCTGCAGCTGTAGTCAGTTGGATCAATGAAACTCTTGTTTGGCACTGGGATTTCCTGAGGGGGAAGAAACCTCTGGATCAATGTGATACCATCAGCAGACACATGTTGTCCTCTGCACAGTAGAAATACTCAAAAACTTGCAGTTCCTCTTCACACCACTGTTGCCTTGACAATGAGGCACAAGCAAAATGTCAAAACCTCCTCAGAGATGCGTTCTTTACACAGTTCTTCTGTTTCTGTAGTGAGCAACTTTTCACTTAACACACTGATTCAGAGTACAACCCAAAGGTGGTGCACAACTATCCAGTGCTGCTGTAATCACAGCAAATCAGCAACTGGAACTCAATTTAAATCTCTCCCCCAAAGGGTTACAAAATAAAACGGCTGAGTGTCTATATGGTCAGGAATGCTGAAACATGTGGATGTTAAAACAAACTAATGGTAGTAGTTTACCCAGATTCTTTACCTTATTAAAAGTAGTAAAACTACATTGTAAAATCTCTTTTGTCTAGTTGACGTCCTGCTTCTAAAATTCTAGTCAGGAAAATACAATAAACTTCATCTTTAAAATCTTCTTTAATTTGAAACCAAAAAGGTATTCATTCTCCACCATGATCCATTTCTTCATCAATGTCCATAAAACTGATGATTTATCTTTAAAAACCAGGAGGAATGTCAGTTCTCATAAAACACTATGCTTCCTTACTTCAGTTCTAAATCAAATGAGCAAAACAGGAAAACCCTCCTTAAACACAGTAGATTCATCTTTTATCTACTTGCTTATTCTATTCTTTTTTCAAATTGTTTATCTAAGTTGTGTTACAAGCATGGTTAGATTTGTAACAGAATACAAAACTGACTGTATTTAGCGCTATATTTTAAAAACAAGTAATCTGATTTCAGTTAATATATATATTTTTGGAACACTTAAAAGGAATTATTGGTGGAAAAGTTTCCTCAGAAAATGTAATCTCCATTACTAAAGCTAAAACCTAAAGAAATCATCACGGAACAGTTTTCTGTGCTTATCACTTAATTGTTTCAATAAAAACTGAAAAGCATTGTGAAAACTCCCACTCTTGAGAACATCCCAACACTTTATTCCATCTAAGCGCTAATGTTTATGACAGACACGCCCTATTAATCCAAAACGGTCTTTAATGGTATCAATTGTGAACTTTCTTAATATCAATTGTAAATGCAACGTATGTTCTCTTTAGAACACAGATAGGATAGTTGCAGCTGAAACTGGTTAACAGCAGCTTTCTGTCAACCTAGATAAGCATGTTGTTCTTATATCTAGTAATATATTTTATTTCATGTTTTACTCATAAAACAATATGACATTTTCCAGAATAGTAGTTAACTTTATATAACTTTTACTCTTTCTAATCTTTTCAAACATCTTAATTCTCTTGTCTCTTTCTCTTTCCTCACTGTGCCCTGCGGCTGCCTGCTCACAAGCTTCCCTCATGAATCACCTCTGTGTTTATCCAACCATGTGAGATGGCCTTTAGCCTCGTGCAGCACCTCTGTAATGTTTAAACATTTAACAGCTTCTCTTTGACTGACAAACTTACAAAACCTTCTGTTTACTTTATACTCTTTCTTCGCAAACTTAAAAACACAATTGTGGTGAATTGTTTGCGTTTTCAGTTTCCTATCTACATTAAACAACCACCAACTCAGAGTCACTGTGGCATGATCAATACAACTCCTAAATAACATTACAATGTATATTTCTTACAGTGAGTTTCTTATTTAATGTTTAACAAATTGTCCTCTTTTTTATCTGACTAGGTAGAATAATCCACTATTAGATTTAAGTTGACTCAAACCTTAACCTGCATGTACTTCATATACTCAGTAAATCTCTTTTTACTTTCCCTCAACGTTACTGTATGCAATTAAGTTCCTCTGAAATCTAATTAAGTACAATTCTCAGTTAATGACAAATACCACGCAATTCACAATGCAATGCAATAGTAACAATCAGTTCTCAAACATTCTCATAAAAACCACAATGTGACGTAACTGTATCCCACAAAAACTATGCTAAAAACAACAAATTATAGTTTCTTAATTATTTAAATATCTACCACCTCAAATCACACATTGATGTATTAATTTTCAATGTTATTCACTCCAACTTCAGATCAGTCGTTGATCTTTCACTCCTTGCTTTAAATTCAACACTCAGCAGCCATTTTCCAGGCATTAGAGAAAAAGAACAAGCAGTCACACTTGGGGCTGCTGCTTCAGCAATTTGAGGAAAAATGGGGAGAAAGGGGGGCTTTCTTGAAATCAGGTGCTTCTATTATGACTTCGCATTTCTTTATCTGACTAAGGCTTTCCTATGTTCAATAATATATATATATATATATACTGTATATGCACATAAATATATCCTCCACGCTGTCTGTTCAGCTTTTAAGATGCGATATTTCTTTCAACAGAATGGGCGTTAACCCCACAGAGCAAGACAGTGAGAAATCCGTTCATTTCAATGGCTTTTGAAGTTCGCGTTTCTACTCTTGGATGTTTTAACATATAACTCACCTCCAACTTCTATAAGCCTTGGATTTGTTATTCAGTTTTGTCATGGATAGAGACTCTTATACTCTACTTGACTTCCACCAGCGAAGTATACCCTGCGGGGACTCGATACCTCCACTAGGCGTAGGGACTGTTATACCTTTCCAGCCGCCAGAGACTCGATACCTGACGCGGAAATAATTTGCTGCTTCACTTGTAGCTAACGAGTAGCCGTATGATTCTGAAAAATCTACTAAGCTTTTAACCGTTGCTTTATTTATTTTATAACTTTACCTACCTAGGCTAAAATATGTATTGCATTATACCGTCAATGACACCTGGAAATATCCTTGACAACTCTAACTTTTAGCTTAGCCAATTTACAGACCTTCGATAGAAACAGGCGTCCGTTTTAACTTTCAGTTTTAGGACCCTGGTTTTAGTTGTCAGAGATTATTCCAGGCATCTCCCTCTGTCCGCTGGCTGCTCGTGTTTTCCTCTAAAAAAAACCTACTCATGACGTCACCACGTCGGCACGTCCTCACGTCACCACGTGAGGGGCGGGCCATTCTGCACATGCGTTAAATGCGTTAAATATTTTAACGCAATTAATTAAAAAAATGAATTACCGCCGTTAACGCGATAATTTTTACAGCATTAATATATAGAGTCATTTCCATAGGAAATTAATATTATTAACACATAGCAAGTGAGTGAGTATTGTCCATTCCATAGTCAACATACCTCAAGTTTATCTACTCAGAATGTGTGAGCATATTTTCAAGGTTAATTTCACCCTTTCAAATTTTTATTTCTGACTGTGAAGTGCAACCACCGCCATGCAGATGAGCCTGCACACACCCACACATACACACACACACACACACACACACACACACACACACACACACACACACACACAGACACGCACACACACACACACACACACACACACACACACACACACACACACACAAACACACTTTAAGTCCAAGTAACATGCTTCACTTAAATTAAAGCAAAAAGGTTTTACATTAAAAAAGGCAGACAGAAGAAAGTAACAAAACAAACACTCAACTAACAAAGGCAGTTTGAAGTACCAAGATACAAATATAAAACTGATGTTGCACACGAGTCATTGGCATAGGATTTTGATTCAGTAAGATTCAGCGACCAGGTCAATTTGGAGTGGCAATAACCAGCATTATCAATAAGGCCTTGAACAAATCTATGACGCAGTGCTTTTTAAAATTATGGGATTTAAAATGTAGTTTCCAAACAGTTTAGTACATATTTTGGTTGTACGGGACACATTACTTGTTAAAACTAAAGTGTTCAAAACATATTGCTTGGCCATAACATATGCATACAAATAAAACTCTTACATGTGATGATTTATCAGGACTGTTCACAGTTTTGTGTGTGAGATACAAACACCTCTCTCCAATGATAGCAGCCAACAGATGGGTCTATATTACCATGGTGTGTTTCCACTGGCTGTCTCTCCACTCGCTCTATGTGCCATTGTAATGGCTTCAGTTACTACAAAGTGCAAACATTGATCCTGACAACAAAACAACATATGTGGGCTTGTTAGGCAAATGAACAAGTGTTATACAGAAAATAGGAGCTGCTGTAACAGTGACAGACATGAGTTCCCCAAAGTTAAAAAGCCATGCACACACACAAGAACAAGTTACACACCCATTAAGCCTTGATTATAGCCCGCAGTCTGCAGAAAGCTTGATTAATGGATGGATGTTGGATTAATAAGGAGTGACACTGGCAGCTGGGGATTTCTCACTGATGGGAACTTAATTCAGATGTCATCTCATTTATGACTTGGTACAAAGAAAACGTTGTAGTAATTCAATTGAAGTGACTGTCCAAACACTGACTGGTCAAACAGGTCAAGTCATCTTTATAAATGCATCCATTTTAAATCAGAGAAGCTGAGAGAAGAGGGAGGATAACAAAAAAGGTATTTAACCCTTTGTAGGAGAAGGCAAAACAAGATGACTTGACTAAAAGCCAGTTTAAACTCAAATTATTTTAATTTCATCCTTCCAACTTTTCCACCAGGTATAAAAGACTCCCTTTTCTTTACATACATATACTGTTTTCTTATTGTGGTGCTTTACTTAGGTTGGATGGGAACACACTTAATAGCATTACCAAAATAAGCAAACAAGATCAAACCAACATTCACTTCAGATCTGAACACAGGGAGGAACGTTTTGAGAGTGGTTTTGAGAAACTGAGGTTTTAAGTTTTAACAACTCAGAAGCAAAGTTGATTCACAGCAAATGTACATTTTATTGTATTAAATGCACTTAAAAGGTGATCTGAATACACAATTGTACGAGGTGTTCCATATATGTTTTTCTTTGGAAGGAAGAAAGAAATTGAGTTTTTAATTTGCATCTACTTGTTTGCTTGTACAGGCTGGTGAACACTGTCAGAGTCTGAGCTCTGAATAGGTAATCATGTAATTATTAAATGTTGTTTTTTTTGGGAGGGGTTAAACTAGTATATTATGTGGATAGTATATTATTAGATACTTAAAAATGTTATGTTTTTTCTCTTTACAGTAGAGACCCTGTGTGCTGAAATCTACTCAAACAGAGTACTTCATGATAGTGGTCAGCTTTTAAACACAAAAGTGTATCTTTCAGTCACTTTCTCAGAGAATTTAAGCATAAATCTGTCAAATGTTCAAAACAGCCTTGGTTTCACTGAAATAACCTCAAAATCACAAACTGGCTGAAACTATACAGTGAATTGGAGAAATTACAGCACAAAGTTTTCTACTACGACACAGATAGTATAATCTATGTGACAAGACAGGGGCAGTCTCCAGTACTTTCATGGCAGTGGTCTGCTTTTAAAAAGAAAAGTGTATCTTTCTGTAACATTTTTGAGAGAATTAAGCATAAATCTGTCAAATGTTCAAAACAGCCTTCAATGAAACAGCCTCAAAATCACAAACTGCCATTAAGAGTCAGAATCTTAACGAAATCTACTCAAACAGAGTACTTTCTACAGATGACTCCTCCCACTCAACGCAATAAGTCCCACCCCACTCAGCAAATCATATAAAACTAAGGACCCCACTAAGACGACCGTTGAAAACTAGCCATGGATCTGAGAAAAACCAAGTCTGATGTAGCCTACCCTTATTATCGCCAGGATAACAGATATGGGCTTAATGACTGGATGTTACAAAGTAGGGGAGAGGAAGTTCCCGAAGAAGAGCTCTCCTCTATATCATATCCATGTAAGGTCTTTAGGACAAAAGAGGACCATGATAACATGACATATGAAGTATTTCTTTAAAAGATGGTATTATAGATAACCTTTATAGAAACAGTATATCTCATACCACTCGCCAAGATCGCAAACGACAATTAGCAGAAAAGAAAAAGTAAAGAAAAAGTAAAGAAAAACGAAGAAAAAGAAAAAGCAAAATGAAAAGGAGAAGAAAAATGAAAAGCAGACGCAGAATGCGAATGAAAAGAAAAGGGGTAAAAGGACGGAAAATGAAAAAGACAAAAAGAAGGAAGGTGAAAAGAAAAAGGAACAAAGTGAAGAAATGTCAACTAGAGTATGGTGTTGTAGAGCCATTACCGGATCATAATAATCTTATAGATCATCTACCGCTAACCGACTGCTGCGAATGTGTTGAGCAAATACCAAAAGCAATGGCAGAGCTTTGCTTCAATATAATGAGAGAAAACGCGCGATACTGTGGAATTGCCCTAATTGGCGACAATGCCAGAACACGTATTAAAAGACTGTTGGAGGATCTCTATTCTAGTATCGGTTGTCTCCTTTCCAGAGAAGGATACGCCAAAACGTGTGACGACATAGACAAAGCTTTTGAAGACAATTATATGGTACCTGCCCTTACAGCTAAAATGTGTTGAATGTTGTATTTTCAATTAAACAACCATAACAAAATGAAAATGTGTTTTATTTTTGCTTTCATATACAGTAATAGTATTGTAAACAAAACATTTAAAGTGTATCATGTGCTCGCATTGTACGCTCTGTTTTTGACACAAATATGCATTGCATCTAAAAAAACAGAGCGTACAATGAGAGCACATGATACTGTTTTGAACATTTGACAGATTTATGCTTAATTCTCTCAAAAAGGTTACCGAAAGATACACCTTTGTATTTTAAAAAAAGCTGACCACTACCATGAAAGTACTGGAGACTGCCCCTGTCTTGTCACATAGATTATACTATATGTGTCGTAGTAGAAAACTCTGTGCTGTAATTTCTCCAATTCACTGTACAGTTTCAGCCAGTTTGTGATTTTGAGGTTATTTCAGTGAAACCAAGGCTGTTTTGAACATTTGACAGATTTATGCTTAAATTCTCTCAGAAAGTTACTGAAAGATACACTTTTGTGTTTAAAAGCTGACCACTACCATGAAGTACTCTGTTTGAGTAGATTTCAGGACACAAGGTCTCTACTGTAAAGAGAAAAAACATAACATTTTTAAGTATCTAATAATATACTATCCACATAATATACTAGTTTAACCCCTTCCAAAAAAAAACAACATTTAATAATTACATGATATTATAAAATAAAAATAAAAAGTACTTTCCAGAGTTTTTCAAGATCAGATACAGGTCAAGAAAATGCATAGAGGAGGTATGGTGCTGGCTCATTAGCCCTCTCACTCTTCTTAGAATGATCCTGTGCAATTTTTAAAAGTTGAACTCCTATCCCCATATAAACCAAAATAACAATAGCCCTTAATTAACACTAATCATTTAAAAAAAACTTACATCTAATGTGTAAGGTGACTGTTTTAAACTAATTCCACCACATATATATCTTATTTTAACCCTATAATGTATTTACTTAAAAGAGTCCTCTCCTGCTGATAATCAGGTATGCTGGTCGCCATGTCTCTGCTTTAAAGAGTCCTTTATCCAGGTGCTTAACGGTGCGTCTTTTGCCCCCCACAGAGTGAAACTTAGTTATCACTATTAAAACCTAAATAAGATCTTTTTTTAATTAATATGAATACCCTCTTTGCAAACAGATACTTCCTTGTAGTTAACAGTTTCACAAAAACTTGAAAATAAACATCCTTAGCAAGCACATATCATTTAAAACAAACCCTGAATCAAATCTAGAGAGGACAATAACGTTTTTAGGTGTCTAAGTTTGTGCACAGATCTTTGGCTGTAGGCGTCTGACCCCCGCGCAGCTGCGGCATTCGTTTCTTGACTGGCTCTCCGAACGGATGGCGGTATGTTGTCACAGGCATCTCTTGGTCATTTTTTCTTTTTGAAAGGTGACTTGGTAAGTGGAAATTACTGTCTTTTATTTAGTTTTGAGCATATTTCTATTTTCATCTAATTCCACCCCCCACAATCTGCCCGCCTCATAGCCAGAGGAAGGGGGTGGAGAAAGGGGGGAGAGGCCTGGGCTGGGAGGGGGCGGGGGGCTAGACCGTCTCACTCATAGAGACACCTAGATTAACATCATAGGCTTATAACACACCACATCAAAGGGCAAAACATCAAAGGCTAATTAGATTAGATAACCCTGAGGGGACAGGGACCAGACAGCATAACTTCAAAGAGACTACCTTAATCAAACACATCAAAGAAATAGACAACAAAGGCACTCCACAGGGGGGTCACCTCACCCCCTCACATCAAAGGGTCTCGAACAATGGGAGGTGGGACTTAGCTCAGATCAAAGGATCTCGACCAATGTCACTTTTTTATGCATACTAATGAGACGAAAGCGGCATTGTTATAACTACTGATACAAAAAACTCACGGTACGATAAAATCGCGATAACAAGTCCACAGTACGGTATTTTTCGCGATATTGAAAAATAAAAAACAAAAATTATTTTGAATTTATTTTATTTTTTACTTGAAAAAAATGTCTTTATTAAACAATAAATGTGATTTGTACAGCATTTTAGTCATATAGTAGTATTTGAAAGTGTCAAAAACAAAGTGACAGTAACAGACTGGAACAAGAACAACAAGTGTTTTTTTACCTACTAGTACTACCAAACAAAGTAGGCATTTTCTTTGTGCCACTGCATCTCACAAATAAACAAGGAAATTGAATAATCAGACCCCGCAATAAAATAAATCAAGTTTCACTTTAGTTTTAACTAAAGTAACTCAACTCAAACTCACTAACTCACTCACTCAGCATCATCAGACAGGTTTCTTTTTAGGAATATGAGCATGTCCACATTTCCTGGTAGAAGCTGGGATGTTTGGGCGTTTACAATATCCCCTGCTGTGGAAAAAATTCTCTCGCTTGGTACTGATGTTGCTGGGACAGCAGTGGTCGCGTTAACCGAATATTTTGACGGATTAGAACAAACTCGGAACAGCGCCAAAGTTTCCCCGCAGCGAGGCTCTGGTATTTGCCACGTCACCCCGGGATTCCACCGGGTCCGTCTGCGCCGCGTCACGGCTGTGCCGCGGTTTTGGTCCGACCTCCTCCATAACCCACCGGCAGTGTTGGGACTAACGCGTTAGAAACGTTACTGTAACGCAACTACTTTTTGTGGTAACTAATAGCGTTACTAGTTACCTATTCTCATTAAGTAACGCCATTATAGTTACTGTGATTTAAATGGGTGCGTTACTGCGTTACATTATGTGATCCAACTGAACCAACCGAATCTCGCTGCAGATGTAATTTATAGGTGAATACAGTGATGTCCTCCCACAGCACCATGGAAAAGTGAAAGTAACTAGAGAGGAGTGATGATTGGTTAACACGGGGTAACATTTCAGGGTAAGCCAATCAGAGACAGAGTTGGGTGGGTCTTGCCTTATGGGGAAATACACACGAGCACTTGCTAATGCTAACACACACGGCAACGCTCACCACCAGCACACACACACACACACACACACCCACACACACACCCACCCACACACCCACACACACACACACACACACACACACACACACACACACACACACAATGGCAGATGCAAGTATCAGCGAGAGCAGCTGCGCATTTGCAACTTGGAAATATAACCACTATTTTCAATTTGTGGGGATAAAGGACGCAAAAAATATTACGGTAAAATGTAAACTGTGTGCAGACAGAAAGCATTGTCCACATCGAATAACAGCAATGCCAATCTCCTGAGCTATAAAACTAGTCGCCAAAGACCCCACCGTCTCAACCACCGGCAGTGACCCAGATGGAGCAACACCATCTAAACAGCCAAAAAACGGCCAAATATTTTTATAAATCGCCACATGTCACCCAGAGTCAACTAAACTTAAAGAGGTTAGAGGTTAATTGGCAATTCATAGCATTAATTCCATCTGTCGTTGTTGCAGTCCAATTTCTTATTGATCACTTTTTATCGATTATTAATAGACATGCCCCCCTTAGAAAATTCATAGTTAAGAATAGGAACACTCCATGGTTTACCAGAGAACTATCTGATCTAATCCATGATCGAAATAAGCAATGGTCCTTAGCTAGAAAGTCTAACACTTGTGATGACTGGCTTCTTTTTCGTGTCCTCAGAAATAAATGTTCAGCCCTTATTAAAAAAGCTAAAGCTGATTACTATCTGAGCTTAACCACTGATTGTTTTAATGACCATTCTAAGTTCTGGAAAACAATTAAATCACTTCAGAACAAGAAGGTTTCTAGTTTCCCAAAAAAACTGAAGGTCAGTGATTCTTTTATTTCAGATTCAGATGGTATGGCTAATGCTTTCAATGCTCACTTCAAAAAGGCTGGTCACATTTTTGATGAGCAAAGTCATGACTCTCTAAATGGTCGTACTGACAGCCCTAGTCTAGAGATGAACTCCCCTGTTTTTGATTTAGCTTCTTTCTTGGTCTCTGAAGTCTTACAGGGATTGCAATCAATTGATCCTAAAAAGTCTGCCGGGCCTGACGGCCTCGACCCGTTCTTTTTAAAAATTGCAGCTCAGATTATTGCACAACCAGTAACTGATATATTTAATTTCTCCCTGTCCACTCACACACTGCCAGCTGTGTGGAAGCAAGCTCTGGTATCGCCCCTCTTGAAAGCTGGTGATCCCACGGAGTTAAATAACTATCGTCCTATCTCAAATCTTTCTGTGTTATCAAAGATTCTTGAGTCCCTAGATTCTACTCAGCTAAAACTCTTTTTAAATTCACACAACATCCTTAACCCTATGCAATCTGGATTCAGATCAAAGCACAGTACTGTGACTGCCAGTCTGAAAGTCTTAGACGATATTAAGGCTGCCTTGGATAACAAATCTGTATGTGTTGCATTGTTTATTGACCTAGCCAAAGCATTTGATACTGTAGATCACCACATTATGTCTAATGTTATGTTGATGTCTCGTTTCGGTCATAATGCCATTTGCTGGTTTCAGAGTTATCTAACCGACTGTACTCAATGCGTCAGGTTGGGTAGTACTGTCTCTGACCCTGTCACCTTGAAGAAGGGAGTTCCACAGGGCTCTATTTTGGGGCCTTTGCTCTTTTTATTATATATAAACAATATTTGTAATCAGATGCAATTCTCTACCTATCATATGTATGCTGATGACACTATTGTGTACTCATATGCTCCTTCTCTGGATATGGCCATTTCCAATTTAAAATCTGATTTTATCACGCTGCAGCATGCACTTATTGATTCCAAACTGCTTTTGAACAGTAAGAAAACTAAAGCAATGCTTTTTGCTCCCAAGTCAGCGTCCTCTTGCCTCTCCATTGACACCCATGATGGCGTCTCTGTTGAGTTTGTTGATACCTACAAATATCTTGGCTTTTGGTTGGACAGTAATCTGAACTTCAAACACCAGATTGAAGTTCTAACTAAGAAATTGAAATTCACTCTTGGCTTCCTTTTCAAACTTAAATGTTGTTTTTCAACTTCATCCCGTAAAAGGTTGGTCTCTGGCTTATTCCTGTCCCAGCTGGACTACGGTGATACCATCTATAGATTTGCCTGTCCCACTGTGTTGGCCAAACTTGACCAACTCTACCATGCTGCACTGCGTTATCAGATGCACCCTATAGGACTCATCATCACACTGTACAGCCTAACTGGATGGTCCTCACTTACTGTGCGTAGGATGCGGCATTGGTTTTTATTAATGTATAAAGCCATTTTAGAAAAGCTTCCACTGTACATATGTGCCAGATTTGCTCCAGTTTGTGACTCTTACAACCTCAGATCCAGTGCCTGGATACGGGTCCAGGTGCCTGGTTCAGGTTCCTGCTGTGCGGACTGAGGCTGGGAAAAGGAGTCTTTGTTATTATGGTCCTTGGTCTTGGAATGACCTTCAATCACGCCTCAAACTGAGGGCACTTGTCTCTATAGCATGTTTTAACTTGAAGTTGTCTGAAGTCCTTACTACCAGCTGCTCTTGCAGTAATAAGTAGTGCACCTTTCTTACTGTCCTAATGTGCTCAATGTAGTGACTGCTTTTTTGTCTTTTGTTTTCTGAGTTATGTTCTCTGTATTTTATATGTTTGTGTTATGTGTAACGTTGCTGCCTTCTTGGCCAGGTCAGCATTGCAAATGAGATTCTATCTCAATGCTTTTATCTGGTTAAATAAAGGTTAAATAAATAAAATAAACAGATTGATTGCCAGGTATGTTGTTGAGGACATGCTGCCCATCGCAACGGTCGAGTCTGTAGCCTTCAGAGAACTAGTCAGCAAAATACCAGTGAAAGCATTTCATTTTCAATTGTATTGTTATTATTTTTAAAGTAAAGTAACTTGTTACAAGTTACTTTTATAATTTAGTAACTAATAAAGTAACTAGTTACTTTTTTGAGAGCAGTAACTATAACTATTACTAGTTACTTTTTAAAAGTAACTTGCCCAACACTGCCCACCGGGCACGTTTCAGAAGCGGAGAGTCCTGCGTGCTGGCTCACAGTTTTTGTTGATTTGGGCATATTTCCTGGACAGGCTACTTTGTACAGACAAAGTTAATAATTAGTGGTGCACGATAATTATCGGTCCGATATTAGGAATTATGACGTCATCCCGATAAACCCGATACATGTATTAATAGCCCCGATAATATTGATAATACTGCGGTGTGGGTGGATTGGGATGAGGGGCGCTTGTTTTTCACTCGGCTCCTCCCGTTTTGCCAGTACTGTGGTATTAGTGGTTTAGGAAGAGGGGAGTTTTTCACAAATCCAGCGCTCCCTAATTCACACCTGGCTGTGACGTAAATGGTGTGCGGCCGTGAAGCCAGGACAGTAAACAAACATGTCGTCGGTAGTATGGGACTATTTAAAAGTTTCAGAGTTAGATAGTTCGCTTGCTATTTGTATTAACAAATGCAGAAGTTCCACGAGGAGGGAACAAGGCAACGAGCTATAATACTTCCAACCTGATTAGTCAACTGAAACATCGCCATCGCTACGATGGTGTGTTAAAAGCGTACGAAGAGCCTGTGCTGCTAAACTAGCGGCGAATCCAAAGCCAGCTGCAAAGGCACCGGGGCTTTTACCTATCCACGAGGCTTTTGAAAAAGGCAAGAACACCGATTTTATGTCTTGTTTTTTACTGATGTAAAGCACTTTGAACTGCAATCCCCTGTATGAAAGGTGCTATACAAATAAAGTTATTATTATTATTATTTGGGAAAATAAATATGGTCACTTTGAAGAGTCAAAACTGTTCTTGGCTTTGTTTTGTTCATAGTAGTAATGCTCATGTCATTTGCTCACTACTAGTCTTTTTTTTACCACCAGGTGTGCAAAAACTACAGGCACATTTAATATATATATTATATTATTATCGGTTATCGGTATCGGTCTTGAGAAGCAGGAAGTTATCGGTATCGGTTTTGCTTTACGCTGTGCGCGCTCCCGTGAGGTGCATGCATATCTCGGTGGGCATGCATAACACAGTTCACGAGCGTGCTCTCTCTCTCACCCGTGACAGGGGCGACATGTTAGTGGCGAGTTCAGACCCGACGGGTATTAATGGCAAACTGTGCATTGTCTATCCACCACTTCAAAAACAATACAGTTTTTGCCAAGAAGGTGAGGCTTATTGACAGAGTGAGATATAAATATACTGTTGGTACTTGTCAATGTCTCTAGGTATGTAAATGTAGCCCTGTAAATATAATGTCCTTTTGTGTTATCTGTTGTTTTATGTTCACGTTGTAACCTACTTGCTGCCATGTTGGACAGGTCTCCCTTGAAAAAGAGATCAATGATCTCAATGGGACCACCTGGTTAAATAAAGGTTTAAAAAAACAATAATAATTAATTAATCATGTAATATCGCGGTAGATTTTGTCAGTCTCACGACGGTATTGAGAAATGTATTTATCGCGATACCTTGATATTCGGTATATTGTTACATCCCTAGTAAATACTCCACTGGTGCATGTCTGAAGCTTCTTATGTGTTGACGGTTGCTAACAATGAGACGACTAAACATTATCACCCTAAACATTAGCCGCCTTCAGCAACGCAGTTCTGACTTGAAGCCATGTGACTGATGTGTTTCCATTATAGCATTATTATTATTTTCGATGAAGTCGACCAATTGCATTTACGCTTCAGCTATTTTTTAAAGTGGTGTTAAAGTGTCGAGAGCATCTTGCTGAAAAAATGTAGGTATCATAATCGTTTGCTTGCCACATGTTTTATTTTGAAGTACTTGTGTTGTGTTCTGTGTATAGAGCTGTGTGTTTCTGGGAGCCCCTAGTGGCGAGTGATAATAGCGCAGCTTTATCTATCACAGGAAATAGTCATACAGGAAGTTGTGTTGGTCAGTTGGGAAATTACATGTGGCAGTCCCGTTTTGTTAGCTTTGTTAGTAGTCCAACACAGCGTCAGGAACGGGAACTTTCTAGTGAAAGATGAGGCAGAAGTTGAGGAATGTGAGGGTGAGGCAGGTGTGGGCTGGGTGAAAGTAGACAATTGTGGGGGTGCAGAAGCCATTTCATCCTCATCTCCATCACTATGAAAACAAATGTGGAAAAACAAAGAGATTAGATTAATTCCTGTAATTCCTGTTCCCTTGGCAGTAAACATGCCATTTTGAGTGTGTGAATGCAATACATTTAGTGACTATAGACCAGGGGTCGGCAACCTTTTTGATATGAAGTGCCATCTAAAAAAAAAATTGTTATCAGCGTGCCAACGATCGACAATTATCAAGGGTGGGGGGGGGTTGAGGAGCTTGACGCTCGTCAACTATCAGCAGGAGGGCGGGAAGCAGTGTGTGGACCTGTCAACGCAACTTCCATGATGCCGAATTTAACAAACACATTTAAATAATTGCTTTAAACGGCATAATAATAAGGACGATCGTTCGTTCTGTGATTCTCCAGAACACACGTGTTATGATATTAGGGTCACGCAGAGTGAGATGAGATCGCTGTCCCTTTAAGAGAGAGAGAGAGAGGTGTGGCTTGTGCATGTGTGGATGGTAGAGCGACAGTGAGGGAACGTGTGTATGTTTCTGGAAGTGAAACGAGGAAGCAGAAAAACAGAGGTCTGTGATGTATTTTGTGAAACAGAAGAACAGCTAAATAAATGCACCGGCCTCCCAAGAAGAGCTCGCCTCTCTCCAGTCATTGAAGCTAAAGTCGGTTATTGAACCTGAAGCTTGTTGCTTCTGCCCTCCTCGACTACGGTCTGGGAGCCGACAGGAAAGTTCAACACACAGATGGCCAGTCCGCCCCTTTGTAGCATATTATTTCGATGAGAGATGAGCAGATCGCCACTGGGCTTTCAACTAAAGACACAGCCACGCAGACACTGCGGCATGTGTACAGCTCCTTATGGGAACTGCAAATAGTGAAGTGCTTTCCTCTCTGTGGTGAAACGATCAGCACCACAGAGGAAAGCGGCAGAAAGTCACCTGGAGATAAAGAGAGCGGGGCTGCGTTGCGCGCATGGCTTCCTTCTGCAGGTAACGGGGAGACGCGCTCTGGCGGCGGTCTCGTTCAGGATCCGAAAATACAATTTAAATATTTTGCACACTTAACCAGTGCCACTGGTTACGCGTGCCAGGGGTTGCCGACCCCTGCTATAGACGAACACTGGCCTATACTTTTAGTAAATGTAACAGACAAGAAACACTATTTGGTATTTTTGTAAATAATTCCTGCCAAACATGTCATTTTGAGCGTGTGAATTTACATTACATTTCATTTAGCAGACGCTTTTATTTAGTATATGAATAATCGTACACCAAATAAATAAGTAATAGATAAAAACAGAGAGATTACATTCGGGGTCGTACAGTGATGACATTACATGTGTGAAATCTGTGGAATCTCAGCTTTAAATCGTATATCTTGTTTGTGCAGTTAGGATAAGTAATAAGGGCATTTCTACCGTGAGTGCTGTGCAAAAGTCCGTTAGCATTAGTTAGCATTATTTCGCTCCATGCTAATTCAAAGGCTTGGTATTACTCTTGTGTTTCTTGTAGCTAAAAATGGTTCATATTGACAGTTAGCTGAGTTTCTTACCGTTAAAAGGGTATGGAACATTAATAGTTTCATAAATGTTAAGAAGCCCTGAGACAGTCTCGAAAAAAAACGGTGGGGGGGGTCCACTGGGGGGACCGCTGTGCTTAAGAGGTTAAACAACATTGAGCCACCTTTCACCTCAAGATGAGTCATTCAAGTTCCAAGACAAAGCGGAACTTACTAACGACGAACTCTACGAGGAAACCCGGTCTCTACAAACCCGTTCAAGGGAAAGCGGTTCATCCCTCAGTTCAAATGCCATGCTAGCTGTCGCACGAGCAAAAGCCGAAGCAGCTGAAGCCAGAGCATCCTATACTCAGCGGGAGATAGCTTTAAAGGTCGAACAAGCCCGTCTACAAGCTACATTTGAAGCACTTCAGGTAGAGAAAGAAAGGGATGCTGCTAAAGCTGAATTGTAAACGCTGGAAGCTGGCCTAGTTGAGAGTGATCTAGGATCTGCAGTCAAAAAGCCTATTCCTCTCTCACCTCAAAAACGGCTGCAACATACGGAGGAATGCGTGAGGGAGCAGTCGCTTATTAAGTCATCATACCATTCCAATTTGGACAAAGCCCCATTTCACACACCACATGTGATACGCCGATGGCAAACTGGACTTCCACGTGATGCCCAAGGCAGCCTTCCCATCAAAAACGAGCATGGGGTCTCACACATAGGCGAACAGCCCTTCAATCAACACCAGTCTTCCACCCACCCACATGGGGCCTTCGGCATAAATCCACGTATTTCAGAGTACGACAAAGAATACCTACCAACCACGATCTTGCCAAGTGACTGGCTCGCAACCAGCTTGTCACAACAGGCCTAAGCACCTTCGACGATAAACCAGAGAACTATTGGGCCTGGAGATCGTCTTTCAAGAGCACCATTGCTGGATTTGACCTTACTGCAGGAGAAGAGCTGGACAAGTTCGCAGGCTCAAAGCGGTGAACATCAGATGTCCGCCAGCTGGACTATGTATGGCCTGGGAGAGGCTGGAAGAGACGTACGGCTCGCCTGAAGCCATCGAGCGAGCTCTCTTCTCCAAATTAGAGCGTTTCCCAAAATGACAAACAAAGAACCACAAAAGCTCCGTGAACTCAGAGATCTGTTGCTAGAGGTTGAAGCCGCAAAGCTGGATGGTTACCTACCTGGGCTAGCGTACTTGGACACATCCAGGGGAGTTCATCCCATCGCAGACAAGTTGCCGTATAATCTCCAGGAAAGGTGGATGTCATACGGGTTGAGATACAAGCGTGACAATGTCAGCTTTCCTCCATTTCCTGTCTTTGTCGACTTTGTGCACACAGAAGCTATGACACGTCCAGATCCCAGCTTCAACTTCGCTGTTTCTCAAGCACCATCAGAACAAAGAAAGGGGTCAGACAGGTTTACCAGAGCACCTGTATCCGTCAACAAGACAACTATGTTCCCACTCAAGGAATACGGATGTAAAAATAAATCAGGCGATAACAACAAGCTCTGTCCCATACATGGGAAGCCTCACCCGCTGAAAAAGTGCAGAAGCTTCAGGGAGAAGACCATCAAGGATCGCAAGCAATTCCTGAAAGATCAGTCCATATGCTTTAGATGCTGTTCATTCACAGAACATCTCGCGAGAGATTGCAAAGCGGAAGTACAATGCAGAGAATGTCAGAGGGATCGTCATCTGTCAGCCCTCCATCCGGGCCCCGCACCATGGACATCCAGGCCCTTCACCCCTTCTCCAGAGCATGGCGGGGAGGAGGACAAGGTCACCGAAGACGTCACCGCTAAGTGCACAGAGGTATGTGGAAGAGGAGTTAGCGCAAGAGCATGCTCAAAGATATGTCTCGTCAGTGTGTTTACCCTGAGGGGCACCATGAGAAATCAATGAAAGTCTATGCTATACTTGACGAGCAAAGCAACAAATCTCTGGCAAGGTCAGAGTTCTTCAGTGCCGTCAACATCCAAGGTGGTGAATTTCCATGCCCACTGAAAACATGCGCAGGGCTCAAAGAGACAACTGGACGAAGGGCCCATGGTTACGTTATAGAGTCAATCGACCAGAAGATCAGTCTTCGTCTACACTCCTTGAATGTAACCAGATCCCCAACAACCGTTCAGAGATTCCAACCCCTGATGCAGCTTTGCACCACAATCACCTGAGAACAGTAGAACTTGTCAATCACCGGGCCAGCCTTTCTCTGGGATCCATCTTCACCAAAACCAGAATGTCAAGAGATCTATGATCTAGTTGATTCCATCTCAGATTCAGAGGTTTGCCCACAAGTTCTTGTTAACATCACTAACATCAAAAAGGACACTTTGAACACAGCACGCTTTGAGCGCTTCTCCGACAATGTAATAGCAATCTGTTAGCGTATTAGCTCGTCGTTAGCTGAGCATATTAGCTCGTTGTGAGCTTAGCACTGTTAGCATTTGGCTAAACTCTTGGTTTCTCTTCATTATAGTTTGTTAGGCTTTTAAGCTGTCTAACTAGCCTAGCATTATCATAGCATGGTCATGTATGTCGTGTTTCTGTATACCTGTCATGTATACTTATCTCATTGCAACTGTAAAACAATGTATTTTTCTTGTGTGTTACAGTTTTACAATAAAGAATATAAGAATATTCAAGAGCATAGGTCGCCAGATCTGGGGGGCGCTGCGCTGGTAGCTCCCGGTTACACTTTTCATTTGCCCTGTACGATGGGCGCTGTAAGTAATGAAAGTGGGGGATGTTGGCTTATCAGGCGCCCGCAGCTATACTCTTGGACAGTAAACCAAAAATATTGTTTAAAGTTGGAGAGATACAAAAATATTCATAAATAAATGTTAACTAAGTAAAATAAGATATGAATGAACAACAAAAATAAAATAAGTGACATTTATTTGTTATTGTTAGGTTATTGGTTATGTTCATATACTTATTTGATTATTAAAATGTAAACCGATCTTTTTCTTATGGGTGTTTTAGAGTTGTACCCCTAGATCAGGTCTCTAGTAATTGTGTGCTCAAAGTGCACCAGATTGAAGCATTTGACTTTAAAATGTTAAAACAAATATATTCCCGGGGGGCATACCCCCGGACCCCCCTAGAGGATGTGACGTCCACCCCCCAATTCAAATGTTCATACAATACTGAATACATTTGAAGCCATTTTGACGTATATTACCTACATCAATAAGTTTCTGTTTTTGTAGTGTTTTTGTCTTTTGTAGAGATTTTTCATTAATTCTTTATATATAAAATCTTGCATTGGCAGCAAATTGTCTAGAACCGGCCCTGGTACTAGGCCTCAAGAGCCTTTCTTGTGCTGGCAGACACATAGAAACAAATTGGCGGGTTGCACTTGGCACGTGCACACACATTATGCTTGGCCCACGTGCCTTAGCACCGCTGCTATGACTCCATCCTAGGGGAAACACTGAGCCCTTATTAAAAACATTCGGTCAAGTTGTAAAACGTGCTAATAACATTATTCTGAGTTATTTTCTCGTTTATCATAAACAAGTGGTTTTGCAAATGAAAAAAAAAAAAGTATGTATCTATCTTTCTCTGTATTGCTTTTAATTGTTACTGTGTAACCAGAATAGATATATTCGTCATGTAACTTTGGCACTTTTTTCCCCGAACCACAATGTTTCTTGTGAAAAGACTATGCATATTACAAGCGAAACATTGTAACATGATGCCAAACATTCATAAGAGACGCTCCAAAAACACTTTTAGAACTGCTGTCTTTAAAGTCACTACTTTGTGATGCAAGAAACGTACAGATTAAAATAAGCAAGACATTACCGGCGTAAACCATCAATATTTGCCTACATCATGGTATTACAATCAAATAAAAATAAATATATATAGTGTCAAGAATCGAAATATGTTGTCATAAATACAGTATAATGGGCAGTTGCACTGTACGATGAAACAAACATATGATAAACATTTGCATAAGAACATTTAAAGTGCATGACGTGCTGCATGGTATGGTATATAAATATGCATCAGAATAGATATTGTAAAACAATATATTGACAGACAGTGTTATTGCTGACTGCTATAATGTGAGGGGAGTTCATACAATGTGTCTGACGTTGTTTCGGCCATGGTTTTTCACTTTCAATTAAATAAGAAAACAATGATGGCGTGGGCAAGGGACTCCCTATCTTTCTCTTTCTTTTTGTATTATCATTTAAATAATTTGTCTGTATATATTTATCTCGCTCTGTGAGGACAACTAGAAAACAATAAAAAGTTGCTCACAAAAGATAAACTCAAGGAACGGGTGAGGAGAAGGATTGTGAGAGAAAAGAGAATAAGAGACGAGCGTGGTGAAAACATTTTTGGGTAATGCTCATTTCATTCGCAGTTGCACCTCCTCCTCTTCCTCCTGTTCTAACTTCCTAGCAGCTCTCCTCCCTATACAGACCCCTCCTGTTAGGGGGGGAAGGAAAGATGTTCCTAATCCTCCTCCTCCTCCCTCCTCCTCCCTCCTCCTCCACTCCTCTCGCTCCTCCTCGCTTCTAACTCCTTTCTACTTCCTCCTCCTCCTCCTTCCCTGGTTCTACTTCCTCCTCCTCCTCCTCACTCCCTCCTCCTCCTCCTCCTCCTCCCTCCTGTTCTACTTCCTCCCCTTCCCCCCCCCCTCCTCCTCCTCCTCCTCCTCCCTCCCTCCTGTTCTAACTTCCTCCTCCTCCTCCTCTTCCTGGTCTACTTCCATCCTCCTCCTCCCTCCTCGCACTGCTCATTCCTCATTCCCCCCCCCCCACACAACACACAACACACACCACACACACACAGCACACACACACACACCACACACACACACACACAACACACACACACACACACACCACACACACACACACACACACAACACACACCACCACACAACACACACACACACACACACACAGAAAGCCATCTATAATTGATGCTAGCTGTAGGCAGTCACTGGCGGCTGGACTTACAGCTGGATGTGCATGGAGGAAGGCAAGATGGTAGAGCAGGTACTTGTGAGAACACACTCCGTTTCTCTCCGTCTCTTCCCCTCTCTCTCCCGTCTCTCTCCTTATCGCCGCTCTCTGCACTCTGTTGGTGCTGTGACTGCAGAGGGAAGCATGCTGCATGCTCCTTTTCGTATTGTGTCTGTGAGTGTGTGTACTGTGTGCAGTACATCTGTACATCTGGCTGCATGCTCTGATTATGTCGGTGTGTATCTATATCTTTCTACCTCCTTTTCATTCATCCTCATCCATGGCAGATACTAGCAAGAGAGCATGTATTTACGCATTAGAAAGAGAGATAGAGAGGAGCTGCAGCTTTGTTTTGAAATGAAACCATGAAAACTGTAGCTGAAACACAGCAGCGAGAGGAAGAGAGAGGAAGAAGGAAAGAGAATGATACATGCAACTGTTTCTTTTATTGGTGAGAGAACACATACAAATAGGTCTGTTTTATTGTAATATACAGATTCTGACAGAGTTTATTGCTGTAGTAATGATCCCTATTTACATTGACCACAGGGTGATCCCTTCCTTCCAATTGTTCAACATGGGGAACAGAATCTGGTGGATTCTTAGGCAACACAGTAAAAATACAGCCTCAGAAAAGAGCCTTTCTTCAACAGTGTGGCTTGCTTCATATATTTAGAAAGAGGCGGCAATTTAATTGTAATACCATTTTTTTATTCGAATGTTTTTCAGTGCCCTTTAAGCCTCTCACACACCGAGCCAATTATCGGCGTCGATAGACGTCGGGCCGTCGATGAGCGTCATGTCGCCCTACTCAGATTGGTGTGTACTGCACCGTCGTGCACCCTCGTGTCTTTTCGGCCGTGCCGACAGCTTCCGCCGCCGATTCGGGGGGCCGTCGGCCAAAGAAATCACTCTGATTGGCTGTTCAGCTAGCGAATCAGTGCATGAGAAGATAAACGAAAGTGAGGGACCCAAACAAACTATTAAGAAGGCACATCTGAGATTTGATTTAACTCCAGCTCTCGACACAGGTTCGGGAAAGCCCCGTGAGCTTCTCGCTGTAGAGTGAAAATGTGTTCCAGTGCGACACATGGCCAAGACGCAGAGACGCGCGGCGACGCGTCCTGATGT
The DNA here is from genome assembly GCA_902827135.1 of Harpagifer antarcticus. Lineage (NCBI taxonomy): Eukaryota > Metazoa > Chordata > Actinopteri > Perciformes > Harpagiferidae > Harpagifer > Harpagifer antarcticus. The sequence goes on along the minus strand of CADEHL010001107.1, from coordinate 1,131,928 downwards.
TCCGTCGGGACGTGTTCTTTGGTGTCAGTTTGGTGTGTTAGAGGCTTAAGAAACACCATTTCCCATAAGGCTGTCACTGGTTGACAGAAGAGGTGTCCATGAGCTTAAACAGCTGTAACATCAGCAGGACACTGTGCTTTTCGACAACAAAGGTCCCAACAAAAACAACAAAGACTCCAGAAGAGACGTTTGGTGAATTTAATGAAGATTATTGAGATCAGTTTACAAGGATAAAAGTATCTGTACCTCTGCTTAACCTTTTTCAAATCTGTTTTCAGTTTCTTAGCAGCTGCAAAAGAAAAGCTAGACAGGAAGCGTGTCATGAATTCAGCCTTCTAAACGACCTTTGCAGTGTGTAACATTACAGTAAGACATTTGTTCTGTGTATTCCCCTCGTACAAAGGTTATTATTAACAGGTTGTTATTGGTGTTGTGAAGAAGTGTTTCTGCATCAATTTGTAACTTAACCTTAACTGAACCTGATGAACCACAAACTAACCTTTACCTTAACCCTTTATTAGTTGGGGAAACAGACATTCACAAAAAACAGAAAGAATCTTAGAAATGAGTGCCACTTGAGTCTTCTACTATTGTTTTGAGGTTTTCCTCCCAAGAAAAACAACAGCATCTTGTCTTTAAAGAAAACGTATAATCTGTCCTGTGCGTACATTTAGAGAGTTGTGACTTGGCCGTCCGTCAGTATCAGGCGTCAATAAGACACGCCTTGTTCTTGTTAATTGTCCCTCACCGGTTGCACACACTGGTCATCCTCAAGCCTCATCTGCAACCTTTCGGCAGATTCATCACATTACAACTGCAAAACCCTTCAGTGAGAGACAGCACTCTGATTGGCTGCACCAGAAAGAAAAGGATGTGAGGAATGTAGGAAAACAGGAAGCACTTTTTATTTTCATCTCATCTGATCATATCTTCACACTACATGTCCGTCTGGAGTGAATGGGAAAGATTGGTTGGAAAGAGTATGAGATGCAAACATTGGTGCATTTAGGGTATTATATTTGGATAAAGTAAAGATATGCAAAAAGAACACATTTAAAGCCTGGAACTAAACTACACGTTTGCTATTACATAGTTATTTACTGTGCAATGAGGGATTACTTACAACATGTCATGTGTTTCAGAACAACGGCTTCTAAATCCACAGCCTGTTTTCCGGTTTCCCTTTTAGAATGACAAATACAGACTACCACCGCCCGCTGGTATTAAGAGTTCTTTTTACTCACGCAGGCCTGTAATGTAGAAGCTATATTTGCAGGTCTTTGTGATGTGTTCAGGTACATTCAGACCTCTGTCGCAGCTACGTCTTAACATTTGTTTGGTTAACCCTGACAAACAAGGTCAACACAATCAGGGCTTATTGTTATGGAAGCGGATTTTATCATTCTTTTGTGTTTCAGTGCATGAAAACATTGGAGCACTTAAAGGTCCCCTATTATACTGTTTTTCATCAATATATTATAGGTCTCAGATATATCCAGAGCCTGTCTCTGATTGGCTGAAACACCAAACAGATCATTGTAGCATCCCAAAAGAAAAAGAACACAATGGTGCTCTTGGAGGAGATTCAGGTGATAAGGGGGGGGGGGGGGGGTTGGCAGCAAATCGTTATGACATCATAAAGTGGCCAAAATCTGGATCAATCAATCAATGTTTATTTATTTAGCCCAATATCACAAATGTTACATTTGTCTCAGTGGACTTCACAGTTTGTACAGAATATCAGTATGACAATACGACACCCTCTGTCCTTAGACCCTCTGCCCTTAGACCCTCTGTCCTTAGACCCTCACATCGTACAAGGAAATACTTCCAGAGAAACCCACAGTTTAAAGGGAACATGGGAGAAACCTCAGGGAGAGCAACAGAGGAGGGATCCCTCTCCCAGGACGGACAGACGTGCAATAGATGCCGTGTGTAAATTGAAAAGATAATACATTTGCAACATAGGTAGTCCAAATGTTTGGAAATGCATGTGTGTATAATAGGAAGATGAATCCACGAGGATATCCATCCAGGACCTATGATCCAGGACCACAGCCACGACTCAAGATCCAGGGCTCGCGATGCAGGACACAGGACCGCAGGATCATCCATGACTCCGGATCCCAGCGTATATAGACACCAAAAAGAAAGAAATTTGGGGAAGCTGGGTTAATCGGAACATGGGAGTACACAGGTACACAGAGTACACAGAGTACACAGGTACAGACAGAGAGAAGGAAGAAGTAAGATGTCCCCCGACAAACTAAGCCTATATCAGCAAAACTAGGGGCTGAATCTAATCACCCCTAACTATAAGCTTTATCAAAAAGGAAGGTCTTAAGCGCACTCTTAAAAACGGATAGGGTGTCTGCCGCCCGAACACAAACTGGAAGCTGATTCCACAAATGTGGAGCTTGATAAGAAAAGGCTCTGGCTCCCATTGTACTTTTAGAGACTCTAGGAACAACCAACAACCCTGCATTCTTGGAACGCAATGCCCTAGTAGGACAGTAGGGTATAATGAGTTCTTTAAGGTAAGATGGCGCCTGCCCATTAAGGGCTTTGTAGGCGAGAAGAAGAATTTTAAATTCTATCCTGTGTTCTATAGGGAGCCAGTGTAAGGCAGCCAGAACAGGAGTAATGTGGTCCCTTTTCCTAACTCTGGTTAGTACACGAGCTGCAGCATTTTGAATCAGCTGAAGCCACTTGACTGACTTCTTGGTGCACCCTGATAATAAAGAGTTACAATAATCCAGCCTTGAAGTAACAAATGCATGGACTAGTTTCTCTGCATCGTTTTGAGGCAAGATATGCCTGATCTTTGTAATGTTACGTAGATGGAAGTAGGCGGTCCTTGAAATTGATTTTATGTGGGCGTTAAAGGATAAATCCTGATCAACTATAACACCAAGATTCCTTACAGTCTCACTGGAGGCCAAATTAATGCCATCCATAGTTAGTATATCTTTAGATAATTTGTTTCCTAGATTCTTCGGGCCAAGTACAATAACTTCAGTTTTGGTTGTGTTTAACATCAAAAAGTTTAAGGTCATCCACGTTTTTAAGTCCTTGAGGCAGTCTTGAATTTTATTTAGATGATTAATTTCATCAGGCTTGATTGATAAATATAGTTGAGTATCATCCGCATAACAATGAAAATGTACAGAATGATTCCTTATAATATTGCCTAACGGAAGCATATATAATGTGAACAAAATAGGTCCGAGCTTCAGGACAAAAAGAGAGGCGGTCTTTGTTCCTTAAACTTTATATACATATGTATGCATACAATTAAGGAAAAAGTGGATTTTGCATAAAAGTAGACCTTTGACCTATGATTTATTTTGAAAAAAAATAATGTGCAAAACGAACACCTTTTAAAGCCTGGAACTATACTGCACATTTGCACAATTATTTACTGAGCAATGAGGGATTATATGAAACATTTCAAGTCAGATAAACAATTTGTTTCCAACCTACAGTTGCAAGAAAAAGCATGTGAACCCTTTGGAATGACCTGGATTTCTGCATAAGTTGGTCATAAAATGTGTTCTGATCTTCATCTAAGTTACAACAATAGACACACACAGTCTGCTTAAACTAATACCACACAAACAATTATATGTTTTCATGTTTTTATTGAACACACCATGTAAACATTCACAGTGCAGGGTGGAACCCCTAGGCTAAAGACTTCTTCAAGAGCTAATTGGAGTCAGGAGTCAGCCAACCTGGAGTCCAATCAATGAGACGAGTTTGGAGGTTGGCGTGACCACATCACCCCAATTCACCCCAATTCTGGCCTCACTGCACTGGCTTCCAGTTCGGTACAGAATTGATTTTAAAATCCTTTTATTTGTTTTTAAAGCACTAAATGGGCTGGCTCCGGCCTATATAGCTGAACTCCTCCAGCGCTACACCCCAGCCAGAGCTTTAAGGTCTGCTGACCATCTGCTGCTGGTAGTGCCCAAGACCAGGCTCAAAACCCGAGGGCACCGAGCCTTCGCAGCAGCTGGCCCCAGGCTCTGGAACACTCTGCCCCTCCACGTGAGGTCGGCCCAGACCCTAGGGGTTTTTAAATCCTTACTAAAGACTCACTTCTTCTCTCAGGCCTTCTAGTCAGAGCGGAGCACGACTCCTGACTATTCCCTGTGTTTGTTATATATCTGTTGTAAATTATTGTCTTTTATTGTGATTATAAGTGTTTTTTATTGCATGTACAGCACTTTGGCTCGACCAAAAATCGCTTTTAAATGTGCTATATAAATAAAGCTTGATTTGACTTGATTTGAGGTGTTGGTTAAAGCTGCCCTGCCCTATAAAAAATACACACCAGTTTTGAATGTGCTATTCTTAAGAAGCATTGCCAGATGTGAACCATGCCTCGCACAAAAGAGCTCTCAGAAGACCTACGATTAAGAACTGTTGACTTGCATAAAGCTGGAAAGGGTTACAAAAGTATCTCTGAAAGCCTTGATGTTCATCAGTCCACGGTAAGACACATTGTCTATACATGGAGAAAGTTCAGCACTGTTGCTACTCTAACTAGGAGTGGCCGTCCTGTAAAGATGACTGCAAGAGCACAGTGCAGAATGCTCAATGAGATGAAGAAGAATCCTAGAGTGTCAGCTAGAGACTTAAAGAAATCTCTGGCACATGCTAACATCTCTGTTGACGAATCTACGATACGTAAAACACTGAACAAGAATGGAGTTCATGGGAGGACACCACAGAGGAAGCCACTGCTGTCCAGAAAAAACATTACTGCACGTTTGAAGTTTGCAAAAGAGCACCTGGATGTTCCACAGCACTACTGACAAAATATTCTGTGGACAGAAGAAACCAAAGTTGAGTTGTTTGGAAGGAACACACAACACTATGTGAGGAGAATCCAAAGGGTTCACATACTTTTTCTTGCAACTGTATGTGATCATTCAACTGCTCATGTTTCATTTTGCTGACTGCGTGGTAACCAACTGGCCAGGGCTGCAGAACAATTTCTTACAGAAGTTAAGTTAACATAAGATTTCACGAGGAGTAAGATACATCAATCAATGGAGGAAAGGTGAAGACATTTACAATCTAAAATGTAATTCAGCTTTAATCAACACATGTCTTTAAGATAGTTCTAGAGTAGCTTAACACAGGGAAGACAACAGAGTGTAGATGTGTTACTGTGCAGGACACACATTCCTTCTGTGTGTGTGTGTGTGTGTGTGTGTGTGTGTGTGTGTGTGTGTGTGTGTGTGTGTGTGTGTGTGTGTGTGTGTGTGTGTGTGTGTGTGTGTGCTCTGCCACGTAAAGCATATTTCAGCTCTCTAAATGTGGTTCTCATTACACAGCTGAGCATTTAGCCAAGACTCACTGTCTGCACCTCTCTTTCTCTCTTTGTCACTCGCTCACTCTCTCTTTTTCCTACTTATCGCAGCGCCTCTCTCCCTCTCTCTCTCTGTGTGTAATGATATAAATATCCCTCAGCAGTAACCCTTCTCTCTCTCTCTCTCTCTCTGTGTGTAATGATATAAATATCCCTCAGCAGTAACCCCTCTCTCTCATAAACACTCACACATACTAACACACGTTACGTTACGTTACATCAGTCTCTCTGTTTCATGAGCCACAGCTGAAGCACACTTTCTGAAAGTCATCATCCTCCCTGGGACTGTTTGTTGTGAGCTAGCATCTATAGTGGTGATTGTTGCTGTTGGGCCACAGCCTCTTACCACAAACGAAACAACTCAAATGAATGGGAATACAGGACATGTACTGGCTTCACTTCCTGTACTATATGTTGGTACAACGTGACCTTATCATATACTGTTCATATTTAGCTGCTTGGGCCTCCGCCTTTAGTGTTGTATCTTAATCAAAGGTGTGAGAAGTACTTAGATCTTGTACTTGAGTAAAAGTAGAAGTACTCAGATCTTGTACTTGAGTGAAAGTAGAAGTACTGTTATCCGTGTAATAATTCTCGCGTCCAGGAGAGAAGCTTAAAAAGGAGACTAAATGGAGTCTCTGAGATGGTTTCAAATTGGTACTTTAATTCAAATAAAGGCGCGGTTATGTTACAAACAGAATATTGTTCGACAGAAAAACAGCTGTGTTTCTGGCCCTCTGCCAGGTGAAGAAAGAGGCCGAACGCCTCAGGTGCACTGTATTTATATCCTCAGCTGGCTCCTCCCTGCAGGCCGGCTCTCCAACGTTTTAATGTCCGTTGTTACGCATATCAGACGATACAGACATTGTACATTCAATATACCTAAACACGCCTTTTCTCTTCCTTAACTCTTTCATAACTTTATATGTAATACATGTTAACGGCGTCAATAGCCACTTTAGTGATAATAATGGACTGTAGTCCCGGATGTTGTCATGAAGGATTTTCAGAATAAAAGCTTGGTATTGAGAACTTCCGGTTTTTTCCAAAATAAAATAGCATTTAAACTGACGGTATGTTTAAGCTACATTATGCTATTAAACATTGATTTTAATTTCTAACAGTACTCAGATCTTGTACTTGAGTAAAAGTAGAAGTACTCAGATCTTGAACTTGAGTGAAAGTAGAAGTACTGAGATATTGTACTTGAGTAAAAGTAGAAGTACCAGAGTGTAGGAATACTCTGTTACAGTACATGTCCTGCATTCAAAATGTTCCTCAAGTGAAAGTAGAAAAGTATTATCATCAAAATATAGTGAAAGTAGCGACAGTAAAAGTAGAAGTACTCAGATCTTGTACTTGAGTAAAAGTAGAAGTACTCAGATCTTGTACTTGAGTAAAAGTAGAAGTACTCAGATCTTGTACTTGATTGAAAGTAGAAGTACTCAGATCTTGAACTTGAGTGAAAGTAGAAGTACTGAGATATTGTACTTGAGTAAAAGTAGAAGTACTCAGATCTTGTACTTGAGTGAAAGTAGAAGTACCAGAGTGTAGGAATACTCTGTTACAGTACATGTCCTGTATTCAAAATGTTCCTCAAGTGAAAGTAGAAAAGTATTATCATCAAAATATAGTGAAAGTAGTGACAGTAAAAGTAGAAGTACTCAGATCTTGTACTAGAGTAAAAGTAGAATTACTCAGATCTTGTACTTGAGTAAAAGTAGAATTACTCAGATCTTGTACTTGAGTAACAGTAGAAGTACTCAGATCTTGAACCTGAGTGAAAATAGAAGTACTGAGATATTGTACTTGAGTAAAAGTAGAAGTACCAGAGTGTAGGAATACTCTGTTACAGTACATGTCCTGCATTCAAAATGTTCCTCAAGTGAAAGTAGAAAAGTATTATCATCAAAATATAGTGAAAGTAGCGACAGTAAAAGTAGAAGTACTCAGATCTTGTACTCGAGTAAAAGTAGAAGTACTCAGATCTTGTACTTGATTGAAAGTAGAAGTACTCAGATCTTGTACTTGAGTAAAAGTAGAAGTACTCAGATATTGTACTTGAGTAAAAGTAGAAGTACTCAGATCTTGTACTTGAGTGAAAGTAGAAGTACTCAGATCTTGTACTTGAGTAAAAGTAGAAGTACTCAGATCTTGTACTTGAGTAAAAGTAGAAGTACTCAGATCTTGTACTTGAGTTAAAGTAGAAGTACTGAGATCTTGTACTTGAGTAAAAGTAGAAGTACTCAGATCTTGTACTTGAGTGAAAGTAGAAGTACTCAGATCTTGTACTTGAGTAAAAGTAGAAGTACTCTGGTACTTCTACTTTCACTCAAGTACAAGATCTGAGTGTAGGAATACTCTGTTACAGTACATGTCCTGTATTCAAAATGTTCCTCAAGTGAAAGTAGAAACGTATTATCATCAAAATATAGTGAAAGTAGTGACAGTAAAAGTAGAAGTACTCAGATCTTGTACTAGAGTAAAAGTAGAATTACTCAGATCTTGTACTTGAGTGAAAGTAGAATTACTCAGATCTTGTACTTGAGTAACAGTAGAAGTACTCAGATCTTGTACTTGAGTGAAAGTAGAAGTACTGAGATCTTGTACTTGAGTAAAAGTAGAAGTACTCAGATATTGTACTTGAGTAAAAGTAGAAGTACTCAGATCTTGTACTTGAGTGAAAGTAGAAGTACTGAGATCTTGTACTTGAGTAAAAGTAGAAGTACCAGAGTGTAGGAATACTCTGTTACAGTAAAGGTCCTGCATTCAAAATGTTCCTCAAGTAAAAGTAGAAAAGTATTCTCATCAAAATATAGTGAAAGACAGTGAAAGTAGTCGTTGTGCAGATTGGTCCATTTCAGAATAATATATATGATATGTTTTATAAAGATTGATCATGAAAGTGTTCTCAAAGCTGGTGAAGGTGCAGCTAGTCTGAATGGCTTTGTAGACTGCAGGGTAGCTGGTGAAGGTGCAGCTAGTCTGAATGGCTTTGTAGACTGCAGGGTAGCTGGTGAAGGTGCAGCTAGTCTGAATGGCTTTGTAGACTGCAGGGTAGCTGGTGAAGGTGCAGCTAGTCTGAATGGCTTTGTAGACTGCAGGGTAGCTGGTGAAGGTGCAGCTAGTCTGAATGGCTTTGTAGACTGCAGGGTAGCTGGTGAAGGTGCAGCTAGTCTGAATGGCTTTGTAGACTGCAGGGTAGCTGGTGAAGGTGCAGCTAGTCTGAATGGCTTTGTAGACTGCAGGGTAGCTGGTGGATTTACTCCAGGTGGAACTAAAGTCTGATTTAACACTTGATTATATTTCACACCATTCATCCACATCTGTAAAGTAACTAAAGGTATTAAATACATTGGAATAAAAGTACACCATTTACCTCTTAACTGTAGTGGAGAAGAAGAACACAGTAGCAGATAATGAAATACTCAAGTAAAGTACAAGTATTCTCAAAAGTATACTAGTACAGGACTTGAAATGTATTGTGTGTGGTTTATGTGGGTAGCCATGGTTACAGTTTTGAAATGGTCATGTTTTGGTTGTGCAACACAACTTCTTGATAATGCTCTGAGATAAGATCATGGTTTGGGTTTAAATATGTATACATGTATGTTTGTTATGTTTTGATGACTTTTCAGCCAATGTCAGAGTAGCTCAACGTATGCTACATCTGAGGTTCTGTGGCGTGTTCAGATTACAGCGTGTTGTAAGATGTATGTATGTGTGTTGTAAGATGTATGTATGCGTGTTGTAAGATGTATGTATGCATGTTGTAAGATGCATGTATGCGTGTTGTAAGATGTATGTATGTTAGCACAGTAACAGTATTTAGGAAATCCACAGATTTTGGTTGTTGTTCCAATTTGTTCAAGCTTTTTGTTGAAAAAGATGCAAACATGTTGTGTTTGCATCTTGTTTAGATATTTTGTGTAGGATTAAACAAGTAACCTGCATTTTAACTGTGTAACAGTAAAAGCCAGTTACCAAAAAAATACAGGCAACAAGCAAAAGAAGCTAACTTCCGTGTCGGCCGACACACATATGTCATCACTGCACCACTCTATATGAGCTTTATGTTATTCCACTTTATACAGGCTTGATCATTGGTTGTTAACTGTCTTTAATTGTAAAAAAACAAAAAAGATCTGACAGTTACCAATAACAGGAATAAAGTGTTCAAAAATAATAAATAAACTAATTAACAAACAAAAGATAATATGTTAGCCAGGCATCATTTTCATTCATTAGCATCATGCTATGAACATCCAGCCTCTGTAGCTCCTGTGCTTTATTGATGGTCAATAGGTGCATAGAGTTGCTGTTATAAACATAATAACGTCTTCTGCTGTGTTTTAAAAAAAGTACGAGTTAAGATGGTTAAATAGCCTTCCGTATCCTGAGCCTCATTGACCGCCTATGGCCAGCGTCAAGTGCAGACTGTTCTCATTCATAACACTCCGTTCGATGTCTCACGATGGGATGCGCCTCAACGCGTATGGAAACAGAAGCATCAATCTCATTACGCCAATCCTGATTGGCTGGTGATCTTGACGTCTACGTCAGGGAATCCACCCACCCTTTAAGTAGCTTGCGCTACGTCGCAGCGTCATTCAAACACCTCTTCTCGCTTCAGAGCACATCTCGATTTATCAGTAGCCGGGCTAGCTTAACGGTCCACAGACTGAACCCAAAGCTAAAATTCGGTTGACGGGCGCTTGCCGGTTACTTTTTTGCTTTGCAAGAAGACTGAGCAATATTAACACACCAGTTAATATTGTAATCTGCCCCGCCGTTTCTTTCTGTCGAAGTAACGTTAAGTTTTGATTTTTTCTTTCTTCAAGCTAGTAACATACCTGTTGCTATTTTTTCTTCCCTCCACACCAACACCACGGTAAAGAGGGCGTTCTCTTTTCTCTCTCACACCAGAGGAGACAGAGATAAAGAAAGGTATTAACACACCAGTTAATATTCTTTAAAGAATAAAATCTACACCGTCGCCTTTTTTCCTTTCGGACTAACAGCAAGGTTGGATTTTTTTCTCAGTAACGTACCTGTTACTAGCGTGTCCACTCCACGCCGACACCCCGGCGATCGAAGATGGACCCTTCTCTCCCTCACACCAGAGGAGTCAGGGACTCCGAGGCTCGGATATGCGGCTGCGGGTTTAAGATTTCAGGCACAGACTCACACCAGGTCTGCTCGTCCTGCCTCGTGCTGGAACACGCCCGGAAGGCTATCGATAACCCCGGCTCGTGCGGGCATTGTACCCGCTTCACCATTAAGAGCCTCAGCCGACGGTTAGCAAGCCAAGCTAGCTTGTCGGGACGGGACCCTCTCATGTCCGCTGATTCGCCGGCCGGCAATCAAGACATGGTGGCGTCCGCCGCAAAGATTGAGCCCCGCGCTGTGTCAGACTGGGGCTCAACAACAGCGACAGCCGCTGAACCGGAGCCCCACGCCGTTGCAGGCTGGGACCCGGTGGCGGCACACCAGCTTCACCCGTCCTAAGCATGGACTTGCAGGCCGTGTGTCAACGTGCTGTGTCCAGGCTGGACATCCCATAGCCTGAAGTGGCCAAGGAGACCTCCAGATCTCGCTACGAGGGGAAGAACTTGCCCCAAGCAGCGAGGACGAAGAGGCAGCTCCTTCCAGTCTTTCCGGAGATGCTGGACGAGGTGTCGGTCTCGTGGAGAGACCGCCCCTTTAGCAACAAGGCCCCAATCCAGGGTGCCTCCTCCCTGGACTGTGACGGTATGGAGAGGCTCGGCCTGCTCCGCATGCCGCCCATGGAACCGCTGGTGGCAGCCCACCTCCAACCGAGGCTCGCTTCAACACCGAGCAGGAACCCCATGCTACCGGCAAAGGCAGACCGGTTCCAGTCGGCGATGACCGAACGGGCCTATAAAGCCGCAGCTTTGTCCGCCAGGGCACTCAACGTCTCCTCGCTCCTCGCTGCTGAGCTCTGCAGTGTGGGACGAGATCACAGCGATCACGGACATTTGCCTCCGTGTGCAGCGCTGTGCAGTCCAAGCCACGGGCAAAGCACTGGGAATGATGGTGGTACAGGAGAGAGCCAGGTGGCTCAACCTGACGAGTCTTCCTCAACCTGACGAGTCTTCCTCCGGGAAAAAGAGGATGTTCTGGACATGCCTATTGTTCCCGAGGGCATATTTGGCTCCGCTCTACAGATGTAGCACTCCAGATAGGACTCACATGGGTGTGTCCCGTCAAAAACCCAGCGGCTCCCAGTGGCTGGGGGTGTTGCCAAATTGCTAGAGGGCATTGCCAAAGTTCTCCATTTGTTCAATTACAGGATTTAACCATGAGATGGCGCTTCATTCACAAATACACAAAGACAACTGGGTGTTGTAGAACTTAGTCTGTTTGCAGCTCTGCAGTTGTGTTTGCTGAATACTGTAGCATTTAATCACTTATTTGTTATGGTTTTCACAGGCTACTATAATGAAAAAACATCAGTTTTGGATCAAATAAAGTATATAGTTTGCTTTATGCAGTATATTTTTTGTAATATTGTTGGGGTGTTTTTACACAGTAGTGATAGGATAGCACAGATTAATAAAATCAAAAATAAGATGAGCGATAAAAAATAAAAATAATGAGAAACTATGAAATAAGAAATGAATAAAACTTAAATATAATTATCATATCATACATTCTAATGTATTGTATTATTAAGTAATATCAGACATTAACCCCAGAATAGCAGATGCCACATTGTATGGATGAACTCATTTATGCATCAATAATTACAACAGAGTATTTCTAAATACAAGTTGTAACAATACTTATATGTATTTAATATTAATAACATAATGATTAATTTCAGATGATAATACTTTTCAGGGTTAGGTCCGGTCTGACAGCGCTTAGCTCTCTGCTGCACAGAGAAGATCACTGCTCTAAACAAACATTATATTTACAGCCCTTAATAACATTCATTGTTTGGACTCAATGTGTGTCTTGGCCGTTTTCTTTGTTCCAAGCAAACGAGTGTTTTTTGTTTTGAAATCACTTCCGCGAGTTTCGCGAGTTTCGACTGACCATTAGACCATTTAGTAAGGTAAAAAGCAAAAGGGCAAAAAAACGCCGTTTACTTTTTTAATAAGGAAAAACAAATGGTCCGTAGATACACGGACTCATATATGTATGTATACTGTAAGGAGAATGTATGTGCGTGAGAGGACCAGTATGAATTACGGCATAGAAATATGCAAACACAAACCTACAGACTGGGGGTTGGGAGATCACAGGAGTGGGGGGGGGGGGGGGGGAGAGCTGTGGAATGTGACCCTTGGGAGAATTCCTCCACACATTCCGATGGCCAATTCGTTTTAAACAAATAGTTCGCAACACAGGACAGCATAGGCAACATGGGGGGTGGGGGCTGGTGAACGGTCTGGTCAATGTTTGTAAACACAATTCCCAGGATGTGTCCTAATCAAACCAAAAGAGAAAATGCAGATATCTTTCTCTCTCTCATTCTCACTCGCTGGTATCTCGAGCTGAGCGCTCATTGGTGTTCATACTGCTCACAGACTGGGCTGCTGTGTATATCTAGTGTATTCATACTGTACACCTCCTCACTGTTTATTCATCATTCAACCATTTACACCTTCCTTTTTTTCCGTCAAGAGGTTGAAAAAGATTGAGTCCTATGTTTCCAATTGGTTCCCAAATCTGAGACGTGTGTGATTAAAAATTAATTTTCAGAAATGTAAAGTGATCTAACTAAGTTCTATTCATATTCTTGACGGGAAGAGCAGTGTAAATGGGTGGCCATATGCATTTGAAAAGCAATATAATTATTATACAATAGGCTATAAAAGCACCATCGATAACCATTACCTTTATCCAATTCAAACTTTGGACGGGAAAAAAGGAAGGTGTAAATGGTTGGGCTATACCAGGGGTGGCCAACCCGCGGCTCTCGAGCCGCATGCGGCTCTTTGCCTAGTTTCATGCGGCTCTTCAGTTCATATCGAATTGTGTGAGTTTGTGGGAGAGACACTGACTCCTGACAAGTGTTGCACGGTGTACCGATACTTGAAAGGTAAAGCAATACCCTGCCGTTAAAAACATTACGATTCCTCCGTTTCATTAGTATCGGTACTTTAAGAATGACGGGGGAAATTACTCCGGTGAGAAAGCGCCGTTTTACTAAGAGCCGTGTGTGTTCAGCGCTCTGCTTCCACTCCCTGCACTGCAGCCGTGCCTGCAGTCCCGCCCCTCTCAAGCACGCTCAAGTGCCTCCCCTCTCTCTTGCACGCGCTAGCTGCCAGAGCATGTGAGAAAACGAGAAGCATGGCTGCAAGTGGGAGTGCAACTGCCGCTGCGCCTCGGCTTGTTGACAAAAAAGACTCCAGAAGCTACATTTGGATGTATATTAGCTATATCTCTGACAGTGAGGGCAAGCCTACGGACACCACGAGGCCTGTCTGTGAGAAATGTATTAATTTTATTTAATACGAATTCTTGTCATTTATTTTATTTATTGTTCTCATTGTTTAAAAGTTTGTGTTATGGTTATGGTTCTGGTGTGAAATAAAGCACAATAATTACATTTAAGACTGTTTCCCTTTTTCTAAGAAAAGTATCGAAAAAGAATTGGAATCGCAATTCTTGACTTGGTATCGGTACCAAAATGTTGGTATCGTGACAACACTAGCTACTCCTGACCGTTAAACCCGATATTTAGAAGGTCTGTTAAGTATTGAATGCTGATAATTCTGACGTAATTTGGCCGGTCAAAGTTGTTTGGGCTCGGATAAAATCGCTCCGTTACTTTCGTCCCGTGTTACTTTCGTCCTGGCTCTCCCTACGTGTGTGTGGTGTCAGGTGTCAGTATGAGAGGATGACAGCGCGTCTAATTTTGATGTGGCCCAAGAGCCAATCACAATAATACCTAATCACCTTTGAGGGGAGGGGGGAAACCTATCGTTGAGCACAGTGTTGAACACTATCCAGTGTTTCCCCTACCATTGTCTTGGAGAGGCGCTGCGCCCCGCCAACGGAGCCCCGCGACCCCCCCTGAAATTCAAGGTGTTTAAAAAATATATATAATTATTTTTTTTTTAATATATATATAGCACCAAATTGCAGATAATCTATATCTACTGTCACTTTTCACATTGAACATGTGCTCTTTTATTAAATAAACTAAACACTTTCATTTTAAGTTGTGAGTTTAGTGTTTTTGACCCTAAGAAACACTGATGCATTAATCAATAACAATAATCCACAGCTCCTCTCTCTGCTCCAGAGGATTTAAAAAATATATCCCAATGCCACAAAAATGCATCAGTGAGGTGGTTGAAATCTTGTTTCCAGAAAACAAAAAACTGAAACAAGCGGTATCAGTGACTGTGTGTTTGATGTGGCTCTTTGCAGTAACATGGAAAAAATGTGGCTCTTAACCTCTGACTGGTTGGCCACCCCTGGGCTATACTGTAGGCCTACTGTATACAAAGGCCATTCAAGCTATAGTTCTTCTGGAAATGTTCACATCAGGCACCTTCAAGTTAAACAATACTACAGTAAACAATTAACACAGTAAATTATGTGGATTAAACCACATTTATTTCGTTTAAAATAAACAAAATATGATTTTGTTTGAATGATTAAATGTCATCAGGCACCTTCAAGTTAAACAATCAGGTGCACACTTTAATGTGCCGCCACCTCCGGAGTAGGCTTGACTCGGTTTAAAGAATGCACAAATGTGTTTAATCGTTAATGTCAGATTACATTACATTACATTGCATTTAGCTGACGCTTTTATACAAAGTGACTTACAATAAGTACAATCAACCAGGAAGACACAACCTTGAAGAAAACAGAATCATAAAGTACATCAGGTTTCATAGAGCAAAACATTTCAAGTGCTACTCAACTGGCTATAGATAAGCCAGTCCTTTATTAGTATATAAGTGCTCTGTTAGCAGTTCATTGTTAGTAATTCTATCGCTCGAAGTGGAGTCGAAAGAGATGAGTTTTCAGTCTGCGCCGGAAGGTGTGTAAGCTATCTGCTGTCCTGATGTCAATGGGGAGCTCATTCCACCATTTTGGAGCCAGGATAGCAAACCCACGTGTTTTTGCTGATAGGAACTTGGGTCCCCCTCGCAGCGAGGGTGCAGCGAGTCGTTTGGTTGATGCAGAGCGGAGTGCACGTGCTGGGGTGTACAGTTTAACCATGTCCTGGATGTAGGAAGGGCCAGATCCATTCGGAGCATGGTATGCACGTACCATTGTCTTGAAGTGGATTCTAGCAGTTACCGGGAGCCAGTGAAGGGAGCGGAGGAGCGGAGTGGTGTGGGAAAATGTAGGAAGGTTCAAAACCAGACGAGCCGCTGCATTCTGGATGAGCTGCAGAGGTCGGATGGCACATGCGGGTAGACCAGCCAGGAGGGAGTTGCAGTAGTCTAGGCGTGAGGTGACGTGAGCCTGGACCAGAACCTGCGTGGCTTTCTGGGTCAGCTGGGGACGTATCTTCCTGATGTTGTAAAGCATGTATCTGCAGCAACGGGTTGTAGCAGCGATGTTTGCAGTGAAGGACAGGTTGTTATCTAGGGTCACACCCAGATTCCTTGCAGTGTGATTCGGGGAAACAACAGAGGTGCCGATGTTGATCGTCAGGTCAAGAGTGGGACAATCTTTTCCCGGAAGGAAAAGCAGTTCAGTCTTGTCAAGGTTGAGCTTGAGGTGATGAGCAGACATCCACTGAGAGATGTCAGCTAGACAAGCAGAGATGCGTGCGACGACCTGGGTCTCTGAGCGGGGAAAGGACAGAATTAATTGGGTGTCGTTAGCGTAGCAGTGGTATGAAAAACCATGCAGGCTAATGACTGATCCGAGCGAGTTTATGTATAGGGAGACGAGGAGGGGGCCAAGAACAGAGCCCTGAGGGACCCCTGTAGTTAATTGACAAGGGTTGGACTCGGACCCTCTCCAAGTTACCCTCTAGGTACGGTCTTTGAGGTATGAGGTGAGGAGGGAAAGTGCAGAGCCTGAAACTCCAAGTTCTTGGAGAGTGCGAAGGAGGATCTGATGGTTCACCGTTTCGAATGCAGCAGACAGGTCCAACAGGATGATGACAGTGGAGAGGGATGCTGCTTTGGCAGTGTGCAGTTCCTCAGTGAGAGCAATGAGGGCAGTTTCTGTGGAGTGACCTGCCTTGAAACCAGACTGGTGCGGATCCAGAAGGTTGTTCTGATGGAGATAACAGGAGAGTTGTTTAAAGACAGCGCGTTCAAGTGTTTTAGACAGGAACGGGAGGAGAGAGACAGGCCTGTAGTTTATAATATCAGACGGGTTGAGAGTGGGTTTCTTTAGGAGAGGGTTTACTCTTGCCTCCTTGAGACTGTTTGGAAAGTGACCAGAAGTTAGAGAAGTGTTGATGAAATGGGTGAGAAACGGTAGAATATCAGGAGCGATAGTCTGAAGGAGGTTTGAAGGGATAGGGTCCAGAGGACAGATGGTAGGGCGGGCAGAGGTAATGAGGGTAAGAACCTCACTTGGAGAGAGAGGGGAAAAGGAGGTCAGTGTGTGGGTGAAAGGAGGGTCTGGTGACCCAGCGGTGAGTAAAGGTGAGTCAGAAAAAGAAGAGCGAATATCAGCAACCTTTTTTTCAAAGTGGTTAACAAAGTCGCTTGACAGAAGTGAGGAGGGGGGAGGGGCTTTGGGAGGGTCCAAGAGGGTGGAGAAGATGGAAAATAGTTTTTTGGGATTGGAATAGGAAGATTGGATCTTATCTTGAAAGAAAGTGCTCTTTGCCTGAGAGATCGAGGCAGAGAAAGAGGAGAGGAGAGCCTGATAGGTTAGGAGGTCGTCACGGTGTTTAGATTTCCACCGTTTCCGCTCTGCTGCCCGAAGGACGGTTATATTAGCACGCAGTGCGTCATTTAGCTAGGGAGCAGGAGGGGACTGACGAGCCTGCCGAGATGTGAGAGGACATAGAGAGTCCAGAGAGGATGAGAGAGTACAGAGGAGAGTTTCTGCAGCAGAGTTTGGAGGCAGGAGTTGGAACGAGTCAGAGGAAGGGAGGGCTGAGAGAACCGATAGATAGATAGGTAGAGGGGGAGAGGGAACGAAGGTTACGGCGGACAGGTGCAGGATGAGAAGAGATTAGTTTGTTATGTTTGGAAAGGGGTAGAGAGAATGAAAGGAAGAAGTGATCAGATGTGTGGAGCGGGTTTACAGAGAGGTTAGAAGTAGTGCAGTTCCTTGAGAATATGAGATCAAGGACATTGCCAGCTTTATGAGTTGGTGGGGATGGAGACAGTGAGAAAGCAAAGGCGGTTAACAGAGATGTTAGTTCGTCTATCTTCCCTAACTGGAGGTTGAAGTCTCCGAGAAGTACAGCGGGAGGGCCAGTTTCAGGGATGTGTGAGAGGAGATTATCTAATTCCTCCAAGAAGTCTCCCAAGGCGCCTGGTGGACGGTAGAGAACAACAATGGTTAATTGTATAGGATGGGTTACTGTGACGGCATGGAATTCAAAGGTGGAAGGATTGAAGTTAGGTAGCTTCAAGAGGGAACAGCTCCATTTGGGAGAGAGCAGGAGACCAGTGCCACCTCCTCTGCCAGTGGGTCTGGGTGTATGGGAGAAGGAATATGCTGTGGAGAGAGCTGCTGGGGTGGATGTGTTGGATGGAGTAATCCAGGTCTCAGTGAGAGCAAGGAAATCCAGAGACTGCAGGGAAGCGTAGCCAGAGATGAAGTCAGCCTTAGGAACAGCTGACTGGCAGTTCCACAGGCCACCTGAAACTAGATGTTGGATGTCAGTGGAGCATGTGGGATAGACGAAAGCAGGGCGGTTATAGCGATTAGGAGATACACGGGGCCATTGATGATTGCGAGAAGACACGTGAACAGGAATGGAGAAAATACACATGATTATAGCATGAGGGGCTAGAAAACTAAAGAAAATAAAATAAAACACCAGCGGTAATTAGCTCAGTCAGAGGAGGATTTGCCTCCTCTTTGCCACCCTCGTGACTCCCACAGGACTCCAATGTCTTTGTCAGTTTTTGACTCCCGCAGGACTCCAATGTCTTCGGCTGTCTGACGCTCCAGGAAAGAGCTACCTAAAATGGACGCCTGATTGCTGAGTTCTAACAGCTGTGGGGCCACGCCCCTCTAATTAGTTAACTCTCTACAGCTGATGGGCGACAGCAGAGTGGCCCTGCTTATATTGTAATGCAGGGTTGAGTACCCCACTGAGACCTGTGTTACAGGTTCCCTTTGAGCAGATCTGAGATTTAAAATCTCTCAAAAGCGCCGTTTTAGCGACAATAACTGCAGAACAATTATACAGAGTAGAATAAATGAAACAGAGAAGTCTAATTAAACAAGAATATAACTTACAGTGGTTGCTGCGTCAACAGGTAGTGTCGTCACCCGGTCTCAATGCACACTGAGTTCTTCAGATTTTAAATGCGGTATTTAAGTGCTTTTTAGCTGGAAAATGAGTAAGTCACGCTGTTGTACTTCACGCAATCAGCAGAGTGGCCCTGCCTATATTGTAATGCAGGCTTGAGTACTAAGTAGCCTAAATACATTTGTTCCTGCTCAAGATTAGATTCAATTTTACTGTTATTGCACATATTGCAGAACGAAATGCAGTTTAGCTTCTAACCAGGGGTGCAACAAGCAGCGAAAAGTAATGTGCACAATACTACAGTAAACAATTAACACAGTAAATTATGTGGATTAAACCACATTTATTTCGTTAAAAATAAACTAAATATGATTTTGCTTGAATGATTAAATGTAGGGTGAATTGCCCTAATGTGGGACATTTTTGCATTTCAGACTTCGGGAATATATTGCGATATGAAGCCGATACAATAAATCAAAATCCAGTACCATTCCGAAATCCCCAGTAATATTAGACCTTAATAATACAGTAAACTATTAACACTGTACATATTATTGTTTGCCCGTGGGATTAGGATGATCGGTAGTGAGAGCCGTGTTTCATTTTCCTCCGGTCGGATGTGATATAAAAACAAAGCGATTATTTTTGTTGTTGTAAACTCACGTGGATTACATTTAGTGCATTAATTTCAACTCACGAACATATGATGATTGAAAATCGTTTGTTTGAGCCGGGCTGAATTGCCTGATCTAAAAACATAGCGATGGTTTTGTACTTACGCCAACGTGAATTAAACATTATTTTGTTAAATAAAAACATGGTGATGTTTAATAAATGATTACATGTCTCTTATTTAGCACAGAATATGATCCTATCCGTGACATATGGATCTTAACAAATATCCGATCAGATACCTGTAGATCAGCTGTTTATTTCACATGAGTTCCAGTGTGGCAGCTTTTTAATCACGGCTCCCCCTGGTGGATCCATGATCCATTGCAGCTGGTTTCATTATAATTAAATGTATTTATCAAGGGGGCGTTTCAAGTCCTGCGGGGGGTTATCCTTTTCAGCAGGGGCCCACCCCGTGCCGATCACGGACCCGCACGGGTAGGCGTCTGAAATGAAGCGCTACATCTGTAGCTTCAATACGAGTCAAAAAGGAAGGGAGACGAGGCTCTCCAGCTCTGTCTCCCCCGAAGGGTCCAGCCACCACCTTCAATGGTCCCGCGGCAGGCCTTCACTCAAGCTGTCTCACGTCCTGCCCGGTTCAAGATACCGAAGCAGCAGAGACCGCAGCCCGTCCCGGGTCCCCAGCCCAGGCACGAGGCAAGAGGGAGCTGGCCAAGAAAATCTCCGGTTCCGGCAGCTGCCGCTCAGGCGCAGCCGACCCAGATTTTCAGCCACCAGGCGAGGAAGAAGAAGCGGGCGGCCTGACAGCCTCCTCTCCTCTCCTCGATGAAGGAGCTGGAAGTTCCCTGTTCCCCAGCTCCAGAGCACGTTCCAGTGTTAGATGCTCATGTGTTTTCGGGGTGCCACCATGCCCCCATCTTCCCGCCGCCTCGAGTGATGCCAGAACGTCATCCTCAAGTTCGCGCCATCAGGGAAATGGACTTAACATCGAAGACAGCAAGTTCCGCTGCCTGTTTAAGTCACACAAACACATGTCATCATTGTTGTTTCAAAATAAATAATTTTCCACTGTCGTTTCCAGGCTTGAAGCAAAGGGTGCACTCAATAAAAATGAAAATAAAAACAATAAAAACAATAAACAGTCTGTCGTCTGACCCTCTTTTGAGAGCGGCTACGGCCTCTCTCAAAAGGCGGACAATAGACGGGATTGTGAAGGCACCACCGCCACGCGCATGCGCAGTGTCGGCCGGGGTTGTCAACCTGGGGTACCACCGTGTTCAGACACTAGAGGGCCCCATAACACAACAAATAGAGAGACAACAGAGACGACAGAGCTGTGACATCTCCACTCGCTTTGAGAAGCGAAAAGTGGGGGATGATCACAGATTCTGCTTGGGTTTTCAAGACGGTAACACAGGGCTACAGGCTCCAATTCGCTGTCACCCCCCCTCACTTCTCGGGCATTCTGTATTCACAGGCCCGGGAAGAGTCGGCCCATATTCTAGAGCAAGAGATTTTCTCGCTAATAGAAAAGAAGGCTATATATCGATAATACCCGCCGAACAGAGTCAAAGCGGCTTTTATTCCAAGTATTTCCTCGTTCTCAAACGGGGAGGGAACGGAATTCGGCCTATACTAGATTTGAGAGCTCTGAACAAATATTTCAAAAGATACAAATTCAGAATGCTCACTCACACATCTCTGTTGCGTGTCGTGCGCCAAAACGACTGGTTCACATCAGTCGACCTGAAAGACGCGTATTTCCACATCCCAGTATATTACCCACACAGAAAATATCTGAGGTTCGCCTTTCAGGGTGTCTGTTACGAGGACAGAGTACTTCCCTTCGGTCTGTCTCTCAGCCCGCGAGTGTTTGTACGGTGTACGGAAGCCGCGATAGCCCCGTTAAGACAACAGGGTATTCGCCTGGCAACTTATCTGGACGATTGGATCCTTCTCGCACAGTCGGAGAAAGAGGCTATTACGCAGACGAATGGGTGCTGTCCTATCGCGGAAGGTGGTCACCACAGACGCATGTCTGACGGGCTGGGGGGGTATATACGAAGGTCGACCTGTGAGGGGTCTCTGGAGCAGAGACCTCCAACGGTCACACATAAATTATCTGGAGCTTTTAGCGGTGTTCATCACCCTGAAACGCTTTCTGCCTTTTCTCAGAGGACATCATGTCCTTGTGAGGACAGACAACACGACCACAATATCGTATATAAACCGCCAAGGGGGTTTGCGTTCTCTCCAGTTACACATGCTGGCACGCAAACTGATCTTATGGAGCTGCGGACGTCTCCTCTCTCTGAGAGCGACGCACGTACCAGGAGTGATGAACCTCGGGGCGGATCTGCTGTCCAGAGGTTCACCACTATATGCAGACTGGACTCTACATCCAATAATTGTGAGTCAGCTGTGGGTGCGGTAGATCTGTTCGCATCAAAAGAAAATGCTCAATGTCAGCTGTTCTTTTCAATGTGCGATTTAAACGCACTGTTAGGCGTGGACGCGCTCGCGCACGCTTGGCCTCTGGTCCTTCTGTACACGTTCCCACCCCTGGCTCTGATACCCCCAACTCTGGCCAGAGTGAGAGAAAAACGCCACACACTTATCCTGATAGCTCCGCACTGGCCTGCAATGTACTGGCTGACGGAGATATATCAGCTGCTGTGCGGGCAGCCGTGGCAGCTCCCGCTACGCAGGGACATACTGTCTCAGGCGGGGGGGGACGATCTTTCACCCACACCCAGAGCGCCTGGCACTATGGGCCTGGCCCGTGAGTGGTACAATCTGAATACAGTGGGGCTCCCTCAGAAGGTGATAAACACTATTCACTATTCAGAGTGCAAGAGCTTCCTCCACCAGGTCTCTATGACTGTAAGTGGAGGGTGTTCGAGGAGTGGTGCCTTCAAAAAGGACACATCTCTTTTCAATGTCCTGTCGGGGTGATTTTACCATTTCTACAGGACCTGATTGATAAACACAGAGCTTTCTCTACGATCAAAGTGTGCCTGGCTGCTATTGCTGCATGCCATGTGGGCTTTGAGGGAAAGACAGCTAGCCAACATCCTTTGGTCTGCCGTTTTATGAAAGGGGCTCGCAGGCTCCTCCCTGTTTCCAGGTCACTGGTGCCCTTATGGGACTTGGCAGTGGTTTTAGATGGGCTCACTCGACCTCCATTTGAACCCCTGGAAGAAGCTGACATGAAACACCTGTCACTGAAGACAGTGCTGTTACTGGCTCTGGCATCTGCCAAGCGAGTCAGTGACATTCATGCGCTCTCTGTACATCCTTCATGTACTCAGTTTGCCCCGGGGCAAACGAGAGTGTTGCTGAAGCCCAACCCTGCCTTTATACCTAAGGTGGTTGGCTCATGTACCCCCATTGACATTGTGGCATTTCCTCCGCCACTGTGTTCCTCTGAGGAACTGCGGCCGAATTTGCTGTGTCCAGTTCGTGCTTTACGCATCTATATGGACAGGTCAAAAGAGTTTCGTTGTAATGACCAACTCTTTATATCCTGGGCTAACCCTCATAAGGGCAAGCCCGTTACCAGGCAACGGCTCTCCCACTGGATTGTGGAAGCGATTGCTCTGGCTTATACGAGTCAGGGTTTGCAGGCACCAACGGGCCTGCGTGTTCATTCTACTCATGGACTGGCTACATCCTGGGCTTTGTTCAAGGATGTTTCCATCCAAGACATTTGTGCAGCAGCGAGCTGGTCCTCACCGCTCACTTTTGTCCGCTTTGCTTTTGATGATTTTCGAGATAAGCATGTCTAGCAATACGGGAGTTTCAATATCCTATAGTGAGACATCGAACGGAGTGTTATGAATGAGAACTATAGGTTACTTACGTAACCCCAGTTCTCAGAGTAACATGAAGTGAGATGTCTCACCAGACGGCCCTTCTTGCTAAGGCGAAGCGAGAAGAGGTGCTTATTTTGAATGACGCTGCGTCGTAGCGCAAGCTACTTAAAGGGTGGGTGGATTCCCTGATGTTGAAGTCAAGATCACCAGCCAATCAGGATTGGCGTAATGAGATTGATGCTTCTGTTTGCATACGCGTTGAGGCGCATCCCATAGTGAGACATCTCACTTCATGTTACTCTGAGAACTGGGGTTACGTAAGTAACCTATAGTTTTGCTCTTACTACTGTCTGATGCTCCGAGTGTCTAATGATGGGCATGATTGACATTAGGGTTAGTTTAAAGCCTATCGCACGGCATTCAGACTATAAAATAGGTATTTTCACGTTGGTATGAAAATGCCGATCTGTATTTGACACCCTGGAAGTGAAACAAGTCTTGTTGGTTTTCCTTCTTTAGCTTAGGGAGTTTGTACCCTAAAAGATTTTACATTTTCTGAGGAGAAAAAACAGTTTTTCACCAGTGTTTACTTTCAATATTAATCTGTTTGATGGCACCGTCTGTGCGTTCACATTATGATCAGATCTGATCGCTGTATCATGAAGATGGGTCACATGACTGACAAAGGCAGCTGAGGTGGCCAAAGCCTTTTTTTAATCTACTTATAAGCTAACATGCTCTCAGGTCCCTAATGAGTCTCCTGATGCGACTGGTAATAATCAGATAACACCCACCATGTACCAACACCTTAGTTTAGCATGTTAGCATGCCATCACAAAAGAAAAGCTATCATAGGTTTGCAGGTAAAAATATTAAAATGTTGTCGCTTGACCAGTGGTTCCCAACCTTTTTCAGTGAGGTCCCCCTTGGATAATTGGAAATATTTTTCGAGCCCCCCCCAACCCGGTTCCCACCGAGATTGGTAGGATTAATTGTATATAGTTGTACAAACATTACATTTTCTCTGCTAATAATAACAAGAAAAAAAGATCCAACTAGAATTTTTTTATTTTATTATGGATTGAACAACAAAACAAAAGTGCTTGTATTGGCAGATGATCCTGTGCCACTGTGAAATAATGAGGCATAATTGAAACAATTACAAATATGTTTTATCGATCCAGTTCTTTAACACTATTTGTATAGGTTATTTTTGTTCTTTTTTCAAACTAAACCAATTGGAAACAGAATTAACATTGATTTATTTTATGTACAGTATAGTGTGGATTATGGGCTGCTAGCACACATACCTACAGTGGTGGTAGTAACTAGATTTGTAATTCTGCTCCACTACAGTCCAGAGGTAAATGGTACTTAATACTTTTAGTTACTTTACAGTTTTGGATGAATGATGTGAAATATAATCAACTTTTAAATCAGACTTTAGTTACACCTGGAGTAAATTCACAATCTACCTTGCAGTATACTACTTTTACTTAAAGATGGGGTAGGTAAGTTTGAGAAACCGGCTTGAGATACACTTTTTGTTATATTTCATGGAATGTTCTTAACACCCGATAGCAATGAATATCTGAAGTGCTTTGACAAAAAATCCATAAAAACATTAATCTGTGGAAGCCGTGGTACTGTAAAAAGCACGACCAATCATCTGAGCCGGCCCGGCTAAAATAACTGGATGGCCTACCTGCCTGTCAGCCTTCCATCTGTGCACAAACTTATCTCGTGCCCTCATTGGTCATGTGCGCATTCGTGTGTGTTGGAGGAGGGGCTCTGTAACGCAGCGTCCACACGGCGGCATGCGTTGAAACCAAGCGGCAAACTCTGGGGAAGAGCCGGGACGCCAATACGGAAGTGCCACACACTGCAGTTCATATATTGGCCGATAGGGACTGGCTGCAGAAAGGAGCAATGTCCATAGACCCCCATGTTAAAATGCCCAATTTTACAGCTGAAAAAAACATGTTTCTACCCATGGATGCAACAAATATTATTATGAATATAGTTAGGTTCCACCTTCATGATTATGGATCTGTGAGAAAATTGTTTTCTAACACAACCCTTTTATTTATATTAGGTCTTAAAGTTTTTGCATAAATTAGGGCGTGGTAACATTGAGTGACGGCTCTGTCGAGTGACTGCTGCTGCTAGCTTCTCGTCTCTCTGCTAGCTGCTCCGTGAAGCTACTGGGACTCTGCCTGCTCAGCTCATCCAGGGAACACAACTTGAAGCCGGGCCGTGGTTGTTTGTTCTTCATGCTTATATATCGGAATATTGTGACTGCGGTTTTGTGGTAAGTGAAAATCGAGTACTTATTTATGTGTTAATGATTTTAATCGGCTACGTAATGAATGTTAAGGCTTGGTTTAGTGTGTAAGCGAGTGGTAGCTACATCGGTGCTAACGATGCTAATCGTACCCTACAAGTTAAAATCATAGACTGTATATATAAAGGTTAAAACGAAACAGACAAGTGTTAAGTGGGATAATACTGTAGAACAAACGGCTTCTGTTTGAGGTTGATAAAATACGGTCATCCTTGTAACTTAGAGAGATATGTTATTATGTAGGTAGGAACTGTATGCATCGCTAAGGTTCATTTAAATTGGCTATGCTCAAGTATGTAGACAAGCTAACGTCGAAGTAGTGTATGTGAAATCAACCTCACAATAGTATATTACAATTATTAATGTCATATTTCAAGATGATTACTTAGATATTACAATATGGTTGGTTGAGCTGGAGTTCATTATCGAGCTTACACATTAACGTCACAGTCATCTGAAGAACGAATCCAAACCGTGTTGTTTTTATTAATTGCATTACCAAATGGGTATCAAATAAACAGTAAGCATTGGTAACACAACTTCCAAAGTTACAGTAAAATAAAAAGGACCCTGACTCGGACAATACACAATCCAACATATTCAACAGAAGAGAATAAGTTATATTGTTTGTACACATGGTACTTTACATATATATATATCTGTTTGTTTAAGGTGTCCAGGTGATGCAGACAGGCTGGACCAGAGAGTGAGAGGCAGAACTGGACTCCTCACAGCAGTGAACTTCAGCTCAGGTACAAAGACTCTTTTTTTCATACTGTACAAAGAATCAAGAAATATATTGGTTTAAATTAATGAAGTATTGACTTTAATACACTGATATGTATTCCATTAAACAATAACAAATACTAGATCACCTACACATCAGTTAAGTTGAGGGTTTTTTCCATGCAAAACGTTACATTTTAGATATTTAGCAATATGACTTTGTCAGCTTTCTAATTTAATGTATTGAAGGCAAAGCTATTTAACAAATAGTGAGAACTGCTACTATTTATCTCTTAATATTGTCTGTAAAAAACGTGGTAAAAGTGATTCTTTCAGTGAGACAACAGAGCAAGCTTCTACAGTTGCACTACGTTTTGATAACAGTTAAATATTATTTTGATAATAACATATATTTCAATGTTGATGAACTTCATACTGTTCATTCATAATCTGATTGTCTTTGTAGCTCTGTTGAAATAAAAAAAAACATTACAATTACAAAATAATTTATATCTACAGCCCCTAAACATACAAACACACCGCTGCAATAATATGTTTTATGTTTCCTGTCATTTTTGTTAGGAAAGGACATGCCTGAAAGACACAACATTTTCTCCTTCTCTGAGGGTCAAGAAGAACATCCAAGAGGAACATTAAAAGTTGATGTTATGAGATTTTAAGACCAGTACACTAAGAAACTACTTTTATTGTGAAAACACAGTCAGCTGATCGAATGCACCTATTTCCACATCTACACTCCATCAGCTGATTATTTCTATTTGCCTCACTTTATGAGCTTCACATCACTTGTGCCTTGTACCGCAGAGTTTGCAACATCACAAATAAATGGGGCCAATCTTCAGTCAGATGTGAATGTGTAATCTAACATTTTCAGTAAGAATAATGGACGAAAGGAGTACAAATACAATTTATTGAAATGTGAACTGTGAATCAAATGTTTTAAACAAAGCTCTGTTTAATAATAAAGCACATATGGACAGAAGGTGTAAACCTATTACATGTATAAGTAAACACATTTAGTCAAATAAAGTGACAGACTAGGCCTGTGCAGTTGGTATCAGCTTTGCCCAGCATGGGCTCCTCCATCAGGCCTGGTCCTCCTCGCAGAGGGAAGACCCTCAGTCCTCTCCAAACCAACAGACAGGACGTCCATCACACGGAGGTTTCTCCCTGAAGTCTCTGCAGCTCTCTGGACACCACACTGTCTCAATCCGTCCATCACACGGAGGTTTCTCCCTGAAGTCTCTGCAGCTCTCTGGACACCACGCTGTCTCAATCCGTCCACACTGAATATGAGAGGGGGAAAATGAAAATAATAAATGCTTTAGCCAATAAGAAATATAAAGTTGATTGTTGAGTTGCTTAGTTTTTTTAGATTGTCAATACTATTACTGTATAACTAATATCTCAGGTTAAGAGGCACATTCAAATAAAGATTGGTCTTTAAATACATGTTGTCTTTTGAATTGTTTGTCTAAAGTCAAGGATCTAGAACTGGTACTTAGTTTTAATGATACAGTCTGGTTATTATGCTGTTTGGAGGAGGCCTCACAGTTAAGAGCACTAACTAGCTACCATCACATGTACCTTAGCTTGACTTAAATGTATTAAAAGTATAGTTAAGTGATATCAAAATATAAATAACTAATGTCATGCAAACATATTAATATTTGCTTGATTCCAGTGTTGAATTTAGCACAATTGCATACAAACGTTAAGAGATTTTAAGATTCTGAAGTATTATGCTAAAAACTCAATAACTTAGATTATTATTTATAGTTTTGCTGAATAGTTTCATGTCCGCTTACCTTAGAAACGTAAAATGCCACGGCAGTGTGCAGATGTGGAGCATGTTAGCTTAGCTTGGTAGTTCAGCTAGCTCTGGAACTTCCAGCTCGGTGGCAGGAGGTCCCGCCTCTTTGCCCTTATTTGGAGCAGGCTGGAGCAGGCGGGAGTTGAACTATGACGTCACTGTCGAGCCGTTAGTGGCGGACTCCGCATACTAAGGGCTTCTCGGCAACTCTGCAGAATCCTATGGGTGACGTCACGGACCCTACGTCCATTTATATATACAGTCTATGGTTGAAACTCGACCAACAACCAATCACATGATTCTCCCGCCCCGGACACACAAGCACACGGTTTGATTGGCTAGAGCTTGGCTGACGCTTCCGCCGAAGCTTCAAAAGTTGAACATTGCTCAACTTTTGAAGCGAGCAATGCGAGCAAAGCGAAGCAACACTCCCACAATGCAGTTTGGCAAAGCGTGACGTCACCCCATTGAAAGTGAATGGGCAGAAGCGTGAACGCACGCCGCCGTGTGGACGGGCCGTAAGGAAGTAGCAGATTTCTTCCGGCTGTGTATTTTCAAATTCTAGCGCACTTAAGCTGGTTTCTCCAAAATTACCTACCCCACCTTTAAGTACTTTATCTGAGTACTTCTTCCACCTTACACGTAATCGGGTCAACAGAACTCTGAGTTAAGGAAGTTGAAAACGGTGCATTTCTCCGTATGAATATGATGCCAGCTGATGGATAGATTGCTTGTGTTTCCGCGTTTATGCGAAAATACCTATGGCAAACGAGCATTGACCACATCGAGCCTTGTACATTGTCACTTTTGAACGCTCTGTTCTCCGCTGGCAGATCTCTGTGTTCACGGTACTGCAGCGAGTCTGTGAGCGAGTCTGTGAGCGAGATGCCCCGCCCCCCGCACAGAGAGAGAGAGAGAGAGAGAGAAAGAGAGAGAGATCTCCCCACCGACGTCAAGGGAGATGTATGCCTCGTCATACTTTGTTAATTTGGGAATTATCGCTGAAAGGCTTGTCGTGGGCGCGTCCACTTTTCTTTTATCTGCCGGTTGTGTTAAAAATGTGTCAATTTGATAGATTTTACGAGCAAAAAATGTTTGTTTACAACTTCTCCTCAAGCTTCACGCTCCCCCAGGTTGGGAACCACTGCGCTAGACGATCACCAGTCATTAGGATACATCCAGAAGTTGCTGACATATTTAAATTAAAAATGACAACCAGCTTGTGGAGCCATATAAAAGATTATTAGTTTCATCACAAATGTCTGTAAATAATGTTAATTGACCAAATGTCTTGGTGATGTCTTAGTCTGGACTATAGTGTCCAACTTCCCCACAGTGCCATTCATAGACGCCTGCAACTAAATTGCCATAACACACAGGGGCGGCGCCAGGGGGGAGCTAGGGGGTACTGAAGCACCCCCCAGGATTGCCAAAGCACCCCCTAAGCACCCCCAAGAAATATGAGGTCTTTTTATTTTTTTCGGAAATTATTAAATTAAATCAGAAAAATTATTGTTTACATCAATGCAAATGTGAAACAAACAAATGTTTGACCAAAAACATAAAGCCAACACAGGTGATATGATTAGGCCAATGGCCAGCACCCATTAGATGTTTGACCTACCCATAGGCTAAATTACTTTGTGACACTTGAGTGACTTCCTGTTAGCTGGAGCCCCAAATGATTTGCTAACAGCAAAGTGACAAATGGATCGTTTTTTAGTCCTTAAACGTCCACCTATGGACACTCAATCAAAACCACCTGAAAGCGAGAGGGATTCTGCACATAATAGCCTAGCCTTGTGAGTACAAGTAGATTACTTCTGGGTCTCTGTGTTTCATTCAAGCTCTGCTCTGTGTGTGTGGCACGAGCCATTTTGTGTGCGTGCGCAAGCGAGCAAGAGAGAGAGCTCGCGCACCGGTGGGTATCTACCGGAGATCGTTGTGGTTAGCATCTGGTGCTAGCTAGCCAAGCTAACGGATATAAGGAGCTTTTTCAACAACAAGGTGGAGGGAGAACTCTCTCCTGTCAGAGAGCCTCAGATAACCTCAGCTCAGGTGAAGTAAAGGACTCTCAGTGTTTAGATAGTTAACTTTAGTCTAGTTATCTCAGTGGATCTCAAACGGTTTGTTTTAAAAGGGGAGTGATTTGTAAAATATCTATAAAGAAATAGAAAATCTGTTTACAGTTCTGTTTCATATGTATGTTGAGAGATACAGTATATCCATAGATCTCTTCAAGTGCACCAGATTGATTCTTTTAACTTCAATATTTAAAAAAAATCTTCCCGGGGGAGCCCACTAGAGAAGGTGAGGACCCTCCTAGAGGAGGTGAGGTCCACTCCCCACTTGTAAAAATAGCTGCAAGTGTTGCAGTAGAAAATTCAACTGTAGCGCTGGTGCATTAACGGGAAACCCTTAATGTTTGAGCACCCTCTATGAAACGTCAAGCTACCCCACAGCACCCCCTAGAGAAAATCTCTGGCGCCGCCACTGATAACACATGACATTAATTGAACTACTGAAAAACCATTCTAAAGTTGGGATTGAAGGAAGTGAGAAAAGTCTCCTCGAATGGAATGTGGAAATGTTCCTCTAAATAAACGGTGAATCTCTTTGTCCACAGGGTAACCAGGACACACCGGCACCCCCGGACCCATCCATGGCCCAGGCTTACCCATCAGCCCAATTTGCCCCCCCTCCCCAGAACAGCATCCCAGAGTTCACAGCTTCACACCCCCATCCACACTCCCACCCGCACCAGCACCCGGCGGCCCTGCAGGACTACCCTGGGGTGCAGGCCTCCGTCAGCGACCACCCCCTCAACATGTACCAGTCCTCGCAGAGCCACGAGGGGCCGAGCGGCCCGGAACCTGGCAGCCACAGTGTGCCCGGCAACACCACAGTAAGGCATCATGGGAGAGGTGGGGTTATAGCTCACTGAAAAGCTGAAACATTGACTTTAATTAAATGTATTATGTCAACAGATTTCACACAACTGTATTGGGTTAGTTGAAAGCAATAATATTACATTTAAATAAGTTCAACTTAATATTATTGCTTTCAACGAACCTAAGAAAGTAAGGTCAATGTTTCAGTTTTTCCATTGCTGGGTTTTAGAGTGTATTGACCATTCTGTACTGCAGGGGTCGGCAACCTTTTTGATATGAAGTGCCATTTAAAAAAAAAAATGGTTAGAAGCGTGCCAACGATCGAGAATTATCAAGGGGGGGGTTGAGGAGCTTGACGCTCGTCAACTATCAGCAGGAGGGCGGGGGAGCAGTGTGTGGACCTGTCAGCGCAACTTACATGATGCCGAATTTAACAAACACATTTAAATAATTGGTTTAAACGGCATAATAATAAGGACGATCGTCCGTTCTGTGATTCTCCAGAGCACACGTTATGATATTAGGGTCATGCAGAGTGAGATGAGATCGCTGTCCCTTTAAGAGAGAGAGAGAGGGGTGTGGCTTGTGCATACGTGTTTGTGGATGGTAGAGCGACAGTGAGGGAACGTGTGTATGTTTCTGGAAGTGAAACGAGGCAGCAGAAAAACAGAGATCTGTGATGTATTTTGTGAAACAGAAGAACAGCTAAATAAATGCAACGGCCTCCCAAGAAGAGCTCGCCTCTCTCCAGTCATTGAAGCTAAAGTGGGTTATTGAACCTGAAGCTTGTTGCTTCTTCCCTGGGAGACGACAGAGAGTCATCCCCTCCTCGACTACGGTCTGGGAGCCGACAGGAAAGTTCAACACACAGATGGCCAGTCCGCCCCTTTGTAGCATATTATTTCGATGAGAGATGAGCAGATCGCCACTGGGCTTTCAACTAAAGACACAGCCACGCAAAAACTGCGGCATTTGTACAGCTCCTTATGGGAACTGCAATTAGTGAAGTGCTTTCCTCTGTGGTGAAACGATCAGCACCACGGAGGAAAGCGGCAGAAAGTCACCTGGAGATAAAGAGAGCGGGGCTGCGTTGCGTGCATGGCTTCCTTCTGCAGATAACGGGGAGACGCTCTCTGGCGGCGGTCTCATTCAGGATCCGAAAATACAATTTAAATATTTTGCACACTTATTCCACTTATTCCTAGTGTGCCACTGGTTACGGTGCCGCGTGCCAATGCTGGCACGTGTGCCAGTGGTTGCCGACCCCTGCTGTACTGTATGTAATTAGTTAAATTGTTACATGCATTGGAGTTATATAAAACAGTTCAGAACAGTTTGTACTATTTATTTTCTTTTTTTAATACCCGATCAAAATCATAACCTAACTTTAACCAAGCTTTACACTATCTTATAACACAGAAAAACAAATGTCAAACCTGTCAGTGCCCTCTAGAAAACATTCCATCCACATGTGCCCTGACCCCATCACAGGTCACCCAAATTGTTCAAGGTGAAATGAAGGAGGATGATACTTTAAACTGAAACTACATTAATTAAAAGGCTTGGTCCGTACAAGGCAAGTCATAACAGAACAGAACACGAATCCGACCAAGGCTTAACAAAATACACGAACTAGTAAGAGCAGAACTAATGAGGGGATGAAGTGCAGGTCAGGTGGTTGCAGCAACCCTGTCTCCTAAAAATTACGTTCCCACAGAACTAAACTGCATTCTCAATTATGTTTAGCTAGAAACATATTTTCTCCCACGTTACGTTTCTTATGAACATATCTTAAATACGTTTATTTTCTACATATCTTTGCCATTTATTGTCTTGCTTATAATAATGATAATAGTCATTTATAAATATCATTTTAGAGCACACATTTGAAATCGAGAATTGGGCTCGATATATGGTTAAATAAAAATCAGTAAGCGAGGCTGTCATTTCGCCAGCTGTTACTCTCATGAGCGAGGCAGAAAATAATAGTTTTAACATGCCAAAAAGCCTCTCTGAAGAACCAGCACCTTACCGTGGTAGAGAGGTTTGTGATGAACCTGGGGGCTGTGTTGTCTAGAACCTTGTGTTCCTGGTAGGGTCTCCCATGGCAAATTGGTCTCAGGCAAGGGGCCAGACTAAGATTGTTTCAAAAGACCTCATGAAAAAAACAAAAAGAAGTGAGGATACCCGGCCCGGAGGAAGCCCGGGGTCCCTTTCTGGAGCCAGGCCCAGAAGGAGGACTCGTCGGCGAGCGTCTGGTGGCCGGCCTTGCCACGGAGCCCGGCCGGGCCCAGCCCGAAAAGTCAACGTGGGCAATACCTCCGCTTCTCCGTCCCGCGGGCCCACCACCTACGGGAAACAGCGATGGGGTCGGG
The DNA here is from genome assembly GCA_902827135.1 of Harpagifer antarcticus. Classification (NCBI taxonomy): domain Eukaryota; kingdom Metazoa; phylum Chordata; class Actinopteri; order Perciformes; family Harpagiferidae; genus Harpagifer; species Harpagifer antarcticus. Next base: position 1,098,534 of record CADEHL010001107.1, on the reverse strand, counting down.
TGCGCTGCCAGAAGGGTGGCAGTGAAAGCGGAGGGTCTCAACGGACCAGACCCGGGCAACAGAAGCTGGCTTTGCTTCTGTCCTTTTACCTCTCTGGGGGGGAAGGAGCTGGAGCTTGTGTGGGAGGTGGAGCGTTACCAGTTGGTTCTGGTTGGGCTCGCCTCTACGCCCAGCGTCGGCTCTGGAACCTTACTTCTGGATAGGGGTTGGACTCTATTCTTCTCCGGAGTTGCTCAAGGTGTGAGGCGCCGGGCGGGTGTGGGGATACTCACAAGTCCCCGGTTGGGTGCTTCGTTGTTGGAGTTTACCCCAGTGGACGAGAGGGTTGCCTCCCTACGCCTGCGGGTTATGGGGGGGAAAACTCTGACTGTTGTGTGTGCTTATGCACCCAACAGCAGTTCAGAGTATACGGCCTTCTTGGAGACCCTGGAAAGAGTCCTGTATGGGGCTCCTGAAGGGGACTCTTTAGTCTTGCTGGGCGACTTCAACGCACATGTGGGCAATGATGGAGACACTTGGAGGGGCGTGATTGGGAGGAACTGGCACCCTAGGCAGAAGGTCCATGATCGATTTCGTTATCGTATCATCGGACCTGAGGCCGTATGTTTTGGACACTCGGGTAAAGAGAGGGGCGGAGTTGTCAACTGATCACCATCTGGTGGTGAGTTGGGTCGAGTGGCAGGGGAAGCCTCTGGATAGACCTGGTAAGCCCAAATGTGTAGTTCGGGTGAACTGGGAACGTCTGGAGGAGGCCCAAGTTCAGGAGGCCTTCAACTCACACCTCCGGCGGAGCTTTTCAGGCATTCCTGTGGAGGTTGGGGACATTGAACCAGAGTGGTCCGTGTCCAAACCCTCTATTGCCGAAGCCGCGGCTGGGAGCTGTGGTCTCAAGGTCATAGGTGCCTCAAGGGGCGGTAACCCTCGAACCTCCTGGTGGACACCGGTGGTCAGGGAAGCCGTCCAACTGAAGAAGGAGGCCTTCAGGGATTTGTTATCCCGGGGACTCCCGAGGCAGTTGCAAGGTGCCGACAGGCCCGAAGGGCAGCAGCCTCATCCGTGGCCGAGGCAAAGCAGCGGGTGTGGGAGAAGTTCGGAGAAGACATGGAGAAGGACTTTCGGGCGGCACCAAAGTTGTTCTGGAAAACTGTCCGACACCTCAGGAGGGGGAAGCAGGGAACCATCCAAGCTGTGTACAGTAAGGATGGTACGTTGTTGACCTCAACTGATGGAGTGTTAGGGCGTTGGAAGGAACACTTTGAGGAACTCCTGAACCCGACAACTCCGCCCTCTATGTTAGAGGCAGAGCTGGAGTATGACGGGGGATCAACACCAATCTCCCGGGGGGAGGTCACTGAGGTTGTTAAACAACTCCACAGTGGCAAAGCCCCGGGGGTGGATGAGATCTGCCCAGAAATGCTGAAGGCTCTGGGTGTTGAGGGACTGTCATGGTTGACACGTCTCATCAACATTGCGTGGAAGTCGGAAACAGTACCGAAGGAGTGGCAGACCGGGGTGGTGGTTCCCCTTTTTAAAAAGGGGGATCAGAGGGTGTGTGCGAATTACAGAGGCATCACACTACTCAGCCTCCCCGGGAAAGTTTACTCTAAGGTACTCGAAAGGAGGGTCAGGCCGATTGTCGAACCTCAGATTGAGGAGGAACAATGCGGATTCCGTGCTGGTCGTGGAACGACGGATCAGCTTTTTACTCTCGCAAGGATCCTGGAGGGGGCCTGGGAGTACGCTTATCCGGTCTACATGTGTTTTGTGGACTTGGAGAAGGCGTATGACCGGGTCCCCAGGGAGTTACTGTGGGAGGTGCTGCGGGAGTATGGGGGGAGGGGGTCTCTACTCAGGGCCATCCAATCTCTGTACTCCCAAAGCGAGAGCTGTGTCCGGGTCCTCGGCAGTAAGTCGGACCCATTTCCGGTGAGGGTTGGCCTCCGCCAGGGCTGCGCTTTGTCACCAATCCTGTTTGTAATATACATGGATCGGATTTCGAGGCGTAGTCATGGGGGAGGGGGTCTGCAGTTCGGTGGACTAAGGATTGCACCACTGCTTTTTGCAGATGATGTGGTTCTGATGGCTTCATCGGTCTGCGACCTTCAGCATTCACTGGATCGGTTCGCAACCGAGTATGAAGCGGCTGGGATGAGGATCAGCACCTCCAAATCTGAGGCCATTGTTCTCAGCAGGAAACCGATGGACTGTCCACTCCAAGTAGGGAATGAGTCCTTACCCCAAGTGAAGGAGTTCAAGTATCTCGGGGTCTTGTTCTCGAGTGAGGGAACAATGGAGCGTGAGATGGGCCGGAGAATCGGAGCAGCGGAAGCGGTACTGCAGTCGCTTTACCGCACCGTTGTGACGAAAAGGGAGCTGAGCCAGAAGGCAAAGCGTTCTGTCTACCGGGCCATTTTCGTTCCTACCCTCACCTATGGTCATGAAGGATGGGTCATGACCGAAAGAACAAGATCGCGGATACAAGCGGCCGAGATGGGTTTTCTCCGCAGGGTGGCTGGTGTCTCCCTTAGGGATAAGGTGAGAAGTTCGGTCATCCGGGAGGGACTCGGAGTTGAGCCGCTCCTCCTTTGCGTCAAAAGGAGCCAGTTGAGGTGGTTCGGGCACCTAGTTAGGATGCCACCTGGGCGCCTCCCTAGGGAGGTGTTCCAGGCACGTCCAGCTGGCACTTCCCAGCTGGGCTCTGCATGACCCCAGGCACGTCCAGCTGGGAAGAGATCCCAGCTGGGATCCCCCAGTCAGAGCTGGTTGATGTCGCCAGGGAAAAGGAAGTTTGGGGCTCTCTGCTGGAACTGCTACCCCCGCGACCCGACCACGGATAAGCGGAAAAAGATGGATGGATGCCAAAAAGCTGCTGTGTCGTTTATTGCACCTCAAACATTAAAACAAATCTAGAGTTACGTGTTTCTGTATTTCCTCTGAGAAGAAAGGACAGTAACAGAAGATCTCTGTGACGCCAGATGTGGTGTTAATGCGATATGATATCCGAAAAAAATTCAGTTTAGGATGGCCGAAGACAGTACACTACCCATAATCCCCAGCTATCGTTTGGGACTACAGTCCCGTTGACAAACCCCGTGATTAATCTTCAAGCTCTGGGATTGGATGTTGGAGTGGCAGTGCGCCAAGGTTACGCCGAGCGTCAAGCTCTTTGAAATGGAACGAAACCACGGCAGACTATTCAAAACTGGACTTGAACGCCCCCCCAGAACTACACATGCTGGCTATAGAGAGGCGAAGTCACGCCCATCTACTTCCGGTCCATGGGACCCCGGAAGCGAAAAATTATACATTGAATTCAATGGAGAGAGAGAACGTATCTTTTGATCCCGTTTGAATTGTTCCACGAACTACACATATGATGTTTGTCAATCTTAAATAATCATTTCATGTCAAAAAAGTCACATTTTGTCGTAAAACTGTTGAAATATAAGACTATGAAAAATACGCGATTACAAAGACTACAAATCCCATTCTGGGTCGCGTAAGTGATGTCACAGGCGATAATGCTCCAAGTTGCTACAAGTGGTTGGTTCACTTTTACAAGATGCCTGTGTGCTTTGTACCAGGTTGTAATCACAAAGTGATCATACCACTTGCTCGTTCTATCGCTTCCCGTCTGATGAAAGGACCAGGAGTCGCTGGATCAGACATATCAGGTAATATCATAGGTAATATACATGTTGTGCATGGAACATAGTCAAGTTAGCAACCTAGCTAGTAGCGACGAGTAGCGAGCACGTTAGTTAGCATTACATTACTTAGCCTTGGCATTTTTAGTAGCCTTACCATGAAGTTATTATTTTATTACATGAAGTAAACCAAAATGTTAAACAGTAAGAGTAGTCATGATGGTAAGTATTTCGTGAAACATTTGAAGAGTAGCCTACTGCGCCCTCCACCGGGTGCTAAGGAAGCAGTTCAGGGAGAGTGGAAGGCAGGCAGGGGTGATGACAGTGACAGTGAGGGGGAGTCAATCTGTTTGTTGGAAAGACAGTCGTTGTGTGCTTACTGAGAGAACATTGTTAGAAGAGATAATTATTCAAAGTGTTGTTACTTTAAAGTGTTGTTACTGACCTTTTTCTCTTTTATTTTCTTTACCTCACCTGTAACTGCTGAGACGTTGAGGAACATGCACACTGACCTGCTCTGGCAACCTGATTTCCACTGTACGTAATAGTATTTGGTTATGGTATATTATTTATATACATCAAAGGCACAATGCACCCCCCAAAGACACACATGTATTGAGTGTGATAGTTTGCATAGGTCATGTGAAATCATCTTTACATACTAGAAAACTGTAGGAGCGGCAACTTGTTTTGAAATTGAATTTTTAATATCCAATAAAGTTGATCTGTTTTCTTTATTCTTCTCTCTTCCCAGCTCCATCCATCACCTCTCTGTTCCTGCAGGTCCTGCTTGCTAATCAATGCTCATATGTTTTTACACAATTACAAATAAAGTCAATGTATTGTATGACATGAAGTTGTGCTTCATTCGGAGTCAATAATACATTCATTCTGCCTTCAACTGCACAATGACTGTGGACTGCACCGACATCCATGTAGCTGCCCCCCAAGATGAACCAAGCAAAGAGGGTCACCATCATGCCCAAGGACATCCAGCTGAGAGAGGGCTTAGACCAGTGGTTCTCAACTGGTTAGGCCTCGGGACCCACTTTTTACTTAGTCAATACATCGCGACCCAACATTTTGAAGCACTCAAATCTATTCAACAAAAAAACGTGCTGTAATATATATGCTTTTCAGCATACAATATTAATTAAAGTGAAGTACAGTGCATATATCCCTTATATCCCTTCACAGAACTAAAGTATGCTTTTAAAAAGGTTTAATGAGATGATGGAATCAAAGCTGAACTGTATAAAAAGACATGCTGAAAACCCAACCCCAGCAGGGGGTCTGGGGGGATTCTCCCCCAGGAGATTTTTAGAAATACTAACATAAACTATGCATTCTGGTACTCTGAGAAGAAAATAAATAAATCTATTACTACCCGACATATTTATAATATTTTATGCCATTGTTTGTTTTTCACTTTGTTCTGACATCTTGCTGCGAGAAGAGGAAAGAGGAGAGAGATTGTGTGACTTACTTTAAATTGTGGGTAAGGGGAGATAGCCCCCATTGTTCTGTGACCTGTCAATCATCAGACCGGGGGTCATATTTCATGATGTGTTCATTTGTATCTGAAGTTGTACCCATGGATGTATAAAGAATAGTTCTACCACAAAGTTATTCTCCGTGGGGACTTCCGGCAACAATCTTGATTCTGATTGGCCAGAAGACTCGAAAAAACATCAGCAAAGATATTTTATTAGAAGATGATCACTATGTGACATAAGTTTTCAAAACCGTTTATGGTCTCCGGTACTTCCAGTCCAACGCCGACTGCATGCACAGCGTTAGAAAATCGGGCCTTCAAAATAAAAGTTTGACTTTTCCCCCAAAAAAAAAAAAAATTCCAATTTTTTTTTTTCAATTTTTTTTTCTTCACTCACACATCCGCGACCCACTTGAAACGGGTCCGCGACCCACTTTTGGGTCGCGACCCACCAGTTGAGAACCACTGGCTTAGACTGACCTGAGACCAGCACACCCAAACACAACGGCTCTTTTAAGAGCCACACAGTTTCAAAGAGTTGCATTATTATAATGATTAAACTGGTTCATGTGTCACTTAGTTTACTGAACCGTGATAAATGAAAGAAATTAGTGAGGTAGTGGTTTACTGAAGTTACAAAGACATTAATATATGAGTAACAGCTCAGTGTAAACACACGCTTCTGTCAATTATGGATCATTCAAACTAATTATATAAAAATATGTAATAAAGTTCTAAAACAAGTATTGTTACTAAAATCTATCGTTTCAACTGTTTCACTTTATAAAAAGGGAACCGGTGAGTAGAGCATCATCGAGTTTCTTATTCTGTCAGTAAATTATCCAAATGAAATGTTTTTCATTATTTTAGTCAACCCTAAACAAATTGATTGTACCTTTTTAATAATGACCTTACATGGTCGGCAAAGTTAAATTAACTTCAGGAAATCAAATCTGTTCTGAGAAAAAACTAATAAATGTTTAAAGATAGGAACTTGCCATCCCACTGAAAAACAGTCCGTAGAGATTCAAAGGCGTAGTTGTAGTTCAGTCCAACGTTTCATTTGGATTCATTTCTCCAACAGTCAACTATTTTCATAAAGAATATATATATTATTTTTCAAAGTCAACTTTATTGTCAATCTTACTCAGTTTGTGTTTATAGACAGAGAGATCAAAAAGACATTTAAATAAAATTATACAATATATATCCTATATACACCATGTATAATGATGGTGTATGATGTAGAAGGAAGTGTGGTAGATAACAAGTAAATATAGAGTTACATACAGATCCATGTTACAGCAAAAGATGGAATAACTAAGAAGCACGCAGTATAATAATAATTACATGCAACAATTAAATAACTGCTCAGCATCTCCACCACAATCTGCTGTGTCCTGTTTTCCTCCCCTCGGCATAACACCCCATCACACATAGGAAACACAACGCAGAGTCCGAGGGTGTTAAGAGTGTGTTTATTTAAATGTCCTCCTCTCTACTGGCCAACACAGGGAGCATGCTGGGTGTAGAAGTTCTCCAGGAGGAGGAGATGTCCATGCCATGCAGGGTCTTTGGGGATGGGGATGATGATCCCTCCTTCGTGGTCCACACAATAAAGTAGCGGAGACTCCGGTCTGTGATGTGCAGCTGCCCTTGGACCTGGTGCCAGTATGGGTGATTCTCCTTGAGAATATATGACCCACCCTCCTCACGGAGACAGAAGGATGGTAACTGGACTGCCTCCGCGATGGTCATGTTCCTCTGGCTGTGTGGACACTTCACCTCCAGCAGGGCAGATGGCTGCACAAGTCCATCGGGTGATGCTCCCAGAACACCGACTCACTCACAAAGAGACCAGACTCGAACACTGTCACTTGATAGGCCTGCACAAAAGCCTTCACCCCTTCGGCCTCGTTTACAACCCCCCAGTTGACAGTTAGCGATGTCTCTGGCCAGTGGGTTGTATGTCTCCTCTCGCTGTTGGTAAAGTTGAGACACCGGCTGGACTACTTTTTAAGTGCCAGGCTTCCTCCACTGGCACTCAGCATCTGTGGAGCTGATCTGCCACTTGGCAAATATTGCCAATGCTGCAGCGTGGCTGCATTTGTACATCCCCCGTGCCCAATCACAGACAGCACTCTGCATCGCGCCATCCTCTCCCATGCAGATCTGTACAAATAAAGTAAGTACCATTTGTTAGCATGCTATAATAGATTGAATGAGCAATAATACAAGGATGGTCCGGATCTGGGGGTGGGAGGGTTTATTTTTCCATAGTTTTGTCCTCTTGTCTGATTGTTGTTATTGTTTGTTTTTTCTGTATTTTTTGTAATTTGTGTTGTATTGGTTGTGATTGTACATTGTATTTTTCTAAATGTGTATGGATACATTTTTGAAAAACATTTGATCAACAATAAAAAAGGATTTGGTCAGGATCTAGACTCAGTGTGTAGTTTATTAATCAATGCTCTCTACATTAGGAAAACACATACCAGTGTACCAGAGGGAGTCACACACATACCAGTGTACCAGAGGGAGTCACACACATACCAGTGTACCAGAGGGAGTCACACACATACCAGTGTACCAGAGGGAGTCACACACATACCAGTGTACCAGAGGGAGTCACACACATACCAGTGTACCAGAGGGAGTCACACACATACTAGTGTACCAGAGGGAGTCTCACACCTACCAGTGTACCAGAGGGAGTCACACACATACCAGTGTACCAGAGGGAGTCTCACACATACCAGTGTACCAGAGGGAGTCTCACACATACCAGTGTACCAGAGGGAGTCTCACACATACCGGTGTACCAGAGGGAGTCTCACACATACCAGTGTACCAGAGGGAGTCACACACATACCAGTGTACCAGAGGGAGTCTCACACATACCAGTGTACCAGAGGGAGTCACACACATACCAGTGTACCAGAGGGAGTCTCACACATACCAGTGTACCAGAGGGAGTCTCACACATACCAGTGTACCAGAAGGAGTCTCACACATACCAGTGTACCAGAGGGAGTCTCACACATACCGGTGTACCAGAGGGAGTCTCACACATACCAGTGTACCAGAGGGAGTCACACACATACCAGTGTACCAGAGGGAGTCTCACACATACCGGTGTACCAGAGGGAGTCTCACACATACCAGTGTACCAGAGGGAGTCACACACATACCAGTGCACCAGAGGGAGTCTCACACATACCAGTGTACCAGAGGGAGTCTCACACATACCGGTGTACCAGAGGGAGTCTCACACATACCAGTGTACCAGAGGGAGTCTCACACATACCGGTGTACCAGAGGGAGTCACACACATACCAGTGTACCAGAGGGAGTCTCACACATACCAGTGTACCAGAGGGAGTCTCACACATACCGGTGTACCAGAGGGAGTCTCACACATACCAGTGTACCAGAGGGAGTCACACACATACCAGTGCACCAGAGGGAGTCACACACATACCAGTGTACCAGAGGGAGTCACACACATACCAGTGTACCAGAGGGAGTCACACACATACCAGTGTACCAGAGGGAGTCACACACAGCTGGGCCTAGATAACCAAAACCCTTGAATCTACACACAGCAGATAAACTCAAACGACACAACGAGATGTAAAAGGAGATCACACATACAGTATAGTCGATATAAAACTGTCCGCTTCAATCTGAAGAGCAACTAAAACAAAACACGGGAGTGTACCTTGTTCTTGTGAACACTAATGTTATCCACAGCATACACAGAGACCACGAAGTCCTTAAGGAGAAAACTAGTTGCTAAAACTAAACACGTTAGTGTACCTTGTTAGCTAATGTTAGCTAGCTGACATTAACGTTAAACATTGCACACATATTACTCACCGAAACCTTGTAAAGCCGGTCCTGCTGCTCTTACAGAACCGACTAACTCCCCTTTCGTGTATGGACAGCTCTCAACGTGCCCAGACTTGTAGTGATGTTCACCTCGTTTTATACTTTTCGCCTCATTCTGAAAGAAACAGGTGAAATGTGCTAACGTGACGGCCGTCTTTGTGATGGTGACGCGTATTGTGCGAGACCAGAGACCTGTAGTTCACTGAGCGGTTTCACACAAACAAATGTGTTACTTCACAGTTTTACGACACATTTTAGTTTTTTTGACTTTCAAAATGTTTTTTTAAATTGACAAACATCATATGTGTCATTCGTGGCACAATTCAAACGGGATCAAAAGATAACCTTTCTCTCTCCATTGACTTCAATTTATAATTTTCCGCTTCCGGGGTCCCATGGAGGCTCCCGGAAGGGGAGGGACTTCGCCTCTCTATAGTGTTTCGCAACATGTTCTCTATGGCACGTCTCTACTGGGAATTGTAGTTTTAAAAGACGTTTTCGTTTTCCCAAAATTAGAAGTTGACAGTATTAAACTGTGTACAGCCCTGGAGGTTTAGGGGATAGGAAACAAATTGGTGTTATCAAATGTAAAACATGTAATTACTAAATGGGTGAAAATGGCTTGTATGGGCAGCATTAATATATACCCACATGACAGCTCATTGTTACTTTGTAATTCTACTCCACGACAATTCAGAGGTTAACCTGGTATTTTTACTCCACTATATTTATTTGAGTTACTTTGCAGATTGTGATTATTGATGTGAAATATAAACAACCCTGAAATCAGACTTTAGTTACACCTGAGTAAAATTCAGGGAAAGTGATTGTCAAGTGCCAACAATCAGGAGAGATATTTGATAGTTGGTGCTTGAGAAGACTAAAGATGTATCTGCAGATCTCTATGAAGTATATTCATTAATCGTTATTCTCTACTAATAGTTAATTAAATTAATGGCTATTTTGCACATCCCTTTCAAGATTTCAAGATTTTCTAAGGTTTATTGACATATCATATACACAACTACAGTGTAGTTATGCAATGAATGAAAAACTTGGGTCACAGGTTCCTCAACAGTGCATTACAAGACATCTATCAATATGTGTGTACCTCCACCATTAAACTCTCATATTCTGCACATTTCTTATTCTATCTACATACATAAGAGTATAATTCATGTGTATATAATCAGTTAAAATAAGTGCTTCAACATAGTTAACATTGCAGGAAAGCAATATATTAGACGTTAAGTACTTTGTCAGGCTTAATATTTATGTGTAGATAGATACCCCCAAAGCTTTTTTCTTATTTGAAGGCAGACCTTAACCTAAAGTATTCTTTAATGTGTTAATAAAGGTGAATTAGTTTGTATGTTTTGCACCTCCTCTTATTAATATCTTTGTACATCGTGCACTAAACTGTTTTATTGTAGAGATCACTTACAGTATCTTCTTGATTTTTTATATTCTATATTTCTATCATTGACCTTCTACTTTCCCCCTATGAAAGTATGTACTCTTAATATTGTTTTCATCAAATAACATTATTCAACAAAAATTACATTATTCAACAAAAATAATTCAATAACATGCTTTAACCACTAGGCGGTGCACACAAGGTACACACAACATACTAATAATAACTTTGTATTATTAGTGTAGGACACTTATGTATGTATAACATTGAAGATCCATCCATCCATCCATCTTCTTCCGCTTATCCGTGGTCGGGTCGCGGGGGTAGCAGTTCCAGCAGAGAGCCCCAAACTTCCTTTTCCCTGGCGACATCAACCAGCTCTGACTGGGGGATCCCAAGGCGCTCCCAGGCCAGCGAAGAGATATAATCCCTCCACCTGGTCCTAGGTCTACCCCTTGGTCTCTTTCCAGCTGGACGTGCCTGGAACACCTCCCTAGGGAGGCGCCCAGGTGGCATCCTAACTAGGTGCCCGAACCACCTCAACTGGCTCCTTTCGACGCGAAGGAGGAGCGGCTCAACTCCGAGTCCCTCCCGGATGACCGAACTTCTCACCTTATCCCTAAGGGAGACACCAGCCACCCTGCGGAGAAAACCCATCTCGGCCGCTTGTATCCGCGATCTCGTTCTTTCGGTCATGACCCATCCTTCATGACCATAGGTGAGGGTAGTAACGAAAATGGCCCGGTAGACAGAGAGCTTTGCCTTCTGGCTCAGCTCCCTTTTCGTCACAACGGTGCGGTAAAGCGACTGCAGTACCGCTCCCGCTGCTCCGATTCTCCGGCCCATCTCACGCTCCATTGTTCCCTCACTCGAGAACAAAAACATTGAAGATGTGTAGTTTTATTCATGTTTTTACATAATTTTACAGGATATTGCTATGCTATTTCTCATGTTTTACTTCTACATATTAATATCTGATTTGTAAAACATCACAGACAGAAAGGTATATCGGTCATTTAATGGTAAGCTATTGAAATTGTGATTCCATAGGTGTGTCTCCCATTTCCCAAATCCCCTGACTATTCTCTCAACTCAGTATTTACATTCTTATATTCAAAGAAAATCAGTAATATCTTTAAAAACTACAAGTCCTTTTCTATCAGCTGTGCACCGTTATGGTGTAAATATAACCTATCTACCAATTTGATCAAATATAAAAGTCAGCCGAATTAATGTTGATACTGCAAGGAGAAGTATTTTGTGAAAAGAAATGTAAGATGTTGTTTAATTGTTGATATATTTATGATCCACGTCACATATTCAGTTCTCCTGTTTGTCCAGAAGTCTTCTCATCAGGGCTCTATAAATAAAAAACGATGGCAGATGTGTAATATTTAATGCAGCCGAAACGTGTATTACAATGCCGTTATGTGATGACTTCCAAAGATTAAAGCAAGGAGGGCGACTGTGGCTGCGAGGGAGTGCGGTCGTCTTTCAACCAGAAGGTTGTGGGTTTGATCCCAGCCCATGCAGTCAACATGTCGATGTATCCTTGTTCAACCCTCAGTTGCTCCCGATGGCATGGCCAACGGTGTGTGAATGTGTATGAATGTTAGTTCCTAGAGTTAGGTACACTGCTCTGTATGACTGGGTGTGAATGGGTGAATGACATGTAGTATGTAAAGCGCTTTGAGGGGTCTTAAAATTATTTTATTTTCTCTTCACTATATCAGTAAAGCGTCTTTGAGCACCTGTAAAAGCACTAACAAATTAAATCTATTATTATTATTATTATTATTATTATTATTATTATTAAAAGACTGAATAAAGCGCTATATAAGTACAGTCCATTTACAGTTCATTTAACACTCGGAATTTTTTTTTTTCGGATATCATATCGCATTAACACCATATCCCAACGTGCATTACGGCTAAAACATTCAATCAACGAGCTTCAAGCTGAGGATCTTGGGTAATCAGTTCAGTGGGTTTGTGGTGTGCATCGTTCGAAATGTCCCTTATAGGCCTACGTCTGTTTCCGGTGACTTTATTTACGGCTAAAAAGCATGATAAAAAGCCCAAGATTATAGAATTAAATGAATAAATAAAAGCAAGGATAATTGTGTGTTATTGTTGAGTAAATAACAGTGTGTTATTTAGAAAAGAATAACAAATTAGAAGGAAACAAAGATTTTAAAAAATGCACTATAACAGACCCTATAGGATTATTCCCTCAGTGTTATCTGTTTACCACTCCAACACTCCAAAGACAATTATCAGTGATTTATGGGGGCCTTTTTTAGTTACTGTTCTAATACAATTCATATGATTTTGAATGCCACATATACCAGTACAGCCTCGCAGGCGTCAGAATCCTGCTGGTCATTTTTTCTTTCAATTTATAACTCAGTTCAATGTCATAAATATGTATTAAACCATTAGTCCGAAGTGTCATACAAATAGATTATATTTTGTAAAGTAATAATGTGTTCCCTCAGCCCTGCTAGAACTGCTTAGTTTTCTTGTTGTTTTTCGACTTTCAAACTTAATTCACACAGTTAATCAAACATGAAGCTCTACCTACTGTGAAATTACAAAAATATTAACATTACAGCAGTTTGTTTCAATCAGTAAGTCAGTATATATGGCAAGCAGCAATATGAGAATACATTTCTCTTAAATAAGTGATTTCATTTATTGGATATGTCTGGCATAAGAAAGACATAGAGATTAGATGGCCATCAAAAAGCAAAAACAGAACATATCTACAATGCAGTAGGGGCGGTCAGATCATCAGATCAAGGGGCGTTGGTGAACTCCAGTTCAAGACCCGCCTCGGCTCTGCGTCAGGCCGTTGTGTCCTTTGGCAAGACACTCTACCCGCATTTGCTCCTGTGGGTAATGACATTTACATGTCTAATATGTGTAATATGTCATTGTAAAGCACTTTGAGTACCTGTAAAAGTGCTCTAATAAAAAATGTAATGCATTATTATTATTATTATTAATAAAAAAACATTTTTTAATATGTTTTTTGCCTGAAATAAGCTTTGCCGTTAACAAAAGCTGAAGAGATTAGCAAGTTTTTTTCTACGATATAAAATACATTAGTTAATACCCCACTGGTGAATGTCTTTAGTATCTATGTCTTAAAAATGGCGGTTGCTAACAAATGACTAAATGAGACTACTAAAAGTCATCACGCTAATATTAGCCGCCATTAGCTTAGCGGTGGTGACCTCATGTGATGGTGAAGTATTTTGTAGAGTCTACTGTTAGCTTTGCCATTAGACTCAAATGCCATATGTTTATATGGAAGTAACTAAGTACATTTAATCAAGTACTGTACTTAAGTACAATGTTGAGACACTTGTACTTTACTTGTGTATATTCATTGCTACTTTTTACTTCCACTGAGGTACTGTAAATGGTGTACATTTACTCCCCTGCATGTATTTAATACCTTTAGTTACTTCACAGATCTGGATGAATGATGTGAAATATAACCAAGTGTTAAATCAGACTTTAGTTCCACCTGGAGTAAATCCACAAGCTACCCTGCAGTCTACAAAGTACTTCAGACTAGCTGCACCTTTACCAGCTACCCTGCAGTCTACAAAGCCATTCAGACTAGCTGCACCTTCACCAGCTACCCTGCAGTCTACAAAGCCATTCAAACTAGCTGCTCCTTCACCAGCTACCCTGCAGTCTACAAAGCCATTCAGACTAGCTGCACCTTCACCAGCTACCCTGCAGTCTACAAAGCCATTCAGACTAGCTGCACCTTCACCAGCTACCCTGCAGTCTACAAAGCCATTCAGACTAGCTGCACCTTCACCAGCTACCCTGCAGTCTACAAAGCCATTCAGACTAGCTGCACCTTCACCAGCTACCCTGCAGTCTACAAAGCCATTCAAACTAGCTGCACCTTCACCAGCTACCCTGCAGTCTACAAAGCCATTCAAACTAGCTGCTCCTTCACCAGCTACCCTGCAGTCTACAGAGTACTTCAAACTAGCTGCACCTTCACCAGCTACCCTGCAGTCTACAAAGCCATTCAGACTAGCTGCTCCTTCACCAGCTACCCTGCAGTCTACAGAGTACTTCAAACTAGCTGCACCTTCACCAGCTACCCTGCAGTCTACAAAGCCATTCAGACTAGCTGCACCTTCACCAGCTTTGAGAACACTTTCATGATCAATCTTTATAAAACACATCATATATATTATTCTGAAATGGACCAATCTGCACAACGACTACTTTTACTGTCTTTCACTATATTTTGATGAGAATACTTTTCTACTTTTACTTGAGTAACATTTTGAATGCAGGACTTTTACTGAAACAGAGTATTCCTACACTCTGGTACTTCTACTTTTACTCAAGTACAAGATTTGAGTACTTCTACTTTAACTCAAGTACACAATCTGAATACTTTCTCCTCTGTATGCATCGATGAGTCATAGACTATTGTCTGGGCTGCTATGCAAGGTGCCTCCTGCTTATTGGAGAGAGAAACATTGACATGCACTCACACACCGTTTGACTTTCCCATCAGGACAAATCTTCAGTATATTCGACATGTTGACTGCAACTGTCCTTCCCATGGGTGGAAAATATCTTCTCTAGTTTTCCATTTCATCTTTCTAAATGTGCTTTAGCAGGAATGCATGTTTTGTGTATGTGTATGTTTGGTTGCCACGTCCCCCGAGCTCCTCTACCAGCGGAGAGACTGAGAGACAGCCTGTTGGCAGCACCAGGACGTCCGTCTGTACATCTTGAAGTCTCATCACACTCCATCTCTGTCTGTCTGTCCACTGCATT
Organism: Harpagifer antarcticus; assembly: GCA_902827135.1. Lineage (NCBI taxonomy): Eukaryota > Metazoa > Chordata > Actinopteri > Perciformes > Harpagiferidae > Harpagifer > Harpagifer antarcticus. The sequence goes on along the minus strand of CADEHL010001107.1, from coordinate 1,083,260 downwards.
CCTTCCCCAACAGCACCTCCCTCTCACTGCGATATTTAGCTGCTTCTCCTCATCATTTCAGAATAATCCACTTAGTGTGTGTCCCCTACATGGATCAGCTGTTTGCCTCAACAGTGAATTTCATTCCCAAATTAAAGCCAAGGAAACATAACAGAAGATACTGAGAACAGCTTATTATTTCATTTTACCAGGACAGTTTTTACCGTAATAAGAAACGGCCAAACAGCATGTCTAAATGTTAGGCTAAAATATATGACAAGAATATTTTTGTAATGTTTCCCATACAATAAACGTCAGACTTATTTAACTTTGTATACTTAAAATAACTTCATATTGCCTCAGATACCCAATCCTGGAGCTCCTGATTCAGAGCTTTGAGGTGAGCTGCCTTAATGTACATGAAACTCAATGTGCTCTCTGCGGGGTTGGGAGCCGATCCTTTAGATAAAAACAGATAGTTAGTTTTGTTTCTATAGTTACCTCCCCTGCTTGCCAGTGCTGCTTCACACAGCTATACTCTTATTGGTTGCATGTCTAAAAGTCAGCGGCAATAAAGATCAAAGTTGAAACAAATTGAACTTTGGGTTGAACTTGTTGTGTACTTCCCTTGATTATACCATTCAGTACTATTAGAGTGTTTTCAATGTATCTGACACCACTGGTGGAAAGCTGACTTCAATGATTTCATAGGACAGACAATGTAGCTGGGTCCAGATTTTTTTTGTTAATAAAGATTCCTGACTGAGTGAAATTAAACCGAAGCAACAGCCATCATAAGAGCTGGTTGAGTGCTATTCATGCAAAGGAAAGGGACTTATCTTATATAAAGGACAGTCATTTACTAAAGAAAGGAGAGTAGGTAAATCTGTCCCACAATTCCTGGTGGCAGCACCATGTCAATAATATGAAGGTAGATATGGTGCAAAATGCGAGAGCGTGTAAAACCTGATGTGAGCACTTTCAGAAAAAAAATCTGAGCTTGTGTGCAAACATTTACACTTGTATAAAATATCCACGTAACTGTGAACCAAATTTACACTTGTATAAAATATCCACGTAACTGTGAACCAAATTTGAAGTCACAGAAGAAAAAAAAAGTTTCGTAACTTGTAGAAAAAAAATGAACTTAGTGATGAAATGTTCACTTGCAGAAAAATACATATTTTTTATATTTTCCATAACAACTGCAACTTGGTTATTACAACCTCTCAAATCAGTCATTACAACTTGACGAATCTGCTCTGTGGCAGTATACATCGACGAATCTGCGGTCTTGACTTTTGCTACACTTCTTGCGATAAATGTGTTGTAAAAGTAATTTTCACCTGTAGATGTGGGGGGAGGGAGGGGGTTTGGAGCGAAGGGGCGGAGCTATCAGAACGACGAGGCTCGGGTGACTGGAGACTGCGGGGCTAACGGTTCCTGTCACTACCAGTCCGCTAACATGGCGCGTCTGTCAACCGTAAGTTTTGCCCATTACTTGCCCAGTATTACTTTGAATATTATTATTGTGATTGAGGATTAAATCCGCTTTGAAGACCACCATTTTATATCGTGCAGTTTGGCGGCAAAATAACGTCAGTTAGCCAGCTAACGCTAGCTTTGTTGAGTTTATGCTAGCTAAACAAGTAGTGGTTGTAGTCTACAGCAGTAATTAATATATTATAGCCTACTGCTTTGGCACTAACGGTTGATAACCGTTTATGAAAATAAAACCAATTGAACTGTACTGAAATAATGACAGGTTTTATAATTGTCTTGGGATCCTGCTGTGTTTTTAAAGCCTTTGTAAATTATCCATGCTATTTTCTATTTAGCTAACATCGAAGTAGTGTATGTGAAATCAACCTCACAATAAGATGTGTGTATATTACAAATAATAATGTCATATTTCAAGATGATTACTTAGATATTACAATATGGTTGGTTGAGCTGGAGTTCATTATTGAGCTTACACGTTAACGTCACAGTCACCTGAAGAACGAACCCAAACCTTGTTGTTTTGATTAATTGCAAATGGGTAGTAAGCATTGGTAACACAACTTCCAAAGTTACAGTAAAATAAAAAGGACCCTGACTCGGACAATACACAATCCAACATGTTCAACAGAAGAGAATCATTTATATTGTTTGTACACATGGTACTTTACATATATATCTGTTTGTTTAAGGTGTCCAGGTGATGCAGACAGAACTGGACTCCTCACAGCAGTGAACTTCAGCACAGGTCCAAAGACTCTATTTTTCATACTGTACAAAGAATCAAGAAAGATATTGGTTTAAATGAATGAAGTATTGACTTTAATACACTGATATACATTCTATTAACCAATATACATTCTATTAACCAATACTAAATACTAGATCACCTACACATCAGTTAAGTTGAGGGGTTTTTCCATGCCAAAAGTTACATTTAGATGTTAACAAGCAATATGACTTTGTCAGCTTTCTAATTTAATGTATTGAAGGCAAAGATATTTAACACATAGTGAGAACTGTTACTATTTATCTCTCAATATTGTCTGTAAAAAACGTGGTAAAAGTGATTCTTTCAGTGAGACAACAGAACAAGCTTCTACAGTTGCACTACGTTTTGATAACAGTTAAATATTATTTTGATAATAACATATATGTCAATGTTGATGAACTTCATTCTGTTCATTCATAATCTGATTGTCTTTGTAGCTCTGTTGAAATAAAAAAAAAACATTACAATTACAAAATAATTATATCTACAGCCCCTAAACACACTTTCATAAATAACACACTTGTTCTGCAATAATATGTTTTATGTTTCCTGTCATTTTTGTTAGGAAAGGACATGCCTGAAAGACAGGACATGTTCTCCTTCTCTGAGGGTCAAGAAGAACATCCAAGAGGAACATTAAAAGCTGATATTATGAGATTTTAAGACCAGTACAGGACATTCACTAAGAAACTACTTTTATTGTGAAAACACAGTCAGCTGATCGAATGCAGCTATTTCCACATCTACACTCCATCAGCTGATTTCTATTTGCCTCACTTTATGAGCTTCACATCACTTGTGCCTTGTACCGCAGAGTTTGCAACATCACAAATAAATGGGGCCAATCTTCAGTCAGATGTGAATGTGTAATATAACATTTTCAGTAAGAATAATGGATAAAAGGAGTACAAATACAAATTCAATTTATTGAAATTCATTTCATTTCAAACCTTTATTTAGACAGATAAATCCCACTGAGATCATTGATCTCTTTTTCAAGGGAGACCTGCTCAATTAGTTCCACATGAAACATAAATAGAATAACAAAAGGACATCATACAGCATCATTTACATAATTATCCACATAAACAGATACCAATAGCTTCCGATTGAGTAGCATCCAACCGAGCTTTAAAAACATTTAGTGGCACCAGATTGTTCAGTTTCCATTTAATTTGCAGACTATTCCAAGACAGAGGAGCTGCACATCTAACAGCTGTCTTCCCTAAGACAGTCCTAGCAGTTGGCACATTTAATAAAACCACAGCATTCGATCTCAGGCAGTAGCCACTTCCAATTGTCCGTGAGATCAGGGAGCAGATGTAAGATGGAAGTTTCCCTAACATGGCTTTGTATATAAAAATGTACCAGTGACTGAGCCTCCGTACAGTTAGTGAAAGCAAACCAGCCCTTGCATACCGGGTACAGTGATGGGTTAATGCTTTACAGTTAGTCACAAATCTCAGTGCACTGTGATACACAGCATCTAACTTGACCAGGCAATGGGCAGGTGCATTCATATACATCAAATCACCATAGTCCAGCACAGGTAAAAAGGTCACAGTGACTAGCCTTTTCCTGGCCTCAAGCGAGAAACAGGACTTGTTCCTGTAGAAGAAACCTAATGTGAACCAAAAGTTAATTAAACATGTTTTAAATAAAAAGCACATATAGACAGAAGGTGTAAACCTATTAAATGTATAAGTAAACACATTTAGTCAAATAAAGTGACAGACTAGGCCTGTGCAGTTGGTATCAGCTGTGCCCAGCATGGGCTCCTCCATCAGGCCTGGTCCTCCTTGCTGAGGAAAGACCCTCAGTCCTCTCCAAACCAACAGACAGGACGTCCATCACACGGAGGTTTCTCCCTGAAGTCTCTGCAGCTCTCTGGACACCACGCTGTCTCAATCCGTCCATCACACGGAGGTTTCTCCCTGAAGTCTCAGCAGCTCTCTGGACACCACGCTGTCTCAATCTGTCCATCACACGGAGGTTTCTCCCTGAAGTCTCTGCAGCTCTCTGGACACCACGCTGTCTCAATCTGTCCATCACACGGAGGTTTCTCCCTGAAGTCTCTGCAGCTCTCTGGACACCACGCTGTCTCAATCTGTCCACACTGAATATGAGAGGGGAAAAATGAAAATAATAAATGCTTTAGACAATAAGAAATATAAAGTTGATTGTTGAGTTACTCAGTTTTTTTAGATTGTCAATACTATTACTGTATAACTAATATCTCAGGTTAAGAGGCACATTCAAATAAAGATTGGTCTTTAAATACATGTTGTCTTTTGAATTGTTTGTCTAAAGTCAAGGATCTAGTACTGTAGTAGATCTAGTACTGTGGTAGATCTGGTACTTAGTTTTAACGATACAGTCTGGTTATTATGCTGTTTGGAGGAGGCATCACAGGTAAGAGCACTAACTAGCTACCATCACATGTAACTTAGCTTGACTTAAATGTATTAAACGTATAAGTGATATCAAAATATAAATAACTAATGTCATGCAAACATATTAATATTTGCTTGATTCCAGAGTTGAATTTAGCACAATTGCATACAAACGTCAAGGGATTTTAAGATTCTTAAGTCTTCGTTCTAAATAGAAAATAGCATGGATAATTTACAAAGGCTTTAAAAACACAGCAGGAGCCCAAGACAATTATAAAACTTGTCATTATTTCAGTACAGTTGAATTTGTTTTATTTTCATAAACGGTTATCAACCGTTAGTGCCAAAGCAGTAGGCTATAATATATTAATTACTGCTGTAGACTACAACCACTACTTGTTTAGCTAGCATAAACTCAACAAAGCTAGCGTTAGCTGGCTAACTGACGTTATTTTGCCGCTAAACTGCACGATATAAAACGGTGGTCTTCAAAGCGGATTTAATCCTCAATCACAATAATAATATTCAAAGTAATACTGGGCAAGTAATGGGCGAAACTTACTGGTTAATTTCCTGTTTGTGGAATCATTTTGTACGAGTAATATGATCATGTTATGGTACACTTTGAACACTTCTGTTCACAAAGGAGAAGTGGAAATGTTTCTATTTACAATACATTTATGTATTTACCTTATTCTTTTTCTACTTGAATAATTTCAACTTTTCATCTGGCACAGTCTAATGGCATTGCAACCAGCCTGCAATTGTTGCATCTGGTCCCCATAACATTGACTGTAACGAAAAGCACACAGACAGATCCAAAGTGTCCTGTGTTATCTGTGGTTGTTGGTTTTGAAACAAACAGCGTATACAAATGCACAACAATACAATTTGTTGGGCAAACTACAGGAAAACATGTATGATAACAATGTCTTTTCTGCATTGCAAATGTCTTGAAAAAGTGAAAATAACATTAGAAAGGGCTTATAACAAATTATAAATAGTTGTGAATGGACTGATTTGCCACTGTTTACGTATTGTGGCTGGAGGTGGAAATGGAAGTCTGTCTCTCTCAGTAATGTGTGTGTGTGTGTGTGTGTGTGTGTGTGTGTGTGTGTGTGTGTGTGTGTGTGTGTGTGTGTGTGTGTGTGTGTGTGTGTGTGTGTGTGTGTGTGTGTGTGTGTGTGTGTGTGTGTGTGTGTGTGTGTGTGTGTGCGTGCTATGTATGAGCCCCACATGTGTGCAGTAAAAGAAAAGGGGGGTGGTAGAGGGGGAAGAACAGGATTTTTATGAAGTTGCAATCAAACCTGCCTTGTTTATATATCCAAGTTCATCCAGACACGCTGTGTCACCCACCATTGAAAACAAAGAGGAGATAAGGGGGAAAGGGGAGCTAAGTGTGAGGGGAAAGAAAGTAATGAGCAATCCTTTTTTTGGCATCTGATACTCTCCTTAGAACATTTTATTTTTGCCCTTTCTGGTGTTATTATAGATCTGCATAATTCCACAGTGAGGGAATACAATGGAAGAATTGCCATTGGATGCAATTTATACATTGCTGAAACATTCTCCCCAAAGAATGAGCCACTTTCCTTTTGGACCAAAAATCTCCACTTTTCACACATTCAGTACCTTGATGTAATGTGCAGATTACCGTGACATTGCTGAAAACCTTCATGCTTCATGAGGGACTAAACCATCTGAAGTATTTTTCCAGCTAGTTTTGGTTCTGAAGTGATGTCCCTCGGTCAGTCACCCTATGGGTCCAGGCTGAATTATGGTAACTGGTTTGCCGTGGTTACTAAAGATATGCATGGTAACCAGAAGCCTTCGCTTCCCCAATCAAACGTCTCAACAGCTACAGAAGGGATTGCAACATTGTCAAAATGTCACTTTGTCCAAATTAACATATTGAACTCAAAGGAGAATACTTCTGTACTTTTTATTATTCTCAAATGGTCCATTGTGTAGAATAAGTAATTCACTTTTTGTAATTTATTACAAATAATAATAATACATTGTATTTACCAATGCTTTATCGGGTGCTCAAAGACACTTTACAGAGGTAAACAAATAAGATGTAATTTGTTAGTATTTAATACCATGGTATTCATACTTTTACTTAAGTATAGGATCTGAGTACTTCTCCCAACACTGCTTATGTAGCAGGTGAATAACATAGCAGTGTTTAAGTGCTTTTTAGCAAGGCTGATTTCCATGTGCTATTTAGTTTCCTTTCTGATTTCCTCCCTTACTTCTGTTTCGTAAAACTGGTTCTAGAGATAAAACACATCCGTTGTTCTCCATCTTTACTCCAGATTACATTTCATTGTCTCTTGTGAGAACCTGATGTTAGAAATCATCTTTGTTTGATAACTCCAGTATGTCTGCAAACCCGCTATATTCAGCCTGGCTTCACCTCATGTTTCAGATTTCTGGTGCCAAAAAGACGAGATGCTGTTGGTTTTATTTCTGCGTTGCAAGTGTAGGCGGACAGATGGTGACCACTGCAGTGTGTGTGTACTCCATATGTGCCGGTGTATACCTGGGCATTGCATGGAAGACTTGCAGTCTGCTGGCCTTATGCAGCGAACACACCCACACACACACACACACACACACACACACGCGCGCGCGCGCACACACACACACAGTATTTTTAGCTGGCCTGAAGCCTGGGATTGTTCGTGCGCAAAATGAAAAAAAAGACAGGAGATTTGGAAACCATTGTCTTTAGGTATTTTACACATCGTTAGCCTAATAGCATAATTGCCCAAGTCATATTTGAATGTTTTTGGAAAACAAGGAAAAGTGCCCTGCAAAAATGCCCAAGTCAAAGCGATGACTTAGGCAGATAGTGATTTTGGACTCTAAAATGCATTCTGATAGGCTGTGGACATAGGCAATAAGGCAGGGTGATGCAGCAGTGGTAGGAGAGTAAAGTTAGGCAGATATCACAATTTGGCCAAAAAATGACTTAGGCAATTATGCTATTAGGCTAACGACATGCTAAAGGAGCAGACTCCATCTTCACCAGAATCATTATTCAGACAAAATTCGGCAAATTGGTGCTGTGGGAACCAACACACGGGCATCGGTCACGAGGACGTCCCGCACAAACATACGTGGACGTACTCAAGAATGCCGTAGGAGCACAAAGTACCAATGAACTGGCCAGATGTATGGAGAACCGGGATGACTGGAAGCAACGATGGAGGGCTCGTCTGAGGACGACCTAGAGAGAGCCCTTCTCCCTCCAAAAAGTCCCATTAAACATGCAAATCTTCCTTCAAGCAATCCTCTGCATTGTTTACCCTTTCAGTCAACGGGCTCTTCCTGGGCCTCATCAACATCACACTCTTCCTCTTCCTCTTCAGTGTCACTATCCAGCCTTGTTGAGGATGGCTCTGTGTCCGGCTCAAAGAGCCTTAGGTTTGCCCGAATGCCAGCCAGTTTTTCCACTCTCACATCTGTGAGCCTGTTGCGAACCTTTGTGTGGTCTCAATAGCCATGCAGTAAGCAGTGTGCTATAGCGTGGATATTCAAGTGTACTTGAATGGCATCTGTTTGTTTTAGTCAAGATTATGCTAACATATACTTTCCCCAACTATATTGAAGTTCCCTATTAAGAGCCAACCTTCAATTTGGAAAATTCCCACAAATTCCCGTTAATTCCCATGGAAAGTTTACATCTTTGAAAATTCCCGGAATTTTGCAACCCTACTGACCTGATAGATCATCCAATCAGAGTCCAATGTAGATCTCTGAGTGGTGTAATCTGCTTTGGTGTAAGACATCATCATGACAACACAGTTTTAGGGAACGCTTTAGGGCATCCGGTCGCTTGCTCAAGGGCACCATGGCCCGGGAGGTGAACCAAGTAGCAGTCCACACTCCATATTTAGGTCTGTTCGGGGACTGGAACCGGTGACCCTACGGCTCACAGTCGAAGGCCCTATTGACATAAACACTTATTGTCAGTGAAAATAATAATATGAAATACATTTTTAAAAATGTGAATAAGGGAAGCAGCTTTCAATCTGCTCAATGGGACACTTTCCCACTGACACAAGGTAAAAAATAAATGTTTTATTGGGACTGAAACATTTGCTGAAACAAAGTCTGCTCCTACCTGTGAACAAATAACTGAAGTTCAATGTTAGATTATTATAAAATATACATGCTATTTTCTTGTCGGATAAACTACAATGATACTGGAAGTGCCATCGTATATGTTTCCTTTCCTTCAGCGTCCTTTGTTCTGTGTTCCCAGCAGACAGATCAAGCCGCTCAGACAGACAGTCAGCCTTCATCACATACGGTCCCTGAAAGCACCGACAGCAAGGCCCAGCCCAAGAGACTGCACGTATCCAACATCCCCTTCAGGTTCAGAGACCCAGACCTCATGCAAATGTTCGGCGTGAGTACTGAATCAAATGTATTAAATGTTCATGTTGATGTTTTATATTTGGATTTAAACAAAAAACAGGAGTTAAAAATGGTTGGGTTTAAATGTTCTGTTGGACCAATCACAACAATATAAATCAATCACTGAGAGTTTTCTCTTTTGTTTGTCTTCACAGCAATTTGGCAAAATCTTAGATGTGGAAATCATCTTCAACGAGCGAGGTTCTAAGGTACATGGTGTTTTTTGTATTAGCATGTCTAAAAATTATTTTGTTGTGGTCCAGAAAAATTGGCACAGAGAAGTAATGCTGTTGGCTCTGATTCTTTGTGTTAGCTCAAATGTTCTTTATAATTCTCTATAAAAAACCTCACTGTATTGTTCACTTTTTAGACCCAAAAGCTAATATTAGTGTTTAATAGTGTTTTATTGAAATCTCCTCCTTAGAAGACATTCCTTCTTTCATAGACTTATGGCTATCAAAGACTAAAATCACTTCCTTTCAGAATATTATATATGTTTTTCTGCTCTTATCTTGTGTTCAATACGTTTGATTATTAGTGTCATCTTTTGTATTTTCTTTGCTGATGCCATGCCATTATTTTGGTGCATTTGATTTACTCTCTTGTACTTCTTTAGACAAATATTTGTTCCCAACTACATTGCCAATGTTACGGTGTGTGTGGGAAGTAGGACCCAAATGCAGATTATAGTGACAAAAATGACTCCTTTATTTCAAGGCTACATAATCACAAAGACATAACAGAACACTCACCGCAGACCAGGTCATGACACAAGACGAACCGACAAAGACAGACAGAAAAACCAGAACTTAAATACACACAAGACTAATCACACAAACAAGACACAGGTGAGGAGGGAGGAGAAAACACAGGGACACCAGGTGAACACAATCGGGTAAATTAGACACACCAGGGAAACTGACAGGGAATCACAGACAGATTACAACAGGCAGGAACGGGGGGTGAACACCTTACAAAATAAAACAGGAAACTAAAGACAGAAAAAGACAAGACAAAACACAACACGGACAGATCGTGACAGAACCCCCCCCTCAAGGGACGGATCCCAGACGTCCCTAAACCCCAAAAACAAAAATCCCACACAGTCCAGCAGGGTGGGTGGAGGGGGTCCGGAGGAGGGACGTATCCCTAGGCCACCAGGGTGGGTGGAGGGGGTCCGGAGGACGGGACTAAGCTGACCGCCCAGGGGCACAGCAGAGGACCAGGAAGGGGGCCCGGGGCAAGGCAGAGTTCAAGGTGGGGGTCTCAGGCGGACGGCCCGGGGGCAAGGCAGAGTCCATGGTGGGGAACTCGGGCGGACGACCCGGGGGCAAGGCAGAGTCCAAGGTGGGGGTCTCGGGCGGACGGCCCGGGGGCAAGGCAGAGTCCAAGGTGGGGGTCTCGGGCGGACGGCCCGGGGGCAAGGCAGAGTTCAAGGTGGGGGTCTCGGGCGGACGGCCCGGGGGCAAGGCAGAGTCCATGGTGGGGAACTCGGGCGGACGACCCGGGGGCAAGGCAGAGTCCAAGGTGGGGGTCTCGGGCGGACGGCCCGGGGGCAAGGCAGAGTCCAAGGTGGGGATCTCGGGCGGACGGCCCGGGGGCAAGGCAGAGTCTAAGGTGGGGAACTCGGGCGGACGGCCCGGGGGCAAGGCAGAGTCCATGGTGGGGAACTCGGGCGGACGACCCGGGGGCAAGGCAGAGTCCAAGGTGGGGAACTCGGGCGGACGGCCCGGGGGCAAGGCAGAGTCCATAGTGGGCCGAAGGCCACAGCGGGCGAACTCAGGGGGCCGAGCATGAGGGCGAAGACCAGACAACTCCGGAGGCCGGGCAGGACCCGGTGTCGGCCGGACAGGCAGGATCCCCCACGGAAGAGGACCAGGAGTTGGCAGGACCCCCAGCAGGAGAGTGGACGACGGGACCTCCAACGAGACAGGACAAAGGGTTGGCAGGACCCCCGGCAGGGGAGTAGTCGGCGGGGCCTCCAACGGGACAGGACACAGGGTTGGCAGGACCCCCGGCAGGAGAGTAGTCGGCGTGACCTCCAACGGCACAGGACGTAGGGTTGGCAGGACCCCCGGCAGGAGCGTAGTCGGCGGGACCTCCAACGGGACAGGACATGGGGTTGGCAGGACCCCCGGCAGGAGAGTAGTCGGCGGGGCCTCCAACGGGACAGGACAAAGGGTTGGCAGGACCCCCGGCAGGAGACTAGTCTGCGGGACCTCCAACTGGACAAGACATGGGGTTGGCAGGACCCCCGGCAGAGGGCTAGTCTGCGGGACCTCCAACTGGACAGGACATGGGGTTGGCAGGACCCCCGGCAGGAGACTAGTCTGCGGGACCTCCAACTGGACAAGACATGGGGTTGGCAGGACCCCCGGCAGAGGGCTAGTCTGCGGGACCTCCAACTGGACAAGACATGGGGTTGGCAGGACCCCCGGCAGAGGGCTAGTCTGCGGGACCTCCAACTGGACAGGACATGGGGTTGGCAGGACCCCCGGCAGAGGGCTAGTCTGCGGGACCTCCAACTGGACAAGACATGGGGTTGGCAGGACCCCCCGGCAGAGGGCTAGTCTGCGGGACCTCCAACTGGACAGGACATGGGGTTGGCAGGACCCCCGGCAGAGGGCTAGTCTGCGGGACCTCCAACTGGACAAGACATGGGGTTGGCAGGACCCCCGGCAGGAGACTAGTCTGCGGGACCTCCAACTGGACAAGACATGGGGTTGGCAGGACCCCCGGCAGAGGGCTAGTCTGCGGGACCTCCAACTGGACAAGACATGGGGTTGGCAGGACCCCCGGCAGAGGGCTAGTCTGCGGGACCTCCAACTGGACAGGACATGGGGTTGGCAGGACCCCCAGCGGAACCTCCAACGGTACAGGACATGGGGTTGGCAGGACCCCCGGCAGAAGACTAGTCTGCGGGACCTCCAACTGGACATGAGTAGGGGCTTGAGTGGGGACTCGAGAGAGGGCTTGAGAGGGAACTTGAGAGGAACCTGGAGAGTGGACTCGAGAAGGAACTCGAGAGTTGACTCGAGAGGTAACTCGAGAGGAGACCTGAGGGGAAACTTGAGAGGTGACTCGAGAGGACACTGGAGAGTTGACTTGGGAGGTGACTCGAGAGGACACTGGAGAGTTGACTTGAGAGGTGACTCGAGAGGACACTGGAGAGTTGACTTGAGAGGTGACTCGAGAGGACACTGGAGAGTTGACTTGAGAAGGAACTCGAGAGGTGACTCGAGAGGTAACTCGAGAGGGGACCTGAGAGGGGACTTGAGAGGGAACTCGAGAGTAGACCTGAGGGGAAACTTGAGAGGTGACTCGAGAGGACACTGGAGAGTTGACTTGGGAGGTGACTCGAGAGGCCACTGGAGAGTTGACTTGGGAGGTGACTCGAGAGGACACTGGAGAGTTGACTCGAGAGATAACTCGAGAGGGGACCCGAGAAGGGACCTGAGAGGGAACTCGAGAGGAGACCCGAGGGGAAACTTGAGAGGTGACTCGAGAGGACACTGGAGAGTTGACTTGAGAGGGGACTCGAGAAAAGACTCGAGAGGTGACTGGAGAGGGGACTCGAGAAGGAACTCGAGAGGTGACTCGAGAGGTAACTCGAGAGGGGACCTGAGAGGGGACTTGAGAGGGGACTCGAGAGGAGACCTGAGGGGAAACTTGAGAGGTGACTCGAGAGGACACTGGAGAGTTGACTTGAGAGGGGACACGAGAAAAGACTCGAGAGGGGACCTGAGAGGGAACTCGAGAGGTGACTCGAGAGGTAACTCGAGAGGGGACCTGAGAGGGGACTTGAGAGGGAACTCGAGAGGAGACCTGAGGGGAAACTTGAGAGGTGACTCGAGAGGACACTGGAGAGTTGACTTGAGAGGGGACACGAGAAAAGAATCGAGAGGGGACCTGAGAGGGGACCTGAGAGGGAACTCGAGAGGTGACTCGAGAGGTAACTCGAGAGGGGACCTGAGAGGGGACTTGAGAGGGAACTCGAGAGGGGACTTGAGAAGTGTCTGGAGGGGAAACTTGAGAGAGTTGGTTCGCCAACAGAACACGGGGTGCTGGAGTCGGCCGGTACGCCGACAGGACACGAGGAGCTGGTGTGGGCTGAGGAGCCAACAAGAGACGAGGTGCTGGAGTCGGCCGGTACGCCGACAGGACACGGGGAGCTGGTGTTGGCTGAGGAGCCAACAAGACACGGGGAACTGGCGTCGGCCGGTATGCCGACAGGACACGGGGAGCTGGTGTTGGCTGGGGAGCCAACAAGAGACGAGGTGCTGGGGGCGGCCGGTACGCCGACAGGACACGGGGAGCTGGCGTCGGCCGGTATGCCGACAGGACACGGGGAGCTGGCGTTGGCTGGGGAGCCAACAGGAGACGAGGTGCTGGAGTCGGCCGGTATGCCGACAGGACTCGGGGAGCTGGCGTCGGTACTGGAGCCAGAACCATGGCTGCTGGGGCCGGAACTGTAACCGGAACCATGGCTGCTAGGGCTCGGGCTAACCTGGCCTTGCGACGACTCCTTTTAGCAGCCGCCTGAATACTCCGTGGACCTCCATAAGCCAGACGAGTACCCGTGAACGGATCCTGGACAGGAGCAGGAAATGGGGAAGAAGCCGGGGCTGACTCCAGACGGAACCCACCAAGGCGTATGGTGCCAGGTTGGGAATCGGGAGGCAGGGAGCTAGCATGCCTGGGGCTAGCAGGCCGGGAATCACGCACCGTGAGGATCTTTGAAATCCAGCCAGGTAAGAACTTCACCAAACCTGGTTTCTCTCTAGCCATTTGGTGCGCCTCCGACAACACAGCCTCCCGCTGCTGAAATCCGGGTGCTCTCTTCCATCGATCCGAGCAGTTAGCCAAAAAAAAGGAAAAATTCAATAATTCCCACTCGAATGGATCTGCTGGGCCCATTGTTGGTCGGTTCGTAATGTTACGGTGTGTGTGGGAAGTAGGACCCAAATGCAGATTATAGTGACAAAAATGACTCCTTTATTTCAAGGCTACATAATCACAAAGACATAACAGAACACTCACCGCAGACCAGGTCATGACACAAGACGAACCGACAAAGACAGACAGAAAAACCAGAACTTAAATACACACAAGACTAATCACACAAACAAGACACAGGTGAGGAGGGAGGAGAAAACACAGGGACACCAGGTGAACACAATCGGGTAAATTAGACACACCAGGGAAACTGACAGGGAATCACAGACAGATTACAACAGGCAGGAACGGGGGGTGAACACCTTACAAAATAAAACAGGAAACTAAAGACAGAAAAAGACAAGACAAAACACAACACGGACAGATCGTGACAGCCAACATGGGAATATTGCAGTGTATGATTTATATCTATCTACATTATGCAATAATCATAGACCTCTGCTATGAAAGCAGACATGTATTATGAATGCATGTTATGAACCCCTTGAGACGGGACAGTGCAGGTAATGAAAGGGGGAACAAAGTGTGAGGCTTCAGTTCCAATCACTAACCATTGTGAATAAAATGTCTTACAGACAGTATTCGATTTTCCATTGTTCGCTTATACATTTGTACTGACTTATGTTCTATATGAATTAAAATGGCCGTTCACAAGGTATTAGCTCCCAACAGCCATGGTCAACCATTGCAACAAAAACGACAGGCTGTCAAGCTTTGCATTTCTGAATATGACAAAGCAGTGTATGGGGCTCTAGTGAGAGCGATAATAAATATCAAAGTGTGGAGGGTTGTATCTTCTAATCACCTGTAAGGAATGGTTTGCCTGGGGTGTTATACTAGCTGCAGTATGCAATGCAATGTTAGCATTAGTAAAACCCCATTCCAGACTTGAACATCCACTGCATACACAGTATACACTTACAGAGTTTGAGCTTACTATAGGAGCTGCTGCGTCTGCAAACAAAGACCACAAAAAAAAAAAAAAAAAACTTGATATGTTGCCTAGAACACGCAGGTTTAGTCTCAGTCGTTTAGCATGCTATCATGTTTGTAGCACTTGGGTGCAAATTGAAGACCCATTCGAAAGGTTACCACTTTAAAAGGATCCAGCCAACTACTCAAAGTTAAATTACGGCCAGCAAAATCAATGTTCTCTGACTAAGAATGGCAATACTGATGTCGCACCCGTACAACCCAACCCAGTCTCACGGCATTTCGTGTTCACCAACACGATTTCCCCCTTTTTTTCGTGTTGCACAGCACGATTTTAAAAGCAATGTATTTCTACTGGTAATGTGTTTCGTGCCTGCAGCACGTCTTTTTCTCCGGTCGGGTCGTGGAAGACCGGAAGCTGTGTGGTTCATAAAGACATGTTCTTACTCAATATCAAGCCACAGTTATTGCTTTTATTTTAAATCGTATCATTTTGGACCTTTGTTGCCGTCTGTGAGGAAAATAAATGGGGCTCAGAGCCTCAGGATACTGAAATCTGTATTTTTTAAATCTTTTTTTCCTTCTAATTTGTTATTCTTTTCAAAAAAGCACACTGTTATTTACTCACCAATAACACACAATTATCCTTGCTTTTATTTATTGGTTTAATTCCATAATCTCTGGCTTTTTTGGCGTCCGTCAGGAACTGAATTTCAAAATAAAAATAACCGGAAACAGACGAAGGCATTTAGAGCGATTACCCAAGATCCTCAGCTATGGTTTAAGCTCGCTGATTGAATGTTTTAGCCGCAATGCATGCTGGGATTTGGTCTTCATATGATATGAAATCCGGAAAACATTTTAAAAGAATAAAATAATACTTAATTCCGAGTGCTCTTGCTTTTCTCTTTGAAAGTCATCACATAACGGCATTGTAATACACGGTTCGGCTGCATTACATATTACAGATCTGCCGTAGTTCTTTATTTATAGAGCCCTGATCAGAAGACCTTTGGAAAAACTGAAGAAATGCCGCCGAAACTGAATACTTGACGTGGATCATAAATATATCAACAATTAAACAACATCTTCAATTTCTCTTCACACATTACGTCTCCTTGCAGTATCTACACTAATTCGGCTGACTTTTATATTTGATCTAATTCGTAGATAGGTTATATTTACACCATAACGGTGCACATCTGATATAAAAGGACTTGTAGTTTTTAAAGATATTACTAGTTTTCTTTGAACGTAAGAATATAAATACTGAGTCTGAAATAGTATAGCAATATGCTGTAAAATTATGTGAAAGCATGAATACAACTACACATCTTCAGATGTTGTACATACATAAGTGTCCTACACTAATAATACAAAGTTATTATGGCTGTGTGTACCTTGTGTGCACCGCCTAGTGGTTAAAGCACGTTATTGAATTATTGTTTTTATGTGTTATATTTGATTAAAAAAATATTAAGAGTACATACTTTCATAGGGGGAAAGTCGAAGGTCTGTGATAGAAATATAGAATATAAAAAATCAAGAAGATACTATAAGTGATCTCTACAATAAAACAGTTTAGTGCAGGATGTACAAAGATATTAATAGGAGGAGGTGCAAAACAGAAAAACTAATTAACCTTTATTAACACATTAAAGAATACTTTAGGTTAAGGTCTTCTTTTAAATAAGGGGGTATCAATCTACGGATAAATATTAAGCCTGACAAAGTAGTGAACGTCTAATATATTGCTTTCCTGCAATGTTAACTATGTTGAAGCACTTATTTTAACTGATATTATTCACATTAATTATACTCTTATGTCTGTAGATAGAATAAGAAATGTGCAGAATATGGCAGTTTAATGCTGGAGGTACACACATGACATAGATCTCTTGTAATGCACTGTTGAGGAACCTGTGACCCAAGTTTTTCATTCATTGCATAACTACACCGTAGTTGTGTATATGATATGTCAATAAACCTTTGAAAATCATGAAATCTTAAAAGGGATGTGCAAAATAGCCATAATATACAGTCTTTAATTAACTATTAGTAGAGGATAACGAGTAATTAATATCATAAAGATCTGCAGATACATGTTTAGTCTTCTCAAGCACCAACTATCAAATAGAACAATTGATAGTTAATCAATAATTAGTTAATCCTAATTGTTGGCACTTGACAATCATCTTCCCTGAATTTTACTCAGGTGTAACTAAAGTCTGATTTAAGGGTTGTTTATATTTCACATCATTAATCAGAATCTGCAAAGTAACTGAAATAAATGTAGTAAAAATACCAGGTTAACCTCTGAATTGTAGTGCAGTAGAATTACAAAGTAACAATGAGCTGTCATGTGGGTATATATTAATGCTGCGCATTATGGATACAAGCCATTTTCACCCATTTAGTAATTATATGTTTTACATTTGAAAACACCAATGTGTTTAATACTGGCAACTTCTAATTGTGGGAAAAACGAAAACGTTCAGTAGAGACGTCCCATAGAACATTTTGCGAAACACAATAGTGTAGTGTGTAGTGTGTAGTTCTTGGGGGGCGTTCGAGTCCAGTTTGGGATAGTCTGGCATGGTTTCGTTCAATTTCAAACAGCTGTTTGACGCTCGTCGTAACCTTGGCGCACTGCCACTCCAACATCCAATCCCAGAGCTTGAAGATTAATCACGGGGACTGTAGTCCTAAACGATAGCTGGGGATTATGGGTAGTGTAGTGTCTTCGGCCATCCTAAACTCCTAGAGGCCTACGACTGTTTCCGGTTATTTTAGTTTGAAATTCAGTTCCTGACGGACGCCAAAAAAGCCAGAGATTATGGAATTAAACCAATAAATAAAAGCAAGGATAATTGTGTGTTATTGGTGAGTAAATAACAGTGTGTTATTTTGAAAAGAATAACAAATTAGAAGGAAAAAAAGATTTAAAAAATACAGATTTCAGTATCCTGAGGCTCTGAGCCACATTTATTTTCCTCACAGACGGCAACAAAAGTCCGAAATTATACGATTTAAAATAAAAGCAATAACTGTGGCTTGATATTGAGTAAGAACATGTTTTTATGAACCACACAGCTTCCGGTCTTCCAAGACCCGACCGGAGAAAAAGACGTGCTGCAGGCACGAAACATACTACCAGTAGAAATACATTGCTTTTAAAATCGTGCTGTGCAACACGAAAAAAAGAGGGAAACCGTGTTGGTGAACACGAATCAATAGATTAAGAATCGTGTTGGTGAACACGAATCAATAGATTAAAAATCGTGTTGGTGAACACGAAATGCTGTGAGACTGGGTTGTACAAGCAGAAATCGCATGCAACCATGTTGTCTACAGGTATAGATTGGTGCAGGACTTAGTCCTGAAACCCATAAGTGAGTCAGTATTTTAACACTTTCATTTTCATTTGGTCAGATGTCTGAAATAATATCTGAGGTTAAAACACGCTTTAGAGATATTCATTATTTGTCCATAAATTATGTCATTAAATACACCATTTGTGAATGAACCAAGCTTCTATGTTTCATAAAAGCAGTGGTTGCTAACAAGTGACAAAATGATAATACTAAATGTTGTCACACCAAACATTTGCCCCCTTTAGCTTAGCGATGGTGATAAGGTCGTAGACTGTCTATAGCCTTAATTATGACTTTAATTCTGGCGATTCCATTAATGCTTCAAAAAAAGTATGATTAACGTGTGTTTCTCAGAGATGTTATTTTCTGCAATATTCCAGAATCCAATGAAAAAATTCCATTGCTTTTTGTCTAGGGTCTTGCCTTTCGATGCTAACTTCCTGGTCAGCCTACAAATATATCTCATCACTGTACCACTATGTATTAAAGAATCTAAGGGGCAGGACTTTTCAAAGGGTCTGTCTCCACTTATCAATGATTTGCATTTTTGTCCAGACTTGTAATAATATTGTATATTGATTAATATATATATATAATATATATATAATATAATATAATATATATTAATATTCTGAAGAGATACTTGTGTGATCTACTGTGCCTATTTATTGAATCAGGAGGTTGTTCACTGTAATGACGAGTATCACATGTGAAATATAATGTGCATGTTGTTCTTGCCTCTCTCCGTCCTGCATGCAGGGTTTTGGGTTCGTAACGTTCGAGCATAGCGTGGACGCCGACAGGGCCAGAGAGAAATTACACGGAACCGTGGTAGAAGGCCGTAAAATAGAGGTGCATGTTCTCAAATACTTCTTCCTTCTCCCTATCCCCCTTTTCCCTGTGTGTGTTTGTGTATTTGTGTGTGAGCGTTTGACTGACTACACATCCCACTTCAAGCCATCCAAGCCGTATCACCTCCCTTTCCTTGTGCATTTTCATTAACCAAACACAAATAATATCCACATATTATATAGAACAACATGATGGTATGATTAAGACCTTGCTTGTTTTATTATTAGTTTCTTTACATTTGTTTTCCCTTCTCCTGTTTTCCTTGTTTTTGTACAGCTAAGGCAATTGGCTTTACCAAAGGTTTAAGTGTGAAAATCGACACGACCAGGAATTAAAAACATATTTTGGCCAATATTTTCTATGTTTATTAATGAAAGAAGCTTTCCCGCTGAAATCCAATTTTGCTTATCCACGGACAGAGGAAGTACTTAAGAATTTGAGAGACATGCAAGGTTTACAGCTAAATACTGAATGGCTATTTCAATGTCTTTTGTACCTTAAGAAGAATAAGAGCAGACACCACCAGCCTTCAAGCATAACTCTATCCATTTATCACAGTGCAGTTGCAATCTTCCATATCTAATCCTTTATACAAGGCAATATCTGCAACTGTACCTAGAGAAGATGCATCATTCCACTATTTTTGGGTTCCTATCCCATACCTGAATTTGCATATCTATATATAGAAATAATTCCAATACATTCTTTGCAGCTGTAGCAACACAGCCAAAGAACATTCTCCACCATTATTACATACTGTATTTATATTGGTCGTCCAAAACGTTACCCATTATGCAATGATTATAATTTGTGAGATTAGGAACCCATATACCAATAATAGATTGGATCAGTCTCACCCTAGTACCTATTGATACAATATCTTCATCTATATGGCTGTATATGACCATGAGGTTTGGAATGTAGATTGAGATGTAAATAAAGAGCTCTCAGCTTCTTTTCCACCATGCAGACCTGTTACAAGTTATCGATCATTTGATCTTCACTTGAAAACCCGACATATTCCTTACTTGAGGTAGTGACTACAGCCAAACATATTAAGCTAACAAATAGCATTCAAAGTTTCTACAGCACCTTCCTTACTGGGAAGTAGGTATCTCAAGCTGAATTAATCATCAAACCATCAGTCTCTGCAAGGTATACCCTACACCCTAATGCTATAGGCCTAAACCCCTTCTACTATTAGAGGCTGCAGTCATTTAAACTGTTGGAACATGTAATGGCACAAGATCATCTCCTAACACAGGAAATCCCATTGCCATCCAACCTCAGCACTTCTTACTCAGTACGTGTCTTTACCTGACGCTTTTATCCAAAGCAACTTACATTGATTTCAATACAGTAGACATGCCTAAGGACACTTCTCCATGTTGACTGCAGGAGCCACTGTCCCTCGATTGGAACAGGCCCATTTACTCCCTAAACCACAGACGTTATCTATCAGCAATGTGCACTTGCTTGTATTTGATGGCGACCGCAGCATCTTGCCAGAAAATGTTCCAACAAAGTCATGAAAAATGTGAACCAGGTTCAACAGTTTTTCTAGGCCTGCATTTTTTTGTTGAAGCCCTGAACAACATTCCAAGTGCTCAGATCTCTGAAATGCTCTAAACCAATGTTATCTTTAATCTTAAATGACATTTCCTACTGAACTGACATGATCTGACAGCTACAGGATTTAACTCTCATTTGTTTGCAAATAAAGTCTGTGACAATGATGTGCTGAAGCAATGCGTGAGGTATCAACAAAGCTTATTAAAATATTAACAGATCAAAGAAGTTCACCTAACCCTAACCCTACAATCTGATTACCTTCAGAAATGTTTCTGGTTCTATAGGACTCAATCAATCAATATAAAGATTGTTGCCTTGGTGGACCTGTATTCATCTCTGACTATTAATCAGACCTACTAATTGATCTATCAGAAGCTATTGAGTATAACTGGATCGGCAGGGTCTTACTTGTACTAACTTCTGGAGAACCAGGTTCAATCAACTGCTGTTTAAAGGCAGACAATGTTGTAAATCTGTTAAAGCAATCCCGTAGGATCTGGTATCTGTAATGAGGTGTGGCCCTACCTAGGCGTGAGTGTTCAGTCATACCTTAAAGCAGAACTTGATTTAACCTGGTTCCCCAGAAGTTAGTAGAGGTAAGACCTTGCTGATCCAGGTGGAAACTTGCATAGACTCAATAGCTTCTGATAGGTCAATTAGTAGGTCTGAATAATATTCGGAGATTAATACAGACCCGCTTACACAACAGGATCACACAAAGCTAAATGGTCAGATTTATACTTTTCAGAGACCGGCTGACAGCTTGTACAGAGAGAGGTGAAAGAGACGTTTGTGCAGTGGAATGATTGCAAAGTTTTCTTGGCCACATGAGTAAGATGCTGCTTATTCCTTTCTCATCCCCCCCTCCCCCACCATCCTTCTAACGGTAGCTTGTTTAGGGCCCCATCCAACACAGTTACATCGGTAACAGTACACAAACAAGAGCCAAGAGGTTTGGGAATGGTAAGTGTGGGCCAACGAGCCGTTCTGCCAGCATTTCCTCTCTCTTTGGAACGTTTGCAACGCTGAAACTCACGGGACATTTCTTTTTGAATTGTGGTTGAGTTGATGCTGTATATTGACATACATATTTTCTTGCGTGTCGGTGTGCGTGCCCATTCACTAAGTGTTTTCCTGAAGCTGCGTGTGCGAGCAATACTCACTGAGATTTGACTTTGTTTGCACATCTATCTGAGATTGTTGGAAACCCATTTATTCATTTATTTTATTTTACTTTGGAAGGCAATGCACCCTCATTTTATTTTACCCCGTTAGCTATTGTTTGAATGTGGAATGATTTGATTGGTTGATTGACTTATTTATTTGAGTACATCTATGTATTTGGTTGTTTTGATCTTAATATTGATTCTTGCAATCACTTAGAGAGACTGTTGTCTGAGTCTGAATGCTCCGTGTTGCTTTGGTCACAACAGTTCTTCTCACCTCTTGAGGTTGACTGGATGTTGCATACATATTGCCTTCTCCCCTCCCCCAATTACATTTTCTTTGTCCGTTTTTTTCTGCTTCTCCCCCATCCCCAACGCATGAATCTTTCCGTTTAAAAAACGCCATTTTGCCGAGTGCATCTGTTGTTTCTTTACTTTTGTCTGTAAGTTATTGAAATCTCACTACATTTGGGGAGAGCATGCCGGTAATATGTCAGAAAAATAAAACTTATGCAAATGAGATAGAAAACTGATTTGCTTTGAATGTGTTATCAAGTGTTTCTGAATGCAATTCTGAAAACATACAAATTACATTCTTTGTTTACAACATTGGGCCTATCTATGCATGCAGATGTATTGTAGCACTTACTGGTAACTCATAATTATCATAACTCATGGACCTGTTTTTTTATCTACCGTAGGTCAACAATGCAACAGCCCGAGTAATGACAAATAAGAAGACTGTCAACCCATATGCAAATGGTAAGGTCAAATCAGATTCTACAGCTAAATAAAGTCCGGAAATGAACCCAAAGCTCATGGTAAAAAAGGGTGAAGAATGGGTGGGGTCAGGATGTGATCAAGGCTTTTGACCCATGCAACCTTACAGAGTTTAACTGGGACTATGAACTAAAAACCTACTGAAGCAGCATTTTTTTTTTAGCATTTATGACTTCACTATCCAAGTTCGAACATAATTCTTTAAAGGGTAAATTTTCTCTAAATATCAAGAAAGCCACTTCAACTAGTTTGAGGACGATGTAGATTTTACGAGTCACATAATAAGGTTCTTTACATCCCCACCAGAAGAAAAACATAACATTGTTCAAGGGTGTAAATATTTTATATACATACACTGTATGAATGCATGCAATGCTTTGTCTCGAAAGACCACAGTAAAAAGTGTTCAGTCAATCACATAAGATTATCGGAAAGTACATTTAACCAGTTAACCTGAGCCTGTTTTTCAGGCATCAGGCTCGAAAATGACATTCCCAGAACAAATGACTATAACTTTACTTCTAAAAGGGATATACATGGTTAATATTGTTTGATAGCTGAGTTTCTTCCCGTTAAGTGGGTATGACACATTCATAGTTTGTTAAATGTTAAGAAGCCCTCAGACGCTGTTTCTTGCAAGATGTTGCGTTTTGCCCCTGGGAAGAAACTCAGCTATCTGACAATATTAACAATTTTTAGTTAAACGAATTAGCCCTGAGCGAAAATATTCTAATGCACTTAGCACAGAATTCTTTGTAACTTTATCACGTATCTGATCTGCACAAACAATATATGAGATTAAAGCTAAGATTCCACAGATTCTAGAGGGATAGGTATCATCACTCTGCAACCAAAACTCAGGTCAGCGAAGGCAAACCCAGACAACACACCACGTAGCGTTACGGAGCCAAAACGACAAATATGTCTTACCTTTGCTGTTTTTCTGATCAAAAGTTGTGTTTAATGGCATTAAAACGATAAAAACGTTTACCTGTTAAACCCCATCCCCCCGCCCCCGGGCGGAAAAACGCATCATCTGCAGGAAACAGCGTCTGAGGGCTTCTTAATATTTAATAAACTATGAATGTTGTATATCCATGTAACGGGAAGAAACTCAGCTAACTGATCTTTTTTTTTTTACATTTTTAAAAAAAACACAAAGCTAGCGCTGAGCCTCTAAATTAGCCACCAGTGAAAAAATGCTAAAGCATTACTGCACAGAAACTCACTCA
Organism: Harpagifer antarcticus; assembly: GCA_902827135.1. Lineage (NCBI taxonomy): Eukaryota > Metazoa > Chordata > Actinopteri > Perciformes > Harpagiferidae > Harpagifer > Harpagifer antarcticus. Next base: position 1,059,323 of record CADEHL010001107.1, on the reverse strand, counting down.
TAACAACCTTATTACTTATCGTTGCTGCACATTGTTATGTATGTTCATTATTCTCGCGTCCAAGAGAGAAGCTTTAAAAGGAGACTAAATGGAGTCTCTGAGAAGGTTCAAATGGTACTTTAATAAATAAAAAGGCACGGTAATGTTACAAGCAGAAGATTGTTCAGTCAGGAGAGAAAGGCTGCAGCTTCCTCTCCCAGTCGTGGCCGTGCAGAAGAGACCTCACAAGCCTTCGTCCTTCCCGCTTGCTGGCTGTTCGCTCCTCCTCTCTGGGGGCTGTAGTGACGTAGGGGACTTCCCCCCTCGTTCTTCTGTGTCCGATATCGCGTTAAACAGAGGATTTCGACATTTTACATTCATTGCTTACTTCCACATGCCTTTTCTCCTCCTTATCTCTTTCATAACTTTATATGTAATACATGTTAACGGCGTCAATAGCCACTGTAATGAAGGATTTTCAGAATAAAAGCTTGGTATTGAGAACTTCCGTTTTTTACCAGAATAAAATAGCATTTAAACTGACGGTATGTTTAAGGTACATTATGCCATAAACATTGATTTTAATTTCTAACAACGTCCAACCCATCGATTAGCATCGTGAGGAGACACAGAATTGATTGGTACTGAGATCATCACTCCATGATAAAAACTCGCGATTTTATAAACAAAAACAGACATCAAAACATGTGGCGCTAGGTAGCTAAAACGGCAAAATGGCTTACCTTTGTCGTTGTCTGGTCAAAAGTGGTCTTCAATGGCATTAAAACGATAAAAACGCTGCTGAACTTAATCCATAGGTTAATCCAATGTGTCTGTGTCCCTTTGAAATGATTTCTGATAATCCATAAGCAATAAACCTGCTTTTCCGTTTCCAAATGTCAGAGCGAGAGATAGGTTCGCTCTGGCCAAAACTGCATGCGCGAAGCCCCCACTTTTTTTTGTTAACGTTGGTGTGTATGTGAAAATTCCCCTTCGATTTGATTGGCTCTAACGGTTAAAAATCGACCAATGGGTTCCAGAGAAACTGCAAAAACGCCCATTTCCACCCAAATCACCTCAGCGGTGGAGTTCTTTTTGCTAAACCTCTCTAAAAAGGTCAAATGTCACTTGTTTTGCATCAATCTTGATACAGGGTACTTATTATACGTTGTAATTTGGATTCCTAAAGCTGTAAGTCTACCTTACCATCATCCAAGGGTAGTTTTCACAATAAGTAAAAAGTAATCTTTGGACGGACACTAAAATGTACAGTTTTTTACTATTTTCAATCTGAATTTTCTTTAAAATAAAAAACATCTATATTGATTCTGACTTTTCTACATCCAACTCACAGGTTTATCATTACTTTGAGAAAAAAGATTATTAATTTAACCGTTTTAGAAGTATAGTTATGGTCATTTGTGACCTGCTCTATCGAAATCAGTCGCATTGACCTGAAGACACATTGTGAGTTGTATACACTGCTGGAAAGAGGATATTCCTAGCTTTCTAATGATATCAGGATTGTTGTTGTACTCCAAATATTAAGCGAAATATGTCACATTATATAATGACTGTCACCGAGTCATCATTTTGAGAAAAAGGCCTTCAAAGTTTTCTCTTCTCTGGAATCCATCGATCTGATTGATTATTAGCGGAGCAAATGATCAAAATACTACTGAGGGAAGATATAATGTCGTTTGGAGTGTGTGTGTGTGTGTGTGTGTGTGTGTGTGTGTGTGGTGTGTGTGTGTGTGTATACGTGTGTGTTTGTGTAATTTTGCGTTTGTTTCCCGGGGAAAACCCTCACGAGAAACACCGGCTGTTGTTTTACGCCTGCTGTGACGTCAAGTTATTCCATTCTCCGCTTGTAATTATGCCGTTACAAGCTTCAAAGTTGTATTTATCATCTGAATTTGCCAAAACAAGTTTATTATTCTATTAATATTCTGAAAGCCAAGACTTTGTTTAATTGAAATCAGATTAAAACAAACTGTAACGGACCCTGCCGTGTTATCTATGATTACTATACTCTTACATTCATAATTTCAGCCGGAGGGAGGGGGGGGGCGGATATGGAGCTAATTTCCTGCCATAACTCCACAAACAAACTAAACAGGTTTTACAAATGCCTCATGATTCACTAACAACACAATGTGGTTTGCAAATACAAAACACCATCTACAAACTAATCCATTTAGTTTTGCAAAGAAAAAACGTATCTATCAAATAAACACAAACCATTTTTCTAATAAATCATGTTTCAGACACAAATTCAGCATAGGTTTTACAAGTACACACATTTTTTTTACAACTACAACACAAGTACAAAACTTTTTCTTCTCACGGCGGAATATTACTATATTACTGCCAAAAGTCACGTGAGTGAGTCACGTGACTTTTGGCAGTAATATAGAGCAGTGGTTCCCAACCTTTTTTGAGTACTGTACCCCCAAAGCATTTCAAGCCAACCTAAAGTACCCCCTACTACGCAATCAATCGTGGTGATCCCCAGGATATATTAATAGTCTATATATTGTGGCCGACCGGCTGTTGTGTGTGTGTGTGTGTGTGTGTGTGTGTGTGTGTGTGTGTGTGTGTGTGTGTGTGTGTGTGTGTGTGTGTGTGTGTGTGTGTGTGTGTGTGTGTGTGTGTGTGTGTGTGTGTGTGTGTGTGTGTGTGTGTGTGTGTGTGTTGTGTGTGTGTGTGTGTGTGTGTGTGTGTAGTGGCAGCACATATCAGACCCGGGCCGGGGCCACATGACCGGGCCGGTCAACGTTTGAAAGAAAAGTAACCAAAGAAAAGGTGTAACATTTAATATTTCGTTTCTACAAAGGGTATTGAAACGAAATATATATCAAATAATAATATAATATGACATAAAGTCCAACAAACCACAAGGACAACGAAAACATAGCCTAATAATATGACTACATTTCTGACACACCATTCACCATGGATAGCCTCCAGCCACCATGAGATAACAGAGCAGTGTATAGTCAAATTGGCACGGCGGCCCACATTAAAATTGGCACGGCGGCCCATACCTGTGTGTGTGTGTGTGTGTGTGTGTGTGTGTGTGTGTGTGAAATGTGTGTGTGTGTGTAGCTAAGGTGAAACCTGGGACTGGAAGAAGGAGAGAAGTGACGAGGAGAGATAGAGAAGGGGAGGATATTTTTGTCTGTGTGACCCAATGCGATAATTAATGTGACACTTAAATCATATTCTATCATAACTAATCATATACATTATAATAGCCATTGTTTAAAGACTTTTTAAAAAAAAAGTAAGGTAACTCACCAATTAATGTGACACTTGAGCCTGTTTCTCCCTCATCAGTTTTGTGAGTCTGGGGGAGATTGTTGCAACAGCTGTGACCAGGTTATTCTCCAAGTTGAGTCTGTTCCTGTGTTTAGTCTTGATGTGGGTCATGGCGGAGAATGTCACCTCACACAGGTATGTGGACCCAAAAGGCAACAGTTCATTCAGGGCATGTTTCCCCAATTCAGGATACTCCTTCTCCACACCACACCAGAACTGTGTCAGTGGTGTGCTTGAGTAGCTCATCTTCAGGCTCCTATCTGAGGACACATCTATGAGGTCTTCTTGCAGTCTGGCGGGAATGCTGCTGTTAATGCATGTCACAAATGGATTACGCACCCAGTCCAGTGTGGATGACTTGTTGTCAATATCAGGGAAGTAGGAGTTGAACTCTTTCTTGAGCTTGGACAAATGTGTGTGTACTATTTTCACAATTGGAGCTCTGTCACATTCACCAGTAGCAATGTATGCGTTCAGCTGCAGGAAACAACTTGTATCAGCTTGTTCACATTTGCTCTGCCAGAGCTTGATCTTCTCCATGAATCCACACACTTTATCATACAAGGTAAGAACATTTGTGTCTTTACCTTGAAGAGAGAGATTCAGCTGGTTGAGTTTGCTGAAAATATCAGAGAGGTATACCAGCCGAGCTACCCAGTCAGCGTCGTCGAACATAGCCACAAGTGGGTGTGTGTGCTCCGACAGAAATGCCCTCACTTCATTGCGTAGCTCGAACAGCCGCTGTAACGTCTTCCCTCGGGATAACCAGCGGACGTCAGTGTGAAGCAGGAGCTGTTTATGTTCTGACCCACCGTCTTCACAAAGTGACTGAAACAGTCTATGATTCAAAGGCCTGGACTGTATGAAGTTGATCACTTTTACGGCATCATTCAAAACATCGTTTAACTCTGGACTCATTCTCTTGCTAGCTAATGCTTCTCGGTGAATCATGCAGTGCGTCCATGTAACGTCAGGGTTTACCTTTTTTATGTGGGCCATTAATCCATTTACTCTGCCGGTCATCGCCGCAGCGCCGTCTGTGCACACATGAGAGCAGGATTTCCAATCCAGCTTGTGTTGAGAGAAAAAATGGTCAATAACGTTAAAAACGTCCTGTCCGGTAGTTCTCCCCGTGAGTTTCTTGCAAAACAGAATGTGCTCGTTCATCTCCAAAGTGTCTTTGTAACGCACAAACGCAATCAGTTGTGCTTCCCCACTGACATCCGTTGATTCGTCCAACTGCAAAGCGAACGTACCAGACGCTTTACATTTTTCCACCACTTGGTCAATAATGTCAATTCCCATGTCGTCGATCCGATGGCACACAGTATTATTTGACAACGGCACTTTCTTCAGGACATCACCTGCTTTCTTATCGAGCATAGTTTCTGCGAGAATTATAGCAGCAGGCAAGATTAGCTCTTCGGCTATGGTAAATGGCTTTTTCGATTTAGCAACGAGTAGCGACACGGCATACGATGCCTCCAATGCCTTGGTTGAGACCGATGTCGCTTTCTTTAGTTTTTCTTGGCTTCCCTTAAATTCAGCCAGCTTTTGGTGGAAAAACTCTGCAGGCTTACCCACACAGGCGGGATGTCTAGTACTAAGGTGCCGATGTAAATGGGATGGTTTCATGCTATTATTAGAAAGCACGTCGCCACAGATGAAACACATTGGCTGCGGTGGCTCTGTAGTTGTGACCGTAAACCCGGAGAGCACATAATGTTCACCAAACTGACGATTCTTCACCTTCTCTGTTTTCATTTTCTTGAGAACGGGTTCTCCTGATCCAGCAGTATCACCTGTGCTGTTGTTTCTGGATGAACCAGCACGACTCAGCCATTGATCCATAATGATTATGTTAACAGCAATTTTGATCTCAATAAACACCAGCGCATTCACTTGATAGGATGCTGATATTTTTGCTAGCTAGCAAGAAAACCAGCGCGCCACTTCAATGATGATGATGATGTAACACCTGACAGTCCGGCGGGAAGCTGAATGCCGCACCAATAATAATATATAGCCAGCAAATTATTACTTAATTTGAATGCCCCCAATTTTGGTTACATTATTACAGATTATGCATTATTCATTATTTGGGTACAGTTTTCCTGGAAAAATTTTAATAAAAAAAAATCTAAAATCAATAAAAAAAAAATTTGTTTTACTTTTCAAAATCTTTTCACGTACCCCCTGGGGACCACCCACGTACCACTAGGGGTACGCGTACCCCCGGTTGGGAAACACTGATATAGAGAACCGCAGTGACGCGTCCTAAAACCCGGATGTAAACTCCTTCCGGTTCCTTCGTCAAAAACGCAATCCAATTTCTCCATAGGATTTTGGAAAATAGCTCGAAATAAGGTCTGTGGTTGACACACATTTAAGAGACGGATCACGTTTTGTTCAGCCGCATAATATCCACATGTCTATCTTACTTTTATAATTTTCGAAGCATAAATCTAATCGCAAGAAGCCAAATGCTAACGTTATGCTATAAAGGAACTACAGCAGGGTTGCTGCTTCAACGTCACGCCAACTTAAGATCCATATTCAAACATACAGATTGTAAATGGTACGAGTTGAAGCGTTTGTTTGAACAGTTTGCAGGAGGCAGGGACTTGCTTTCAAGCAGAACAGGGCAAACAAACTTAGCGGGAGTGTTTTACGTGTTCGGTGTAATGACGTAAAACGGCCTGGACAACTTCTGTAGTCCTATTCAGCCACTTGTTAACAACCATCGTTTTTCAGACACCTAAACTCTTCAAAAATCACCAGCGGGGTCACTGCTGATGGATTTAATGTCGTAGAACAAAACGTGATCTGTCTCTTCAATTTGTGTCAACCACAGACCTTATTTGGAGCTATTTTCCAAAACCCTATGGAGAAATTGCATCGCTTTTTATCGAAGGAACCAGACGTGGTAAAAATGCTAACTTACTTCCAGGTTTTAGGACGCGTCACTGCGGTTCTCTATTCCGCAGGGGCCGGCACATGCATAGATATATATCTATGGGCACATGCTCCACGGCAGCAGGGGGCACTACTGAGTCCATTGGGAAGGCGGGAGGTTGAGCAGAGCATGGAACAGTCCTTGCCAGCCTGATGACAGCGGTGTTTCTAGCGATCCAGCGATCTGGGTCAGTGTTTGAACAAGGTGAATTTAGCGATCACAACGAAAACAGCCGAGACCCATATTGAGCCCAGAAAATTAATGTTATTATGGCTGTAAATATAATAAGCCTTTGTCTAAAATGGACAACATTGTAACTAAGGAGATGTATACCATACAGCGAATCTGCACTCTTCTTTTTCTTTCCTGCAATATATTCAATGAGCGATAAAAATATTTTTTACCACATGTCTGCTAAGTTTGATGAGGGAAATTATTTGCCATTAGTTCTTCGTGAGATTGACACTGTTGGACTCAGTACTAGTCCCACAAGTACTATGAAGTACTTTTACTGTGTACTTTTTGAGTAATCCTCTGTCAGTGTCCCCTCCTGAGTACAATAATGCATGTTTCTCTGCTATTTTGAATAAGCGTTAAAACACCTTTATACTTTAAGAGGATGGTATCAGCAATACTTCCAGTCAGTTCTCCAGCAGCAGCATGTTTACACGTTGGAAAGTCTTTAGAGTCTGGCCTGATAGCTGCTCACAAATATCCTTCAGCAAAGTGACAAACCCGTATGACTCTTGTTGGCCTCTTATGGGGCTGCTGTCTTTTAAATATGATTATTTCTCTCCTCCCAGTTCATTCCTCTCAGATTCTTCCATCAGTCCCAGTCATTGCATGTCAGTCAATAGAGCTTCGGAAAATGTGTCCAATTCAACTAAATGTTTTTGTGAAGGTCAGAGCTAAATTATAGATTGTTTGATTGTGTAATTACAAGGTGAGAAAAAATAAATCCACATCCTATTAAACTTATTTTATTTACTTTTCCATGTTGTACATATACTTACTTGTATTACATGTTGAACCACATGCTGGATATCTTCCCCAGCCTCAAGGAAATACAATAAAATAAATGGATTCATATTTTAAATTTTTTATAAAAATGTATAAATTAATAATGTTGTGTGCAAACATTTAAAATTGAAATATAAAATGAAAAATAAGTTTACTTTTGAAATGATTTCTCACAAAAACCTTTCTAAATTATAGTAAATTATTAAAAAGGGTTTCGTCAATATACATTTTTCTGCCTAAAATAGTTAAAATTGAACGTAAACTATATCAAACACCACATCCATGGCAATTAACCCACTTTTGCCCGCTATTTAAATTGACTTTGGTTGAAGTTAATAACTATATTGATATTATAGATATATATATATATATATATATATATATATATATATATATAGCATATAATTGATGCAGTCTGTCTGAACACTTTTAAAATACTGCAAATGAAGAGTATTTGTAATGTTCTGCACAGATAGTGGCTTAACTTGAATTATTAACAACACGTGGCAACTTTATTAATACAGCAGTTGAAAAGATTTGCGGAAAGAAAAAGTTATTCATGGGCTTCAATGGCTCTCTAGATAAAGGGTGTTTTATGGTTGCTTGTTATCCTCAGATAGTTGTTTGTTTAAATAACTAGTGACATTTTAATAAATATTGCAAAAAAGGGCTCCAAAAAAGGCATATATATATATATGTATATATAAATATATATATATATATATATATATATATATATACATATATAACCTGGCCCTCTTAACCAGTCTGTATTTCTTGAAGCACCACAAGATTCATAGTTTATAAAGTACAATTCGGTACATTGACTTTGTAATTTCTCCAAACACATGTAACAATGCCTGTTATGAAGCCTTAAAATGGTGCAGGAACAGGGCTTTACATTGGGTTATACTTAAAGACAGGACTATTTAGTTAAGAGAAGAGCAACAAGGAAAGAGAATTGTTATAATGGATGATGTAACATTAATGACAGACATAATATGAGGTCCTTGGCACTCAGACTTTAGAGGGGTCATGTTGTGATCATGGGGCATCACCCTTACAGCATCAGGACAATATCATATGGAGTCAGACACTGGAAGTGTGCTGGAGGCGTTGACCGGGACTGATGGAAGGATGAGGCCGATGAGACTGAAGAATCTGCGAGGTACGAACTAGGAGCAGAGGAATAATTATATATTAAAAGACAGCAGCCCCATAAGAGGGCAACCATGTGACAGAGTGTGTTACTTTGCTGAAGGGTATGTGTGACCAGCTATCCAGGCCAGACTCTAAAGACTTTCCAAGGTGTACAAATGCTGCTGCCGGAGTACTGACTGGAAGTATTGCTGATATCATGCCTACCCAGACCCGGCGGCAGACATACGTCTCTGGGCGGGCATTTGATTTACCAGGGCGGGCCCACCCCGAAACTTACATTTCCCGGGAAATCTCGAGATGTGTCAAGGGGGGGGGGGGGGGGGGTTTAGGTTGCCATAAGGCTGTTGACGGTCTTATTATAGACTACATCCATTGGTTGGTTTTGTGGCACATTTGTAACGCTGTGCCAACTTGGGCTAGCACGCAGGCAAACCTGAGCGCACACAGGGTGGAGAGGTGGAGTGAGGTTGAGCGATGGAGAGAAAGGGAGAGAGAGAGAGATTGAGCGAGGCAGAGAGCGTGTGCAGTGGTCTACTTGCGCACAGAGCAGGAGTTTGTGAGAGAGCTGGCTTGAGAGTCAATTTCTCTTCAAAATATAATTGATTGCCAGCCTCCCTTGTCCCTGGCTGGCTGGCTAGCTCGTTGGTAACGTAACTGATGTCTTCTAATGTGCCTGCATCTGGCGCTGAGTTGCCATATTCCTTTCAAGTGTATAAGTGTGAACCACTTCCTGATATCCATTGTTGCAGATAACCTAGCAAGAGTAAATTGACAGGCTGCTGTGCCGCATCTCACTCAAAAACCCACACGACTCAACCCAGCGAAAAAACAGTCTCGCGCGCAGCCTTTCATTCAGATTGATTTCTATCAACACGTAATGTTGTATCGATGTATAGAGATGTACTACAGCAAAAGTATTCTCCGTCGGGACTTCCTGCAACAACACCACGTCGTTATCGTGATTCTGATTGGCCAGAAGACATTATCAAAGATGTTCTATTGAGAAGATGATCACTACGTGACAAAAGTTTTCAACCCGTTTCTAGTCTTCGGTATTTACTGCTGTCTGTGCAATTTACTCCGCGAGTTGGCGGACTTTATTTGGCTTACTTTAAAATCATTGTTCATGGTGGGGCTAAGCCATCTCTTGGTATGGCTGTAGCCTACCCCAGTATACCCTGGCGCCGCCACTGAACATAATAATAAAACAATTAAAATGTTGTATTCAGCCCTGATTAAAACAGCGGGCCCAAATCCTGGATGGGCGGGCCCAAATCCTGGATGGGCGGGCCCGGCCCCACGGGGCCCGCCCATGACGCCGGGTCTGTGCCTACCATCCTCTTAAAATACTCCGTCCAACAATGTCAGTCTCAGGAAGAAATGTTTTTTAACGCATATTAAAATAAAAACATCCATTCTTGTAGGGAGGGGACATTGATAGAGGATTACTGGAAAAGTACACAATAAGTACTTCATAGTACTTGTGGGGGTAGTTTCAGTAGTACTGAGTCCAACAGGATCAATCTCACGAAGAACTAATGTCAACAAAAAATAATTCCCTCATCAAACTTAGCAGAAGTGGCTTGATTTTGTTCTCATCAGGGGACTTTGACAGAGTATTTCTCAATACATACACAGTAAAAGTACTTCGATGTATTGTTAGTAGTAGGCTAACTAATACAAAGTCAAACAGTATCAATTTCATTAAGAACTAATGGTAACATTTTATTTGTATCATTCATCAAAGATAGCAGAAAACATGCGTTATGTACTATGGAGGGGACTCTGACAGAGGATTACTTACAAAGTACACAGTAAAGTACTTCATTTTATTTCTGGTAGCAGTCAACTAGTACCGAGTCCAACAGTGTCAGTTTTATTAAGAATTTGTGGTAAAAAATATTTGTATCACTCATTGAATATAGCAGGAAAGAAAATGAAGAGTGCAGAATCGCTGTATGGTTTAAATCTCCTTAGTTACAATGTTGTCCATTTTAGACAAAGGCTTATTATATTTACAGCCCTAATAACATTAATTTTCTGGGCTCAATATGTGTCTTGGCTGCTTTCGTTGTGATCGCTAAATTCACCTTGTTCAAACACTGACCCAGATCGCTGGATCGCTAGAAACACCGCTGTCATCAGGCTGGAAAGGACTGTTCCATGCTCTGCTCAACCTCCCGCCTTCCCAATGGACTCAGTAGCGCCCCTGCTGCCGTGGAGCATGTGCCCATAGATATATATATATATATATATATCTATGCATGTCCCTGCGGAATATTACTGCAAAAAGTCACGGATCCTTTTTGAGCTGTACTGTACTGTACCCAATATACAAACTGTTAATAAACTTTTCAATCAATCAGTCTCGTGACTTTTGGCAGTAATATCAGTATTTCTTTACAAAACTAAATGCATTAGTTTGTAGATGGTGTTTTGTATTTGCAAACCACATTGTGTTCACTTGTGTTAGTGAATCATGAGGCATTTGTAAAACCTGTTTCGTTTGTTTGTGGAGTTATGGCAGGAAATTAGCTCCATAGGCGGCGCTGCGGAAGAGTAGATTGCGAGTGAGAGGTGCCTGTCATCTTTCCTTTACAAGCTTCAAAAATGTATTTATCGTCTGATTTTGGAAATAAAAGTTTCATATTCTGAAAGCCAAGAATGTGTTTGTTTAAAATCAAACAAAAAACCCGAACCCCGAAAAAATAGTTTTTTACGCAAATCCACATTTATTTTGAAATGAGCCGTTGCGACTTCAGACTGATTTCGATAGAGCGGGTCACATTTGTTCTGGAAATGTCATTTTCGAGCCTGAGACCTGAAAAACAGAGATGGAGTTCAACAGGTTAATCCAATGTCTCTGTGTCCCTTGGAAGTGATTACTGATAATCCATCATCATATTTATGGGTATAACCTAGTTTTCAATTTTCAGTTTTCAGAGTGTAACATAGCTTTCGGTTTGGGCAAGCTGCGTGCGCATCACTCTCATTCCTCAATGGTAACGTGTAGGTGGATTTAGGAGCTTCCCTCTTGATTCTATTGGCTCTAACGGTTCAAAAGAGGTGTCAATCATCAAAATCGACCGAGGGGGCCCAGAGATATGGCAAATCCACCCAAATCACCCCAGAAGTGTGTTTTTTTGTTGCTAAATCTCTCTAAAAAGGTCATATTTCACTTGATTTGCATCACAAGCATGGGTGGAAGGGGTCTGGAGGACGGGTTTGTCGGCACGGCAGAGTCTCGGGTGGATGACCTGGGGGCAAGGCAGAGTTCATTGTGGGGGTCTCGGGCGGACGGCCCGGGGGCAAGGCAGAGTTCATAAAGGGGCGAAGGCCACAGCGGGCGAACTCAGGGGGCCGAGCATGAGGGTGAAGTCAGCGGCTGGAAGAGTCAGGGGGTCGGGCTCGAGGGCGAAGTCCACGGCACTCAGGGGACCGGGTACAAGGACGGGCAAGAAGGCGGTGAAGGGACAACTCCAGAGGCCGGGCAGGACCCGGTGTCAGCCGGACAGGAACCGGAGCCGGTGGGACAAGCGTAGACGGGATCCTGGACATGACATGGGCTGGTGTCAATGGGACCCCGGATGGAGCAAGGGCTGGTGTCGATTGGACCACCAACGCACAGGGCAAGGAGTAGGCAGGACCCCCGGCGGGACAGTTGTCGGCAGGATCCCCCACGGAAGAGGACAAGGAGTTGGCAGGACCCCCGGTGAGACGGGTGACGGCGGGACATACAGCGGAACAGGACATGGGGTTGGCAGGACTCTCAGCGGAACCCCCAACGACACAGGACATGGAGTTGGCAGGACCCTTGACGAAACAGGTGTCGGCTGGACCTCCAACGGCACAGGACATAGGGTTGGCAGGACCCCCGGCAGAAGAGTAGTCGGCGGGACCCCCAATGGGACAGGATATAAGGTTGGCAGGACCACCGGCAGAAGAGTAGTCGCGGAACCCCCAACAGGACAGGACATGGAGTTGGCAGGACCCCAGCGGAACCTCCAGCGCCACAGGACATAGGGTTGGCAGGACCCCCGGCAGAAGAGTAGTCGGCGGGGCCTCCAACGGAACAGGACATAGGGTTGGCAGGACCCCCGGCAGAAGAGTAGTCGGTGGGACCCCCAACGGGACAGGACATTGAGTAGGGACTGGAGAGGGGACTTGAGAGGGAACTCGAGAGGAGGCTTGAAAGAGGGAACTCGAGAGAGGACTTGAGAGGATACTCGAGAAGGGACTTGAGAGAGGGCTTGAGAGGGGACTTGAGAGGGAACTCGAGAGGTGACTTGAGAGGGAACTCGAGAGGTGACTTGACAGGGGACTGGAGAGGTGACTCGAAAGTAGACTCGAGAGGGAACTTGAGAGGGGACTCGAGAAGAGACTCGAGAGGGGACTCGAAAGGGAACTCGAGAGGAGACTTGAGAGGAGACTCGAGAGGGGACTTGAGGGGGAACTCGAGAGGTGACTCGAGAGAGGACTTGAGACGGTTGGTTCGCCGACAGAACACGGGGGGCTGGCGTCGGCCGGTATGCCGACAGGACACGGGGAGCTGGCATCGGCCGGAGAGCCAACAGGAGACGAGGGGCTGGAGTCGGCCGATACACCGGCAGGACACGGGGAGCTGGCGTCGGCCGGTACGCCGACAGGACACGGGGTGCTCGCGTCGACCGGTACGCCGACAGGACGCGGGGAGCTGGCGTCGGCCGGAGAGCCAACAGGAGACGAGGGGCTGGAGTCGGCCGGTACGCCGACAGGACCCGGGGAGCTAGCGCCGGCCGTAGAGCCAGTACTGGAGCCGAAACTGGAGTCTGGACCAAGGCTACTGGGGCCGGTACTGAAGCCAGAACCATGGTTGCTGGGCACGGAACAGAAGCCTGGACCCTGGCTGTGTGAGCCAGGTAATGGAGCACGGAAGCATGGCTGTTGGGCACGGAACAGAAGCATGGACCCTGGCTGTGTGAGCCGGTACTGGTGCACGGATCCATGGCCTTGTGGGCTGGTTCTGGAGCCGGAACCATGGCTGTTGTGCACGGAACAGAAGCCTCGACCCTGGCTGTGTGGGCCGGTACTGGTGCACGGATCCATGGCCTTGTGGGCCGGTTCTGGAGCCGGAACCATGGCTGCTGGGACCAGAACTGGGGCTGGAACCATAGCTGCTGGGGCCAGAACTGATGCTGGAACCATGGCTGTGTGGGCCGGTTCTGGAGCCGGAACCATGGCTGTGTGGGCCGGTACTGGAGCAGGCACGGAACCGAAACACAGAACCATGGCTGTGTGGGATGGTACTGGAGCACGGTACCATGGCTGTGTGGGCCGGTAATGGAGCCGGAACTATGGCTGCTGGGGCCGGTGCTGGAGCCGGAAACATGGCTGCAGTGGCTCGGGCTGGTAGCCTGGACTTGGGTCTCCTTCTCTTAGGAGCCTTTTGGAGGCTCCGTGGACCTCCAAAAGCCAGACGAGACCATCAAAATCGTTCTTGAAAGAAGCTATGTTGGGAACTGTGGCAGGCAGGGGGCTAGCATGCCTGGGGCTAGCAGGAAACACATGTCTGGAGGAAGTCCATAATCCAGCCAGGTAAGAACTTCACTAACCCTGGTTTCTCTGTTGCCCTCTGGTACGCCTCTGCCAGGGCAGCCCTCCTTTGCTCCACACTGGTTGCTCCCCTCCATTTACCATAGCTGCAAGCCAGCAAGTAGGTCAATTAATACAACTCCACTTCAAATGGATCATCTGCTGGGTCCATATGTGGTTGGTTCATTCTGTCAGGGTTGGGGAAAAATAGGACCCAAATGCAGATTGAGGAGGGAAGCAAATTTCAAAATGAAACAAAAGGCGAGATTTATTTACAAAAGCTGAAAAAACAAGAATCCATGAATAGGTACTGTAGCACGAGGTAGCATCCAAACAAAAGGTGACTGTGACCAACATGAAGGGAGACATGAACGACAAAATAATGAACCAACACCAAACACAGGAAGAGACAAGACTAAATACAGGGAGGGGCAATCACGAGACGAGACACAGCCAGGCAGGGGAGGAGAAACACAAGGGCAACAGGTGAACACAATCAGACACACCAGGGAAACTAACGACAGGGAGGAAGAGAAGACACAGGGAGAACAGAATTTCAAAATAAAACCATGACAAGACAGACCAAACTAAAACCGTGACATAAAACTAAGGTTGTGACAGAGACTGCAGTGCTTTGAGAATCCAACTGCACTTACACTATCGACATATTTATGATGCGCCCGCGGACGTCATGAATGTGCGTCTGGTGCTGTGGGGAAACTACAGTTTTCTATACAGCGGACTACATGATGTACTATAATAAGAACAACAACCCAGCACCGTATTCTATCTAGATACTTTGCACCGTGCTCCCACGTGTTGCACCTGGCAGAGCAAGAAACACTCCAGCCTTTTATTTAAACTTGTTTAAAACATTTCTAAATAAATATGTGTGTCCCGGGCCATACAGAAAATGCAATTATGCTGTCAGTTTTCAGATAATGCCACGGCATCACAATTCTTCTGTATTCTACAATATAGTTATTTTCACCTCCCGTATTGCTTTCAACCCACCAGCTTTTATGGAGAAAATAAGTTATATAATAATTAACCAGAGGCATATTTCTCACTATGTTATGCATAGAAACAACAGGCTACTGTGTGTGTGAGGAATCAGCTGTTTATTTCATGAGTTCCATTGTGGCAGTCCATCACTGCTCAACCTTTGGTCTTTGTTTAGGCCTTGGTTCACACAGTATGTGTTGACATCTCAGCTTGTCACTTAGAGGGGGGCGGGGGCTGGTGAACAGTATGGTCAATGTTTGTTTGTTGAAAAATGTTTGCAGTCGCGAAAGGTTTAAGCCAATCAGACATGGACAAAAAAAAGGATCAGTCTATGTGTCGAGGGGGAACTAGACACCCCTCTTCCTTTACAGCCATGGTCCGGTCTGACAGCGATCAGCTGTCTGCGGGACAGAGGAAGAGACAGATCACTGCATATGCAGTTACTTTACTGCTGGAGAAGAGAGATCCGGGGGGGGGGGGAGGGGGGAGCTATGGCTGATGGGCCATTAGTGTAAACAAAGAGAGTCACACACAGCTGATCACCTGAGAGCTGCCGTTTCATTCAGACTATTTAAAAAAAAAACGGTCTAATTTTAACATTGCATAACAATGAACTCAATGTGTGATTGTTATAGCAGTAATATTAAACACTAATAATACAGTAAACTATTAACAATAGTATAATATTATAGCCCGTTTGCCCATGGTGAAATGACGAGGCTCCATTAAAAATTACTGAGTGAATTACTGAGATTGGTCAAGTTAATAACGTTTTAATGAAGTTGACTCCAGTATATTCATATTTGTCAGTGCTTTCATGTCAATTTGGCGAACATAAACATAAATGATCGTGGTGATGATGATTAAATTATGATTACAAATCGGTAGTGAGAGCCGTGCTGTATTTCCTCCCGTCGGATGTGATATAAAAACAAGCTGATTATTTTTGTAGTTGTAAACTAACGTGGATTAAACCACATTTATTATTGCTTTCATGTCAATTCGCCGAATATATGATACATTAAATTATGAAAACAAATTGTTTGTTTGAGCCGGTCGGCATTTCCTGATGAAAAAACAAACCAACAGTTGTTGTAGTTGTAAATAATAATAATAATAATAATTCATTTATTTTATATAGGCGCCTTTCAAGGCTCTCAAGGTCGCCGTACAAACACATAAAAAACAAGATACACAATACATAACACCAGCATAGGTGTCAAATTGTGTACGCCAATGTGGATTAAACAATATTATTTTGTTAAATAAAAACATGGTGATGTTTTGTAAATGATTACATGTCTCTTATTTTCTTAAAATGCATGAGAAACGCACATTTTGTAAAATGGCCCACTTTCTAGAGGGTGGGGCTAATAAAAGCAAATTTGAAATATGTCCGCAATCATAATAGCAATGTGTATTCAGCGTTTCGTGAATATCGGAACAACTATATGCGAGTAGTTTGGAGTAATTTGCGACATGTAAATCGTCAAAAATGGTGTATTCGCTGTTAGCTTGCGACCTCCACGTTTGAGTTCTCAAAAATATTTCTTCGCAATTTAGCATCATATTGGATAGGGGATGAACTTGTCCTGGATTGGAATTGTTCCGATTATTCCCCTAGGAGGAGTTGGCGAGAATGTGCTTAAAATGCATGAAAAACGAACATTTTTGAAAATGGCTGACTTTGTCGGGGGCGGGGCTAATAAAAGCCAATTTGAAATATGTCCGCAATCATAAGTGCAATGTGTATACAGTGTTTCGTGAATATCGGAATAACTTTATCCGAGTATTTTGGACCAATCCTGATTGGCTGGTGATCTTCACGTCTACGTCAGGGAATCCACCCACCCTTTAAGTAGCTTGCGCTACGTTGCAGCGTCATTCAAAATAAGCACCTCTTCTCGCAGAATCATAAAGTAAATCAGGTTTCATAGAGCCAAACATTTCAAGTGCTTCTCAACTGGCTATAGATAAGCCAGTCCTTTATTAGTATATAAGTGCCTTGTTAGTAATTCTATCGCTCGAAGTGGAGTCGAAAGAGATGAGTTTTCAGTCTGCGCCGGAAGATGTGCAGGCTTTCTGCTGTCCTGATGTCAATGGGGAGTGCATTCCACCATTTTGGAGGATAGCAAACCCACGTGTTTTTGCTGATGGGAACTTGGGTCCCCCTCGCAGCGAGGGCGCAGGGAGTCGTTTGGCTGATGCAGAGCGTAGTGCACGCGCTGGGCTGTACAGTTTAACCATGTCCTGGATGTAGGAAGGGCCAGATCCATTCACAGCATGGTATGCAAGTAGTGTCTTGAAGTGGATTCTAGCAGTTACCGGGAGCCAGTGAAGGGAGCGGAGGAGCGGAGTGGTGTGGGAACATTTTGGAAGGTTGAAGACCAGACGAGCCGCTGCATTCTGGATGAGCTGCAGAGGTCGGATGGCACATGCGGGTAGACCAGCCAGGAGGGAATTGCAGTAGTCTAGGCGTGAGGTGACCAAAACCTGCGTGGCTTTCTGGGTCAGCTGGGGACGAATCTTCCTGATGTTGTAAAGCGTATATCTGCAGCAACGGGTTGTAGCAGCGATGTTTGCAGTGAAGGACAGGTTGTTATCTAGGATTACTCCCAGATTCCTTGCAGTCTGAGTCGGGGAAACAACAGAGGTGCCGATGTTGATTGTCAAGTCAAGAGTGGGACAATCTTTTCCCGGAAGGAAAAGCAGTTCAGTCTTGTCAAGGTTGAGCTTGAGGTGATGAGCAGACATCCACTGAGAGATGTCAGCTAGACAAGCAGAGATGCGTGCGACGACCTGGGTCTCTGAGCGGAGAAAGGACAGAATTAATTGGGTGTCGTCAGCGTAGCAGTGGTATGAAAAACCATGCGGGCTAATGACAGATCCAAGCGAGTTTGTGTACAGGGAGAAGAGGAGGGGACCAAGAACAGAGCCTTGAGGGACCCCTGTAGTTAATTGACAAGGGTCGGACTCGGACCCTCTCCAAGTTACCCTGTAGGTACGGTCTTTGAGGTATGAGGTGAGGAGGGAAAGTGCAGAGCCTGAAACTCCAAGTTCTTGGAGAGTGTGAAGGAGGATCTGATGGTTCACTGTGTCGAATGCAGCTGACAGGTCCAACAGGATGATGACAGAGGAGAGGGATGCTGCTTTGGCAGTGTGCAGTTCCTCAGTGACAGCAATGAGAGCAGTTTCTGTGGAGTGACCTGCCTTGAAACCAGACTGGTGTGGATCCAGAAGGTTGTTCTGATGGAGATAACAGGAGAGTTGTTTAAAGACAGCGCATCCAAGTGTTTTAGACAGGAACGGGAGGAGAGAGACAGGCCTGTAGTTTATAACATCAGACGGGTTGAGAGTGGGTTTCTTTAGGAGAGGGTTTACTCTTGCCTCCTTGAGACTGTTTGGAAAGTGACCAGAAGTTAGAGAAGTGTTGATGAAATGGGTGAGAAACGGTAGAATATCAGGAGCGATAGTCTGAAGGAGGTTTGAAGGGATAGGGTCCAGAGGACAGGTGGTAGGGCGGGCAGAGGTAATGAGGGTAAGAACCTCACTTGGAGAGAGAGGGGAAAAGGAGGTCAGTGTGTGGGTGAAAGGAGGGTCTGGTGACCCAGCGGTGAGTAAAGGTGAGTCAGAAAAAGAGGAGCGAATATCATCAACCTTTTTTTCAAAATGGTTAACAAAGTCGCTTGACAGAAGTGAGGAGGGGGGAGGGGCTTTGGGAGGGTCCAAGAGGGTGGAGAAGATGGAAAATAGTTTTTTGGGATTGGAATAGGAAGATTGGATCTTATCTTGAAAGAAAGTGCTTTTTGCCTGAGAGATCGAAGCAGAGAAAGAGGAGAGCCTGATAGGTTAGGAGGTCGTCACGGTGTTTGGATTTCCACCGTTTCCGCTCTGCTGCCAGAAGGACGGTTCTATTAGCACGCAGTGCGTCATTTAGCCAGGGAGCAAGAGGGGACTGACGAGCCTGCCGAGATGTGAGAGGACAGAGAGAGTCCAGAGAGGATGAGAGAGTAGAGAGGAGAGTTTCTGCAGCAGAGTTTGGAGGTAGGAGTTGGAACGAGTCAGAGGAAGGGAGGGCTGAGAGCACCGATGAGGCAAAGGTAGAGGGGGAGAGGGAACGAAGGTTACGGCGGACAGGTGCAGGATGAGAAGAGATTAGTTTGTTATGTTTGGAAAGGGGTAGAGAGAATGAAATGAAGAAGTGATCGGATGTGTGGAGCGGGTTTACAGAGAGGTTAGAAGTAGTGCAGTTCCTTGAGAATATGAGATCAAGGACATTGCCAGCTTTATGAGTTGGTGGGGATGGAGACAGTGAGAAAGCAAAGGCAGTTAACAGAGATGTTAGTTCGTCTATCTTCCCTGTCTGGAGGTTGAAGTCTCCGAGAAGTACAGCCGGAGGGCCAGTTTCAGGGATGTGTGAGAGGAGATTATCTAATTCCTCCAAGAAGTCCCCCAAGGCGCCTGGCAGACGGTAGAGAACAACAATGGTTAGTTGTATAGGATGGGTTACTGTGACGGCATGGAATTCAAAGGTGGAAGGAGTGAAGTTAGGTAGCTTCAAGAGGGAAAAGCTCCATTTGGGAGAGAGCAGGAGACCAGTGTCACCTCCTCTGCCAGTGGGTCTTGGTGTATGGGAGAAGGAATATGCTGTGGAGAGAGCTGCTGGGGTGGATGTGTTGGATGGAGTAATCCAGGTCTCAGTGAGAGCAAGGAAATCCAGAGACTGCAGGGAAGCGTAGCCAGAGATGAAGTCAGCCTTTCGGAACAGCTGACTGGCAGTTCCACAGGCCACCTGAGACTAGATGTTGGATGTCAGTGGAGCATGTGGGATAGACGAGAGCAGGCCGGTTATATCGATTACGAGATACACGGGGCCAGTGATGATTGCGAGAGGACACGTGAACAGGAATGGAGAAAATACACATGATTATAGCATGAGGGGCTAAACAACCAAATGAAATAAAACACCAGCGATACTTAGCTCAATCAAAGTGGGATTTGCCTCCTCTTTTGCACCCTCGTGACTCCCGCAGGACTCCAATGTCTTTGTCAGTCTTACTCCAGCAGGACTCTATTGTCTTTGTCAGTCTTCGTCTGTCTGACGCTCCAGGAAAAAGCTACCTAAAATGGAGCCTGATTGCTGAGTTCTCATAGCTGTGGGGCCACGCCCCTCTAATTAGTTAACTCTCTTCAGCTGATGAGCGACAGCAGAGTGGCCCTGCCTATATTGTAATGCAGGCTTGAGTGCCCGACTGAGACCTGTGTTACAGGTTCCCTTTGAGCAGATCTGAGATGTAAAATCTCTCAAAAGCGCCGTTTTAGCTACAATAACTGCAGAACAATTATACAGAGTAGAATAAATGAAACAGAGAAGTCTAATTAAACAAGAATATAACTTACAGTGGTTGCTGCGTCAACAGGTAGTGTCGTCACCCGGTCGATATGCACACTGAGTTCTTCAGATTTTAAACGCGGTATTTGAGTGCTTTTTAGCTGGAAAATGCAACACTTTTGTTTTTGCTCCCATGATGAACTCAAAGATCTAAAACATTGTCTATATACACAAAATAACTATTTCTCTCAAATATTGTTCACAAATCTGAAAAGATCTGTGATAGTGAGCACTTCTCCTTTGCCGAGATAATCCATCCCACCTCACAGGTGTGGCATATCAAGATGCTGATTAGACAGCATGAGTATTGCACAGGTGTGCTTTAGGCTGGCCACAATAAAAGGCCACTCTGAAACGTGCAGTTTTGCTTTATTGGGGGGGTCTGGGGGGGTCTGAAAACTAGTCAGTATCAGGTGTGACCACCATTTGCCTCACGCAGTGCAACACATCTCCTTGGCATAGAGTTGATCAGGTTGTTGATTGTGGCCTGTGGAATGTTGGTCCACTCCTCTTCAATGTCTGTGCCAAGTTGCTGGATATTGGCAGGAACTGGAACACGCTGTCGTATACGCCGATCCAGAGCATCCCAAACATGCTCAACGACTCCTCACTATTCCCTGTGTTTGTTTTATATCTGTTGTAAATTATTGTCTTTTATTGTGATTATATGTGTTTTTAATGCATGTACAGCACTTTGGCTCGACCAAAAATCGCTTTTAAATGTGCTTTATAAATAAAACTTGATTTGATTTGAATGGGTGACATGTTCGGTGAGTATGCTGGCCATGCAATAACAATAATCTGATGATGGTAAACCTGTGGCTTCTGCTGCTGCTGCTTCTTTTGTTTGCACCTCATGCGCCGCAACCACTGAGTCCCTGAACATGGTGCGGATGCACAATGCCTCCTGTATTCTGGCCTATTTGTGTATAATCTATCAGCCGTGGATGTGTCGTGGCACATAAACCTGGCGAAAAGTGCACGGCTTGCTGGATCGTGTTACTGCTTGAACTGTAAAGAACAAGCCCAATTAGTTACAGGTAAATGTTCACATGCAACCCCCCCACAACAGACAATAGTGTGTATTCAACTCATATTGTCAGCGAGGGCAGTGCGCAGGACGGGCTTATGTGATGTCCCCTGTAAGCCCAGCATCAGCCGATGCCATCTTCAAGTAGCTGCTCAAGTTCATGGAGGGATGCTTCCCCGTTGTGAACAGGAAATAGCGGTTCTGAGGACCCAGCAATGCCCCTTTTATATTCATCCACCTCTGCACCCAGCCAAACTCCTCTACTGTAAGCGGCAGCTAAGCTTCCTGCACGTGGACGAGATAGCCTGCAACAGTTCCCCTTTTATCCGCCTCTCTGACCTCGGTGTTGGTCATATTGGCATACACGCCCGGACGGTGGCCATACAGGAGGCTCCAATGGAGGGTGATATAGCCATATAACAGGTACCGAGTGGCGGGGGTCGGCTCGCTGGCCATCAGGTTGAGGAGCTCGGGGATGCGCTTCAGCAATGTTCAGACGTTCAAGTTTGTCCCTCTTCACCTGAAACTGGTGGACAGACACTGCCAGCTTCACACCTTTCAGGCTTGCTTTCACCTCTCTTATTATATTTGCCATGTCAGACTGGGTGAGCCTGCTCCCCGGGAGCTTTGACTCCGCCATGTACCTGATAAAATGGGCCACATTTTTCAGGAAGAACTCCGCTGTCGTGACTGCCCGGCCCAACTTTGATATGTACTTGGTCCAGCCACGGATCCTCTTCATATCTTTCAGGAACAGCCAGTCTGACAGCCAGTTAATACCATGGGCCATGTACATGAGGAAGTGCTTGACCCGGCTGACCTTCGACATAGCATTGTTGACCTGTCTGTCGGACCAACACCCTCATTATGCTCCCTGTATGCCTTAAGGTACGCCTCCATGCTGTTCGGGAACGTTATTTTCCGCACGGTATTCGCCCGTCCCCTCCCAGAGAACCAGAGATTTGGGGGAGAGGGCGATTCCTTAGCCGGGTTAGCGTTCAGCTTAATGGAGCGAGACGCACGGGTCCTGCGGCATACAGGGGTCTTGATGGAGGAGGCAACGCCTTACACTCCTGACAGGGGTCTTGGCATGGGTCTTGCTGCCAGAGGCTACAGGGGACTGCCTTACAGTCCGGACAGGGGTCTTGACAAGGGTCTTGCTACAGAAGGCTACCGGGGCATACATTTCAGTCCGGAGAGGGGTATTGACAGAGGTATTGTTGCCGGAGGCTACTGGGGAATGCATTACAGTCCGGGCAGGGGTCTTGACAGGGGTCTTGCTGCCGGAGGCTACTGGGCAATGCATTACAGTCCTGGCAGGGGTCTTGACAGGGGTCTTGCTGTGGGGGCTACTGCGCTGGCGTGTTGGGTGATAAAGGCGGCAGGGGTGTTTCTGCCGGAGGAACTTGAGATTGCTGTTCCCTGCATGTGTACAGGTTCTTCCTCAGCCTCATCCACAGCAGCATTGGCCCTCTGCTTCCTGGGTTTTAGCTCCTTTTTCAGCCTAGAGCGCAGGGTCTTCACCTCTGATACTTCCAGGGCGCATCACAGCAATTTACAAGGCAGGAAAGGTGTTTGAATCCTGGGTAAAAGTTGTTTAAATAGTCTGATCCTTCCAGGGCGCATCACAGCATTTTACAAGGCAGGAACAGTGTTTAAATCAATGGGTAAAAGTGTTTTAAAAGTCTGGACGATTGTTTTAGCATGTCCAATTGGAGGACTTTATTTTGTATTGAAAAGGTCCCTGAATTGTACAATTTTGTACAATACAGGGACCGTTTCAATGCAAAATAAAATCCATCAATTGGACAGGCTCACATTTCCACAATGCATTGACAGAGGGAGCTGATATTTGAACGGTGATATATAGGCCACCATATGATGTATTGGTGTGAACATTGAGACATTTGGACAATGTCAAATATTTATATTCGTCGCAGGGATTACAGACTTGGTATAGTGACAGTTGGTACCCGTTGTAGCACACCCACAAAGTGTGGGGGCCAGGCACACTTGTTTACCCATTTAAAGCACGTTTCATCCTAGTAACACGTTTCCTTTTTTTCCCCCAAGTGCAGCAAAGATATTACACGGTCTTAGAGCTCCCCTTGCTGGAAAATGTGTATATTGCATTTTTTGTCACTTTCATAACTCTCCTGCCACTAGCTGGAGAATGTGCGTGAATTTGCATACGAAGTGGACGTCGCAATTCGATTGAGAGGATAGTTGTACAATTGCGGGAGAAATCCCATGTTAGCTCTGTCTATAATGTGGACATTTCCCTTACTACAGGGCAAACATGTGCTGGTGAGGATCGACAACCGCACCACAGTGGCATACATCAACAGGCAGGGCATAGTCCGCTCCGCCGCCTTGTTGAGCACAGTGGAGAACTTGTGGTTGTGGGCCTCAGAGAATGGGTTGTCTCTGAAGGCCCTCCACATCCCGGGGCGGGAGAACAGGGGGTTGACCTCATGTCAAGAGGCGGGCCCCTGCCAGACGAAGGGATGCTTGACCCGGAGGTGGTGAAGCAGATCTGGGCCCAGTTCGGGAAAGTGGAGGTGGACCTGTTTGCCAACCAGCGCAACAGCCACTGTAGCCTATGGTTTTCCCTGGCTCGGCAGGACAATCCACCCTTGGGGGTGGACTCGTTTGCACACGAGTCATGGCCAAGAAAGCTGCTCTACGCCTTTCCACCGCTGTGTCTCATTCTCCCCCTCCTGGAGAGAGTGAGACGAGAACGATTGTCAGACATCTTGGTAGTCGCTCTGCGCCGTGGTATCAGGAGGTGACACAGATGATGGTGGGCCAGCCCTGGACGGTTCCTCAGGTCTGGGGGCGTTGTCTCAGGAAGCAGGTGCAAGAGGGGCGTTATCCACTCTGGGCCAACCTCTCCAGGCTTGGCACTTGAGAGGGACCGGCTGAGACGAGTTGGACTGTCTGACAAGGTTATTCAGACTATCCAGGCAGCAAGAGCAGGATCCACCACAGCCTGTTACAGGACAAGACGAAGTGGTTGGGATTCCAGCGGTGGTGTGAAGAAATGAGTCTACAGCCTCTATCCTGTACGTTGGGCTCTATTCTGTCCTATTTACAGATACTGGTGGACAGGGGGCTTGCTCATTCCACAATTAAGGTGTATGCAGCAGCCATTTCGTCTTGCCATGAGAGATTTGGCGGCAGGTCAGCCTTTAGTCAACCGCTTATGGCACGTTTTTTGCAGGGGGTCAGGAGACAATGCCCAGTGGTGCATGTCTCCACCCCGCAATGGGATCTGCCGTTGGTGCTCGAGGCTTTGGTCACAGAACCATTTGAGCATTTCTGCTGCTTACCTTGACTTCGGCCAAGAGAGTGTGTGAGCTGACCGCTCTGTCGGTGCACCCGAGTTGCCTTTTGATTCGGGGTGACCGTAGCGGGGCAACACTCAGACCGAACCCCTCCTTTGTTCCCAATAACTTAAGGAGTTCGTTCAGTTCGGGGGCTATAAAGTTATACGGCTTTAGTCTTCCACCTCATACTGGGGACAGGGAGGCTAATTTGCACCTCCTCTGCCCAGTTCATGCGCTGGCATGTTATGTAGGGCGAACGGCTTCCATTAGGTGCACTGAACAGCTGTTTGTGTGCATTGGGGATGGTGTGGCCGGTAAAGCTCTGTCCAAGAAACGCCCGACAGGATGGCTCTGCGAGTGCATTTCACATGCCTATGGGCAGGCGGGGAGAGCCTTCCCCATGGAGGTCCATGCACACTCTACACGTGGTATGGCTGTATCAACAGCCTTGTTCAATGGCGTGAGTGTGGAAGACATATGCACGGCGGCGTCTTGGTCTACGCCAGGCCCCTTCATAAGGTTTTATCTCTTGGACATGTCTGGCTCCTTTTCATCGTCTGTGCTTGTTGGGGCAACACAGGACTGGTGAAGGGGGAGGGGCTGTGTGTCAGTAGGCTGTATCTGTACCCCCCCCTCTGGACATGGTGCGCAGTAAGCCCCATACAGGGCTGGAAGTTGGGGTGCAGTGGCTGTTAACCAAAGGCCGGTCAGGGGCAGTGTGGTGGGTCGATGTTGTAGGGCGACAGGGCGTTTAAAATATCGGGGCTCCACCCACAGAGTCCAGTAGAGGGCGGAGCCTGTGTGAGATAGAATGGGGGGTTACGTATTGTAACCCTAGTTCTATAAGCACAGGCAGAGCCCTCTACCTAGGGGCCCTGTCTTTCCTATGCCGCTCGCTGAAGAGGGTGTAGGATGACAGTCAGGAGGCGTAGCTGCCTTATAGAGTGGTGAAGTCTTTGTGACCTCGAGACTCGACTACTGCAACGCTCTGTACATGGGTATGGACCAGGCATCAATTAAACGCCTGCAGCTAGTCCAGAACGCAGCTGCACGTTTGCTGACTGGCCATAAAAAACGTGACCACATCACCCCAATTCTGGCCTCACTGCACTGGCTTCCAGTTCGGTTCAGAATTGATTTTAAAATCCTTTTATTTGTTTTTAAAGCACTAAATGGGCTGGCTCCGGCCTATATAGCTGAACTCCTCCAGCGCTACACCCCAGCCAGAGCTTTAAGGTCTGCTGACCATCTGCTGCTGGTAGT
This sequence comes from Harpagifer antarcticus, assembly GCA_902827135.1. NCBI lineage: Eukaryota > Metazoa > Chordata > Actinopteri > Perciformes > Harpagiferidae > Harpagifer > Harpagifer antarcticus. The sequence goes on along the minus strand of CADEHL010001107.1, from coordinate 1,033,296 downwards.
GCCCAAGACCAGGCTCAAAACCCGAGGGCACCGAGCCTTCGCAGCAGCTGGCCCCAGGCTCTGGAACACTCTGCCCCTCCACGTGAGGTCGGCCCAGACCCTAGGGGTTTTTAAATCCACACTAAAAACTCACTTCTTCTCTCAGGCCTTCTAGTCAGAGCGGAGCACGACTCCTCACTATTCCCTGTGTTTGTTTTATATCTGTTGTAAATTATTGTCTTTTATTGTGATTATATGTGTTTTTAATGCATGTACAGCACTTTGGCTCGACCAAAAATCGCTTTTAAATGTGCTTTATAAATAAAACTTGATTTGATTTGATTTGATTTGAAGTCCCTCCCCTTCCGGTGGACCTCCATAGGACCTTATTTCGAAAAAAGTATGTATTGAAGTCAGTGGAGAGAGAAAGATTATCTTTTGATCCCGTTTTAATTGTGCCACGAATTACACATATGATGTTTGTCAATTTAAAAGATAAATTTGCCAGTCAAAAAAAAAATGATTTGCCATAAAACTGTGAAGTAACACATTTGTTTGTGTGAAATGCTCAATGAACTACATCTCTGGTCTCTCTAATGTTTAATGTCAACCATTTGTGCAGATAGCATGAAGTAGAAAAGATCGGCGATCGCCGATGCTAGCATTAGCATTTCTCCCCCGGGCTTACATTGTGTATTATAGAATGATCACACCGGTGACAGTACTCTTCAAAGGGTTCACAAAATATCACTACTACTCTTACTGTTTAACATTTTGGGTTACTTAATGTTATTTCATATTAAGGCTAATAAAAATGACAAGGCTGTAATGCTAACTAACGGGCTAGCTACTAGCTAGGTAGCTAACTTGATCCAGCCACTCCTGGTCCTTTCATCAGACGGGAAGCGAAAGAACGAGCAAGACCCATTGCTGGTATGATAACAACCTGGTACTAACAGGCATCTTGTTAAAGTTATCTTATCTTCGCCAGCGCCATATAGATAGATTATATCTATATGGCGCTGTTCTTAGCTGTCTCTTAGTGGAGGAAAACAGTTGTGACATCACTTACGCGACTCTGGAATGTGTAGTCTTTCTAGTTGCGTATTTTTCATAGTCTTATATTTCAACAGTTTTACGACAAACTGTGAGTTTTTTGACATGGAAATTATTTTTTAAGATTGACAAACATCATATGTGTAATTCATGGCACAATTCAAACGGGATCGAAAGATACGTTTTCTCTCTCCATTGACTTTAATACATTATTTTTCCGAAATAAGGACCCGTGGACCGGAAGTAGATGGGCGTGACTTCGCCACTCTATATGCGAGCGCATTCAGTTAGGCTCGCCCTGATTGGCCGGCTACGTTTATACAAATTCAGTGTGTGAACGCTCGCGTATCATTGATGAAAGTAGTACCCATAGAATCCAGTAGAGGGCTCCGCCTGTGCTAATAATGGGGGGTTACAATACGTAACCCCCCATTATTTTCACTTCTGGAAAGCATTTAGTTAAGGAAAATGTTATAGAGTTTATTACTATATATTATATACTGCTTCCCCGGCCAAATACAGTGATTTCAAACTGCTCCTTATACTTTAATGGATTACATGCGTGTGTTCAGTTCTGTTTACATATGTTTCAAAATGTTTAAAGTTGATTTCATCCTATTCCTGCAGTTTCAAATGTATTCTATTCATTGTATTCAAGACTGTGTCCTAAATCTTTTCATACATAACCACGTAGTTTAAAGGTCAGTCAGGTCACACAGGTTTATATAAAGTACGCATACTAACTGTTTCCTGTTGTCTCCCTCTCTGTCTGTGTCTTTGTCTCGCTGTCTGTCTCTCCAGGCTGGAAGTTAAATCCAGTGGTCAGCGCTGTCTACAGTCCAGAATTCTATGCAGGTAGGAGGACATGCCCTTCTCCATCTGTCACCATCTCCTTTGTCGTTATCTTCCTCCTCCTCATTCATTTTGTTCTGCAGTTACTTCGACAACTTAATTTTCTCTCTCACCTGCTTCATTTCAACCTGCGTCACCTCTCCTTCCTCTGCCTTCCATGCAAACAACATGCAACCGTCAAAGACTTTCCTGTGCTACAAGACAAACGCACATTATGCAACCCACCCAACAAGCCTTTTCCAATCTTGCCCGTACACCTCCCCCAACCCTTCAACACCACCCCCCACCACCACCCTGTCATTAACCATTAATCATTAAGGTGAAAAATACCTGGGACCTGTTATAAGAAAAGAGCGAGCGATAAAAGAGTGTGTGTGCAGAGGAGTGGAAGAGTGAAGCAAAGGACACGAGTGAAGGAAATCTAATTGTCTGTTTCTGCAAGGACATTAAAAGGTAGGGATGGGTACCGAACCCCGGTATTAAACGGTCCCCGGGGCTGAATTATTAAAGACCGTGGTACCGTTAAGCTCCGACGGTAGCGGTCTTTTTATCGGTACTGGAGACATGTAAAATATATGTCATGTGTATTATTGCTACACAAACATTATATTGCAGTTTTAGTGTCGCCAACTCCGTTTCTAACATGCAAAAACACTGCAAAATGCATCTATGTATATAAAAAACAATGTTAGTTTTGTTCACAATTTGTTTAGTTAGTTTATCTTTTTCTTTTCTCCAAAAGAACCGATAAGAGTACTGTTAAAAGACCGGACCGATAAGCGGTGTCGATAAAAGTAGTAGTACCGTTAAAACCTTAACACTAGAACCGCCAACGGGTACATTTTACCCGCAGCTGTTTTTTGATTGTATGTAACTTGTTCTCAATAACATATTAAAGTCTCCCAGTCCGTGACTTTTCCTGAAAGTGTGTTATGTAGCTCCCTCTGTTGTTAACAATTGTCAATATGAAGTCAGATTGAAAAAATCGCCCAACAAATTGCCATTTATACCTATATCCGCCAGCGGGTAATATCTACCTCATAGGAAATGCAGCGTAAACATCACGTGTTGCTATAGCAACGCCTTTTGTCTACTGCGGTTCCTTATAGATAGATAGATATATTGATAGACGGATATAGAGAGAGAGAGATAGAGAGAGAGAGAGAGAGAGAGATAGAGAGAGAGAGAGAAAGAGAGATAGACAGATAGATAGTTATAGATAGTGTAACATCTTGGAGAATACAAGATCTTGGATGACTGAGCTCACGTTGAAGACGTAATGCATGTGTGCAGGTTACGTGACAGTTGAATAAAGATGGACACTCGGAATGAGAGAAGTAGTCCGCATCATCTGTTTATGTAGACAATTATATGTCCATAGAACAGAACATTACAGATAGATTGATAGATAGTAACTTAACGGTCCACAGACTGAACCCAAGCTAACATTCGGTCGACGGGCGCTTGCCGGTTACTTTTTTGCTTTGCAGAAGAATTGAACAAATATTAACACACCAGTTAATATTGTAATCTGCCCCGCCGTTTTTTCTTTCGAAATAACGGTAAGGTTTGATTTTTTTCTTCAAACAGTAACATACCTGTTGCTAGTTTATCCCTCCGAGCCGACACCACGGCGAGCGGAGACGGACTCTTCTCTCCCTCACACCAGAGGAGACGGAGATAAGAAAGATATTAACACACCAGTTAATATTTTTTAAAGAAAAATCTACCCCGTCGTTTTTTCCTTTCGGAATAACGATAAGGTTGGATTTTTTTTGGTAACATACCTGTTACTAGCTTGTCCCTCCGCGCCGACACCCCGGCAAACGAGGATGGACCCTTCTCTCTCTCACACCAGAGGAGTCGGAGGCTCGGCTCGGAGGCTGCGGGTTTAGGATCTCGGGCACGGACTCACACCAGGTCTGCTCGTCCCGTCGGGACGGGACCCCTTCATGTCCGTTGATTCGCTGGCCGGCAATCGGGACATGGTGGCGACTACCGCGGAGATTGAGCCCCACGCTGTGTCAGGCTGGGGCTCAACAACGGCGGTAGCCGCGGAATCGGAGCTACGCGCCGTGTCAGGCTGGGGCCCGGTGGCGTCCTACAGCTGGATTATATGGAGGAGGATGAAGAGAATGCCTCTGAGTTCCTCTTATCCGACTCGGATGAGCACGAAGATGACATCTTCGTTTCATCTGCCCAGGCTGCCAAGCCGGAGGCGATGTCCGCTCCCCCGGGCGAAAGCACACCAGCTTCGCCCTGCCTCAGTATGGACTTGCAGACCGTGTGCCAACGCGCTGCGTCCAGGCTGGACATCCCCTGGCCTGAAGTGGCCAAGGAGACCTCCAGATCTCGCTATGAGGGGAAGAACTTGCCCCAAGCAGCGAGGATGAGGAAGCAGCTTCTCCCAGTCTTTCCAGAGATGCTGGACGAGGTGTCGGTCTCGTGTAGAGACCGCCCTTTCAGTAACAAGGCCCCAATCCAGGGTGCCTCCTCTTTGGACTGTGTCGGCATGGAGAAGCTCGGCCTGCTCCGCATGCCGCCCATGGAACCGCTGGTGGCAGCCCACCTCCAACCGCAGCTGGCTTCGGCACCGAGCAGGAACCCCACGCTACCGGGAAAGGCAGACCGCTTCCAGTCAGCAATGACCGAACAAGCCTATAAAGCCGCAGCTTTGTCCGCCAGGGCGCTCAACGTCTCCTCGCTGCTGACCGCCTACCAGGCGGAGCTCTGCGAGGACATGACGATCAAACCTGAACCTGCCGTGTGGGACGAAATCGCAGCGATCACGGACATTTGCCTCCGTGTGCAGCGCTGTGCAGTCCAAGCCACGGGCAAAGCACTGGGGATAATGGTGGTACAGGAGAGAGCCAGGTGGCTTACCCTGACGAATCTTCCAGACCGGGAAAAAGAGGACGTCTTGGACATGCCTATTGTTCCCGAGGGCAGATTTGGCTCCGCTCTAGCTTCGAAGAAGACACGAGGCGAGGACAAGCTGGCCAAAAAAGTCTCCGGTTCCGGCAGCAGCCGCTCAGGCACAGCCGGCCCAGACTTTCAGCCACCAGACGAGGAAGAAGAAGAGGGCGGCCTGACAGCCTCCTCTCCTCTCCTCTCCTCGATAAAGGAGCTGGAAGTTCCCTGTTCTCCAGCTCCAGAACACGTTCCAGTGTTAGATGCTCATGTGTTTCCGGGGTGCAACCATGCCCCCATCTTCCCGCCGCCTCGAGTGATGTCAGAACGTCATCCTCAAGTTCGCGCCATGAGGGAAATGGACTTAACATCAACGACAGCAAGCTCCACTGCTCGTTTAAGTCACACAAACACATGTCATCACTATTGTCTTTTAATAAATCATTTTCCACTGTCGTTTCCAGGCTTAAAGCCAAGGGCGCAGTCAATACAAATGAAAAGAAAGACAATAAAAACAATAAACAGTCTGACGTCTACCCCCCTTCTAAGAGTGGCTGCTACCTCTCTCAGAAGGCGGACGATGGACGGGGCGGTGAAGGCATCACCGCCACGTGCATGCGCAGTGTCGACCGGGTTGTCAACCTGGGGTACCACCGTGTTCAGACACTAGAGGGCCCCATAACACAACAAATAAAGACACAGAGGGCAGACGACAGAGATGTGACATCTCCAGTCGCTTTGAGAAGCGAAAAGTGGAGGATGCTCACAGATTCTGCTTGGGTTTTCAAGACGATAACACAGGGTTACAGACTCCAATTCGCTGTCACCCCTCCTCACCTTTCGGGCTTTCTGCATTCGCAAGCCCGGGGAGAGTCGGCCCATATTCTAGAGCTACTAGACAAGAAGGCTATATCTGACATCCCATTGACATCAGGACAGCAGAAAGCCTGCACATCTTCCGGCGCAGACTGAAAACTCATCTCTTTCGACTCCACTTCGAGCGATAGAATTACTAACAAGGCACTTATATACTAATAAAGGACTGGCTTATCTAAAGCCAGTTGAGTAGCACTTGAAATGTTTGGCTCTATGATACCTGATGTACTTTATGATTCTGCGAGAAGAGGTGCTTATTTTGAATGACGCTGCGACGTAGCGCAAGCTACTTAAAGGGTGGGTGGATTCCCTGACGTAGACGTCAAGATCACCAGCCAATCAGGATTGGCATAATGAGATTGATGCTTCTGTTTGCATACGCGTTGAGGCGCATCCCATAGTGAGACATCTCACTTCATGTTACTCTGAGAACTGGGGTTACGTAAGTAACCTATAGTTATCTGCAAAAACTATATCATATGAAAAGCTGAGAGTCCACAGATTCTATTGGTATAAATTTCATCCCTGTGCGATCAAAACTCACTGTTCTGTATGATAAATAAAAGAACATTGTACCTGTAAAATCAATAGCGGGTACATTTGACCCATTGGCGGTTTTAGTTATACAGCGACCTCTGGTGGTTCTAGTGTTAACGATACCCTATTAAAAGGTGTGAAATATATTTTGTAAATCAATATTTTCTATTTCTCCAGACAGTCGTTTGCCTAATTCACCCCCATGTTCTTTTCATTACAAAATGGCTTTGTATTGATCTACCTTTGTTAAACCTTTCCCGTTTCCAAAATGCCATTGGGACGTGTGTGTGTGTGTGTGTGTGTGTGTGTGTGTGTGTGTGTGTGTGTGTGTGTGTGTGTGTGTGTGTGTGTGTGTGTGTGTGTGTGTGTGTGTGTGTGTGTGTGTGTGTGTGTGTGTGTGTGTGTGTGTGTGTGTGTGTGTGTGTGTGTGTTTCAGGCAGGCTCCTTCAGTATTAGTAGTGTGTGCTGCTGTTATTAACAGGATATGATGTCAGCGGTTCAGGACCCGTTCTTCTGGTTAATTGGTTCAGATGTTTGATAGTAGAGCAGATTATCATAGCATATAACATACAGCAGTGTTTAACACTCACTAAACTACAACAGGAAATGTCTCGTCAATTGTGAAATGAATGAAGAGCCTAACCCTTAAATGGACAGAAAAATATCAAATATCACAGAAAATTGTTTTGGCAAATTAGTTGATTGCTACTTTCTATATTGCTTCCATATTCTGTATGTTGTAAGGGAATATTTGTATGTAACATTATGTAATACAATGTTGTAAACTGATTTTAGTATTGTGCCTAATATTAAAGTAAAAATATTGCGTGTAAAAAGTTTATTTAAAAAAAAAAATGGGTGAGCGCGGGCCTTCCAGGTGACACACAGAGAAGCTCCCCACGGCATCCAGGAACTAAGTGAGGAGGGGGTCATCAGAGTGACTTTAAGGGGAGCCAGGCCACTCGGCCCTGAGGTCAAGGTGACAAAAGATGAATTGGAACAATTACCAGCCTCTCTCCTCTCCTTGTCTCTCTTTGAGAAAGTCTTATCCTTTGGCTCAAACCTTCCATGTTCCATCAGGTCAATGAATGATTCACTGTTTCTATTAGCATTTTATTAGATCTCCTTTTTGAAGATATGTATAATTAGGCTTGGCTATGGCACCTCCATCTCCTTCTCCACCTTCACTCACCCCAGTTCTCAAATGAAGCTTTGTGTCAGTCATCCCCAATTAAGATGAATGATAAGCTAATAACCAAACCACAGCAATAGCTCCACTCTCTCTTTATTCTGTCTTTCTGCAAACAGCAGAACACCTTCTTTACATCATCCAAATGTTAATGTAAAATACAGGTGAACAGCCTTTTTAGATTAGATTATATCAGATTCAACTTTAATGTCATTGCAAGTACTAAGAAAACAAAATGCAGTTAGCATCTAACCAGAAGTGCAAAAGGAGCAGTAAAGTGCAATGTAATGTCCAGTATAATATAAATATACATCTGAGAGATATCATTGAACAGTTTATAGTGGTATATAAATAATAAATAGCAGGATAGAAATGGAATACACTATAGCAGGTACACAGTATACTATATAGACAGAATAAATAAAGTTCCTCGTACGTGTCATTTAGGATAAGATGTACATTTATTGAGCACTGTGGGAAATCCAAATGTTATAGCAGCAACAGAACAAGAGAGAAACACATGAGAATATACACGGGGATGATAAGAATAAGAAAAAGGAAAAACATGAATACAATGAAATAAGAATAAACATGTTGTTCCAGTATGAATAGAAAGAGCAAAAGCTGAGCAACAGTATTCGTCTCAGTGTCGTGCATCGCTCCAAAGTGTTGCTCACACTTCAAACTATTATAACTTTGACCTGGGTTGCCACTAACCTTTGACACGCAGATATCTGCTGTATGAACATTACAAGCAGAGTCTGTAACCATAGAAATAAACTGTTTTCATTGCGTATCATGTGAATGTCACTTCTAAATAACATATGTTTGCATCTCACATATTCATCTATTATTACAATAACACGTCTTTTATTTCATCCTTTTTTAGCTCATCTTATTCTATTTCATTTGCATATAGTTCAATTCTACTGCAGTTTATTTTTGCGCTATTTAAAAACATTTTTTAATAGTTTAATGTCTTACATACAATATATTTACGTTGCATTGTTGGAGGAGCCTGTGAATGAAGTTTGTATTTGCATATCTACACTGTAGACATGACAGTAAAGGCCCCGTGGAGCTTTGAGCAGGACTGTTGCCGTGTGTTGGGGTCTTGGTGACCTCAGGGTCCGTGTTCATTCTGTCCTCTGCCTCCAGTACCAGGTTTCCCCTACCCAGCAGCCAGTGCAGCAGCAGCGTACAGAGGAGCCCACCTAAGAGGTCGAGGACGGACGGTGTACAACACATTCAGGGCGGCTGCTCCCGCCCCCCAAATCCCTGCGTACGGAGGGTGAGCATTGCTTCCTGCTCCTGTTGTCATGTTCTCCTTTTGGCTTTCCCCCTCTGTCCGTTCTTTATCCAATGGCAGAGTCAGCGGGGCGATGCATGTCTGCCGCGCCGCACAGCGATAACCCATTCCAACAGCATGCTAAAGCAACCAACAGGCATGTTCCCAGACATGTGCCTCTGTGCGGACTCATGGGAAATGGTTCGGACTCATGGGAAATGGTTCGGACTCATGGGAAATGGTTCGGACTCATGGGAAATGGTTCGGCCTCGTGTTTGGGACCACTTTCCAGTTCAGTCTATTGCCAGCATAGTGAACCCTGAAATGTTGAGTACACCAAAGCTTTATGTTAGAAATGTAAAGAACGGGTCCCCAGCACATAGAAACTGCCGGATGCTAACTTACATATGTTGGGCAATTTGCACAATTAGCATAAGTTGCGTTATTAAAATGAATGTCATTATAGATGTGTAAAAAAAAGTAAAACGATGACATGTCCGATTTGGACAACTTTGGAATGGTCTTGGATGTTATGAAGGAGGCTGAATCCATTCTGACATTTTCAGGAAGTAAAATGCAGTTTAAACTGGAAAGTTGACATATTTTGATTTCCATGAGCAATGTCATTGGATATAGAGAGCACAAGAGGAAGATTATAATCTCTACTGTGGACAATTATTTTTGTAATTTAGGAGAGCAAATGATCCGATCCCCTAAATCTTACAAATCGACCCAAAATATATCAAGTACAAATATTTCTAGTTAAAACAGAAATGTATGATACTGGAAATGTCAGAAATGGACTCCCCATAGGCTTTAATGGTAATTCATGCTAATTAGTGCAATGTTTGCTAATTGTGCAAACAAATGTGAGTTAGCATCTAGCAGTTTCTATGTGCTGGGGACACGTACTATACATAACACTTTGGGGTCCTCAACATGTCCGGGTTCTCCATAGGACTCTAAACTAAACTATTACCCAGTGCCACAAAATACATAAAAGCATCTTCCTATCCCCGCAGCAGCTCTGGCCGACCAGCCAAGCAGAGCAGTGCATTGTGGGCAGTCAGATCTGATTTGCCATTATTCTGTTTTTTTATTTATTTTGCTCTTTATGACTGCAAGCACATGGACACTAAGGAGGCTAGCTGGGAACCTCTTCAGGAAGGGAAGCAGATGTTTGTTCTGCTCACAATAGGAAGCTTTATTTTTGAATGCAGTGATTTCCAGACTGTGGCAAAAGAAAGTGTGATTTATTGTGTCTTTATTTTCTACTGTGATGTGAATATTAGGAGTTGGTTCATGGTGATAAACAGCAGGAGAAAACATAAAGTAACTTTGTGAATATAACAAACTTCAAACAGCTCCAGTCATCAGCTAGCTTGTTTCCTCTGCACGGCCACAGAACCTTTGAAGGATACTCACACGGTGTGGCTTTATTGCCGAGGCCTAACAACACAATGCGTAATGCTGTGTTTCTGCTGGGGCCTAACAACACAATGTGGTCTTATTGCCGAGGCCTAACAACACAATGTGGTCTTATTGCAGAGGCCTAACAACACAATGTGGTCTTTTGCCGAGGCCTAACAACACAATGTGGTCTTATTGCCGAGGCCTAACAACACAATGTGTAATGCTGTGTTTCTGCCGAGGCCTAACAACACAATGTGGTCTTATTGCCGAGGCCTAACAACACAATGTGTAATGCTGTGTTTCTGCCGAGGCCTAACAACACAATGTGGTCTTATTGCCGAGGCCTAACAACACAATGTGGTCTTATTGCCGAGGCCTAACAACACAATGTGGTCTTATTGCCGAGGCCTAACAACACAATGTGGTCTTATTGCCGAGGCCTAACAACACAATGCGGTCTTATTGCCGAGGCCTAACAACACAATGCGGTCTTATTGCCGAGGCCTAACAACACAATGCGGTCTTATTGCCGAGGCCTAACAACACAATGCGGTCTTATTGCCGAGGCCTAACAACACAATGCGGTCTTATTGCCGAGGCCTAACAACACAATGCGGTCTTATTGCCGAGGCCTAACAACACAATGCGGCCTTATTGCCGAGGCCTAACAACACAATGCGTAATGCTGTGTTTCTGCCGAGGCCTAACAACACAATGTGGTCTTATTGCCGAGGCCTAACAACACAATGTGGTCTTATTTCCGAGGCCTAACAACACAATGCGGTCTTATTGCCGAGGCCTAACAACACAATGTGGTCTTATTGCCGAGGCCTAACAACACAATGCGTAATGCTGTGTTTCTGCCGAGGCCTAACAACACAATGCGTAATGCTGTGTTTCTGCTGGGGCCAAACACCACTGATATGAAGCTGACTTTTAACATACATAGTATTTCCACCTTCTCTTTCATCGTCAAGCGTAAAGATGCTTTTGACAATATAATATTTTCTGCATGCAAATGTAAAATGTACCTTCACAAAGAGGAATGGAAACATAAGTTGCTTGTGACTGAGGACAACACAGGAATTGGCAACACATGTAAATTACAAGCATCCTTGTCAATAGCTGACCTTAATTAAACAAAAATATATATGTTATTCATTTTAAAATGAATACTTTTTTCCTTTTACACCCTTTATTTTGTCATTCTAAGAAAATATACTTAAAAAAAATGTTGTCCTAATAAATTAAATGTTAGTATATATTAGGAGTGGCAAGTTAACGCGTTAATAACGCCACTAATTATTTTAACGTGCGATTAACGCATGTGTATTTGTCCTCGGCCCGCCCCGTAGTTTCAGAGCCCAAAGGCTTAACGTTGTTGTTGTTGTTGTTGTTAGTTGGATGGTGGGAGATTCTAGCGAGAGATATGGATACAAAAGAATGTGTTTTAAACAGCAAGCCAAGCACAAAGCTGATGCTGACAGCCCCGCTCCTGCCGCTCGCTTGCGGCAGACCATGCTTGAAAGTTTTCCGGGGAGACACTTGGACACGGCGTCTACGAGCAGCAAGCTTTCAACAGCGATAGCTAAATGGGTGGCGGTGGCTACAGCTTGCAGGACAATTAACATTGTGGAGGACGAGGGACTGTGTGAGATCATTCGGATCCAACGTGTCGACTGCACATCACAGCGCATTGTTCTGACCCACAGTGGGAACTTCAGTCTCATGCTTTGACTGTTATGAAGACAGAAGAGCGGCATTTTGCCGACAACTGTAAACTGGCTCAGTGCAGAGACAGGGTTGGGAGAGAGAGAGAGAGAGAGAGGTTCCAGGTTGTTGTGTTGAGAATATTCAGGAGAATATTTGTCATTGTTCCAATGATAATAAACCAACATTTGCATAAAGCATATGTGTCCACTCATATGTTGATAAGAGTGTTAAAAACTTGAAAAATATTCCTCTAAGGTTCATTTAGAACAGATACAAAAAGTGCGATTAATTTGCGATTAATCGCGATTAACTATGGACATCATTAAATATGTTAATCGACTGACAGCCCTAGTATATATATAGTATAATAGTGGCCAACACAAACAGAGATAAAGAAATACATAACATTAAGAATGTATATTTTCCCATTCCTTTCAGTGAAGGGAGGGATTATATCATTTATATCATATTTTAAAATCCCTGATTGTGAAAAACAATACAACTAAAAATGAGTGGGACTGAGATTACTACTAATTCATCCTAATATTTAAAACAAATAGTGAGTGCTCAGTATGAAATGACTCTTAACTGTTACTCGGTGCAGTGGATATATACACTGTACTGAGTGAATCATTAACAACTAAAGCCTTTTAGTGAAATATGAATTTATAGAAATTAGAATTATTTCTTCTACGTGAGCCTGCAGAAAATGAACACCTGCTTTTCAATTCAAGGCTATTTGAAAAAAGTTGATATATTATTTAGTAGTCTAGAAATGGAAATCACCCCAGACCTAACCCCCTCCATCCAACACAGATACATTCAAACAGATGGGCTGGTGGCTTTCTAAAAGCTTTGTGTTGAAGGAAGAAGAGCATGTTCTCTGTCACACAGGATGAGGTGTTGGGTGAACGCATGGTCTTGATAAAGAGATATGTGCTACAGATTGCACTTTCATTAGCACCGCTGGCTGCACACCTCAATTACCACGGAGGCAGCCGGCGGTGAATTATTAATGTGGACCATGATATTCTTTTATTAAACTGTCTCGAGTGGCACAGCTAAGAAACCAAGTGTGTGTGTGTGTGTGTGTGTGTGTGTGTGTGTGTGTGTGTGTGTGTGTGTGTGTGTGTGTGTGTGTGTGTGTGTGTGTGTGTGTGTGTGTGTGTGTGTGTGTGTGTGTGTGTGTGTGTGTGTGTGTGTGTGTGTGTGTGTAAAGTGTTCCTTGGTGTCTATAGGGGGCCTCACATGACAACCTATAGCAGCAACAAGCCAATATGTGCTGTAGCTGCTGCAGTCCCACAGAAAACATGTGAATGAGTAAGCCGCTCTGTGGGACACCTTGACATTTGAGAAGTTATTGATTATGAATGAAAGCAGTCTATTGGCTGCTGGAATTGGAAGTTTGTTCCTCTGAGGAGCTCTTCTTGTTAAACACAGATCCATCACGGTGCAGGGCAGCAGCTTGTGTTAATGGAGGCTACACACACACAGACCGACACACACACACACACACACAGACACACACACACACACACACACACGCACACACGCACACGCACACACACACACAGACACACAGACAGACAGACAGACAGACACAGACACACACACACATACACACACACACACAGACACACACACACACACACACACACACACACAGACACACATAGACAGACACAGACACACACACAGACAGACACAGACACACACACACACACACGCACACACACACACACACGCACACACACACACACATACACACATCATGAAACAAGTGATCCCACTGCATATTAGGACTCACGGATGAAGAAACACACACAGTAATGAAATGATTAGATTTCTTCAACCTTAAGGGGAGGTCCCATTGATATGTGTTCTTGTTGTTATAATGACTATACAAATGAAGGTCAGTTAAGTATCCATTGTTATGAGACTTGTTAGAGCATGGTGAGTGTGATGCTGTGTCTCTTATACTTGCGATGTTAAGCTCTGGCGACCAGGTGCCAACAGCATGTGGGAAAAAGAGTACTTTATTGCGGGACAATGCGGGACATAGACGAGGTAGATTTAAATATAATGTCTATCCTTCTCTTAAAAATAAACATTTTCTATTTAAACTATTAGCTTGAAGTGTTACTAACAATGCTTTACTATGGGTTCATTATTTGCACAAACTATGCAAGTGAAGTAATTCAATATGGAGTTTGAATGGAGTTTTTTTTCAAACAAACTATTGTCTGTAAAAATGTCCACACAGCTAATGGTGATAGCCCTCTCTTGTTTTCTAAACAGCCTTGAATAAAAGTCAAGTTATAGACGGGCGACTATCAATTCAATGCGGGACATCGGCTAAATGTGTGGGACAAATGATTAAAATCCTGTGCAGTCCCACACAAAGCGGGAAAACTGGTCACCCTATTTTAAGCACATAATTGCATCCAAATGTCGAGTATTGCACTATGAGAACTTGGATGACCCTGACATTAAACTTCTCACACTAAACAGTCTCCATCTTGGCTATGTAGCCGCTCTGCTGAGGGCACAGCAGCTGTGTGTGATTTAAGACGACTCTCCAGGGTCCACATGTAACCTGTGAAGCCCCATAGCCCCCGCCGGCAGGGCATACAGGCTTTTTGTTTTATGAAACTGTGTCTCAGGCAGGGGCGCCGCCAGGGATTTTGGGCCCCATGAAAAGATATCACATTGGGCCCCACCACCAGGCCCAGGACACGCAAACCAAGCACAATGCTGTAACCACACCTCCAGAACCCAACCCACTCATGTATGCTTTAAATAACTACCTGTACAGGCTTGCATCTATCTTGTAGTCCAATACTAACTGCACAGTATGTACTGACACTGAGCTGTGAACATATAACACTGTGCAGACGTGCAACATTCTGCTGCAGTATAATTCACTATTTGATATAAGACTAACATTCCTGACAATAGATCTCAATAGTCATCTTTATGGAGTCAGGCCTTTTTAATAACATTTTTCAATGGAACATTCATAAATCAAAATAAATATAACTTAAATACACATGACCTCTTACATTTAAATAAAGTGAACATTAACACCAAGATTATCATTTATAATGCTATCACAAAAAAAATAACATAAGCAGCAGATTTTCTAATTAAATATACCAAGTACAAAATAAGCGGGTATTAAAGTGTAAACGGACAACAAAACGGAAATGGAAGTGAAAAGGCCTGATGGTGGCGCTACATCAGAGCAAAGCTGGGTGGCATACTGTCGCTCTCTCTTGTCTTCCTCTCCTTTCTTTTCTTAAGGATGTTAGTCGTTGAGACATCGTACACACGTAAGTAGCACTTTGTTAGTCGTTGAGACATCGTACGCACGTAAGTAGCACTTTGTTAGTCTTTCAGACATCGTACACACGTAAGTAGCACTTTGTTAGTCGTTGAGACATCGTACGCACGTAAGTAGCACTTTGTTAGTCGTTGAGACATCGTACACACGTAAGTAGCACTTTGTTAGTCGTTGAGACATCGTACACACGTAAGTAGCACTTTGTTAGTCGTTGAGACATCGTACACACGTAAGTAGCACTTTGTTAGTCGTTGAGACATCGTACACACGTAAGTAGCACTTTGTTAGTCGTTGAGACATCGTACGCACGTAAGTAGCACTTTGTTAGTCGTTGAGACATCGTACGCACGTAAGTAGCACTTTGTTAGTCGTTGAGACATCGTACGCACGTAAGTAGCACTTTGTTAGTCGTTGAGACATCGTACGCACGTAAGTAGCACTTTGTTAGTCGTTGAGACATCGTACACACGTAAGTAGCACTTTGTTAGTCGTTGAGACATCGTACGCACGTAAGTAGCATCCCTGCTCACATTAGTGATGTGTCGGTCGCGAACGAGCCGATTCTTTTGAACGGCTCTTTGGTACGAACAAGGGGAACCGAGTCGTACTTGGTGAGAGCCGTTCTTGTTGTCGTTCAATCGTTGGTCCTCACTCACCGCCTGCCAAAATCCACTCGCCTTTTAAAAAGCTTGATTTTGTTCCCTAAAACGTATTCTGTGAAAACCCGCCCCTACTCTGATTGGTAGGTTTCAGCACGAGGAGTGAGATGGGGTGGGTGTTAACGGAATACGCGTGAGAGAGAAGTCATAACAAGTGGTACAGGACAGGTAGACAACGTGTTTTTTGGATGGAAAATGAGCCAAACGCGAAAACGCAGCAGCATTTGGATGCACTTCACCCAAAACCCAGGCAGTGATAAAGCGCACCATTTGTAAAGGCAACATATCCTTTAAAGCAGAGTCAACAAATAATCTCCATCGCCACTTAAAGGTGGGATAGGTACGTTTCAGAAACCGGCTCGAGATACACTTTTTGTTATATTCCATGGAATGCTCTTAACATCCCGATAGCAATGAATATCTGAAGTGCTTTGACAACAAATCCTTAAACAAATGACATCTCTGGAAGCTGTGGTACTGTAACAAGCACGACCAATCATCTGAGCCGGCTAAAATAACTGGATGGCCTACCTGCCTGTCAGCCTTCCATCTGTGCACAAACTGACCTCGTGCCCTCATTGGTCAGGTGCGCGTTCGTGTGTGTTGGAGGAGGGGCTCTGTGAGGAAGTGGCAGATTTGTTCCGGCTGTGTATTTTCTAATTCTAGCGCACTAGAGCTGGTTTCTCCAAAATGACCTACCCCACCTTTAACAACACAGTATCTAATATTATATATTACACTATATTTCAATCTGAATTGACTTTAAAATAAAAACATCTATATTGATTCTTCTTCATCCAACTCACAGGTTTGTCATTGCTTTGAGAAAAAGGATTATTAATGTAACCCTTTTAGAAGATATGGGCCTTTGTTCTGGGAATGTCCTTTTGGAGCCTGAGAGCTTGAAAACAGGCTCGGGGCTTAAAGCACTGTGTGAGACACTGTGCTGGAGAAGTGTGCACGTTTACACACAGGAACATGTAGGGTCTGAAAGAACATCGTAATGCCTCAACTTGTTGTTTTTATCTGGAGTTTAGAAAGTGAGAGTGAGGGCCCTGTGGCCTTTAATGGTTCATAACAAAAAGAATGTAAAATCTTGCATTTGGAATAAATATATAACCCTAATTACTTTTTTAACAACACATGTTTTCCCTTTTTGTGGCTTCTTTAAGGTCAATATGTATAATACGTCTTCAGATACACAACTCTAAACGCATGCTGATGGACTCCATGATATATCCGTGAATAAGACCTTCAGGATGTGTGTCCCCCCCCCCCCCAGCCATCAGAGGCTGCCTGATGTATTCCCTTTGACCTCTGTACTGTTTTTGGGTTGGTTCCTTTGCATTGTGGGATGTGGGTCGTCTGAAGGCTCGCCCAGTCCCTGCATGTCAACATGCACTAATATGGATGTTTTTGTTTTATTGTGTGTTTGTTTGTCTGTTTGTTTGTGTTTGCATCCTCTGCAGTGTTGTTTACCAGGATGGATTTTATGGTGCAGATATTTATGTAAGTATTATTTATTGGTATGACATTGCATGCTACACCGCCATCTCTGTGGTTTCTGCCCTGTTGCTACGCACATGCAAAATAATACAAACAAATACAAACAAACACTGCAGAATATTCAGAGAGATTCATATTTATTTATTTTACTACTGCAAAAACCCACAATGCAACAGAGTGGTGCAGTGAATAACCCACAATGCAACAGAGTGGTGCAGTGAATAACCCACAATGCAACAGAGTGGTGCAGTGAATAACCCACAATGCAACAGAGTGGTGCAGTGAATAACCCACAATGCAACAGAGTGGTGCAGTGTGTTATTCACACAATGCAACAGAGTGGTGCAGTGAATAACCCACAATGCAACAGAGTGGTGCAGTGATAACATATTCAGAATGATCCAGAAGTGAACATCACAAGGGCTCACTCAGCTGAACGCAATAGGGTTCCTCTATCAGACCGAGGTTCTGTTCAGCATCAGACCAAGGTTCTGTTCGGCATCAGACCGAGGTTCTGTTCGGCATCAGACCGAGGTTCTGTTCGGCATCAGACCGAGGTTCTGTTCAGCATCAGACCGAGGTTCTGTTCGGCATCAGACCGAGGTTCTGTTCAGCATCAGACCGAGGTTCTGTTCAGCAGGATTATCTCCGCATGTTAACACCACTTATTGATTTTCAAAATGGAAAGGAATCAGGTAAAAAGCTAATGTTAGACAACTAAGCTAAAGGCAGCTAATGTTGGGAGCGATGATGTTATTTCAGAGTGAACTGAAAGTTGTAAAACGCTCACTTCCTGTTTGTAGGAGTCATTCCTGCACCACTGTATTCCCATCACATGTGGAGAAAGGGATTAGACCAAAGGAATCTCATACATTGATGACATTTTAATTAATGATGGTACAACTTGATCCAAAATCTACTGTATTCTTTATTCAACAATTAGAAATAAGCACAAAGTGCTCTATTATCAGACATTCCAAAGCTTTCTCTCGTGGTGTTAGTCGAGACGCGAGTGAGTGCATATTCTGAAGAGTACATCCCTGGAAACATTTCCACAACGCACACAAAAGTAAACTAAGAGCAGCTTATGCACAGCTATGTAACAAAATACAATTCATAAATAAACATGATAATGTATTATTGCTATATATATATATATTATAGAAAAATAGGCTGCGTCTCTTTTTAGAATAATTAAGGCGAGACACGGCAGGCAAAAACATCGTTTTTCAAGTACTGGTCAATTTTGAGATTTTGTGCTATTTTGATTCCATAACATGTTTTCTTTCAGGCTTTTGGAAGGAAAACGTACAAAATACACATTTAAGTGTTTATTTTACTATAGTTTGTCTATTTGCGTCTGTAGATTTCTCCTAAATTCACCAAAAGTTAGCATTCTAACGTAACATAAAGTACCGCGACCGCTGTGTGCACCATGTCAACAGAGATATCGTTGGAAAGCTCCGTCTCTCCTGCACAATCTCATCGGATCCAAATATGGTCATTTCCTTTGTATCAGCAACCAATCGTGAAAGCACAAAGGGGTCTTAAACCAAGAAACGAAATCTCATTGGCTGGTGTCAATTTCTGACAACGTGATTCGTTCAGATGCGTCACGTGGTGTGCTAAAACACTTCCTGTTTAGCTTTCCGCTAGAAATTGAAATCTCAAAATCGCAAAAGAACGGCCAAAAAAACGTTCACAGAGAAGACGACAACAATTGTCTCTTGCACGAAGCAAGGTTATACAAAAAACAAATGACCCCGAACATGAAACACCTTCACGGAGTGCGTCGATGCGCAAGCTGTCATCCAGAGAACAGGAGGGTTTAGCTAGCGCCTCACTGCTATCTTTAAAGGTCGTTTTCTCAAAATGAGTTTTTTCTCCTACTCTGAGTTCGAAATTTCAACTTCAGAAGCACGTACATACACCAAACCTTCCAGTTATATTCCTATCAATATTATGAAGGCTTTTACAGAAGGGTTTGTTCATATATAATTCATAGCCTGAATTATACAACATTGTATACCTAAAAACATGGCGAAAATGGATATTTTAGGGCTGTTGACAGTATTTTCTGATTTATTGAGTGATAAAAAGAGATATCCAATATCCCTTCTGTAAAAGCCTTAGATACTAATATGACTACAAAATGAAACGAGAATTTGGAACCTGGCTTTATCCAAAGTTCAGATTTCGATTCCTGAAATGTGTTAAAATATGTGCATATTTAGTGAGATAATGGATAATTTGCATATTTAAACATGCTATTTCAGAAAACTTGTAATACAAAAGACAATTGCCTTATTGTAAGACATTAACTGGAGAAATTTCTAGCTGATACCTTTAAGTTAAAAAAATTACCCTATTCACCTGGGGTGTCTCGCCTTAAACAGGATAGATAAATGATTAAAAACTGGGCTGTTGTCACAATGCTGTATAGGTTACTAGTCTGTACAGATTATTAATCAGTGTGAGGTTAATATTATGGGAACGTGGTTTATTAATCTGTGCATGGATTTAGGCTCAGGGGGTAGAGCGGTCTCCAACCAATCAGAGGCTCAGTAGCATGGCCTGCAGTTATGTGAAAGTGTCCTTGGGCAAGATACTGAACCCCTAATTGCTCCAGATGCACAGCCAACGGTGTGTGAGTGTGTGTGAGTGTTCATCTCTCCTGATGAGCACTTGGTCTTCAGTATAAATGTGGTTGAATGGGTGAATGCTGTGTGTGACTTTGCCATAATCAAGCAATTTTGTAATCAAACAGGAATACAGGAATCAAAATCAATGAAATCCTCAGTTGGCCCGTGAGTTTATAAATGTCTGGGAGGGACAGTCCAACAAGTGAACTGTCAGTTTAGAGCTGAAGATAGACACACATACAGACTGCTGTGGCTCAAGGAGAAAAAGGAGTATCTACCAATCAGAGGGTCAGTGGCTCGATCCCCCGCCCCTGCAGTCAGCATGTCAATGTGTCATTGGGCAAGATACTTAACCCCAAATTGGCATGTCTACGATATTGAAGTGTATGTAAGTTGCTTTGGATAAAAATGTCAGCTAAATGACATGTGATGTGGTACAACACGTAACCCAGCTAAACAACCATTTTGTCCTGAGGGAAACTATTAATGCTCAGCTTATCATAGGAACCCCCTTTATTTCCATGTAGTGAATATGTGTTATGGGACAGGTAATGTCACACAGAGGACCCAATGTTGTTTACCTAGGATTTTATAAAGGAACAGGCTGCTTCAAATCATGTCTTTGCTGGTTAAAACCAGACACCAAATTAAACCAAGACTGCTTCAAAAGGTCTCAGTCCACTTTCAAGTCATCTCTGGTGCAGTTCCTTTGTCTTGTAGAAGTATACAGGCTAACGTCAGATATACGTTTTTTTATTCAATCGATCACCTAATAAATCCTTCTGCTGATTGTGAAACCTTCTCTGGAGGCCATCTTATATTTGATAAGTACAAGGCCATGTACTTATTGTCAGTTCCTGCAGGGAGAGAGGGCACTGAGTTCATTCAGTGCATTAAAGGTGTGTGGCAGTGATCAGTGATAGAGTGGTGCAGTGATGACGGACTTGTGTAGGCCAACCCAGAAGTAAGCATTGCCTGAGTTCAACAAAAAGCAATGGGATTTTTCCATTTCGCAGAAAAACACAGATTTTGAGATATTGAGAACGTTTTTTCAGCGCGGTAATTTCCACATATTAACACCATTGTTAGGTATTTCAATGCATAAATGCAATTGCAATAAGTAAAAAGCTAATGTTAGGCTTTAAACAAACTATATACACTAACAGTCGCATGGCTGCTCATCACCACCGCTAGGCTAAAGACGGCTAATGTTTGTTGTGATGACGTTTAGTCGTCTCATTTAGTCATTTGTTATCAGCTGCTGTTTCTATGACACGTAAAGCTTCAGAGATGAACCGGAAAGGGTATTTACTGACTTTGTTTATGTCAAAGAATAAAACATGAAAATCTCTTCAGTGGGTGTTAACCACAGACAGGAGGCAACCAAAAGTGCAATACCCTACAACCAGTCTTTACTAGACTGGAAATAACAATGCTTACAATCAATTATTACCTTGTTTTTGTGAAACCAACATACAGAAAAATAGACACATCAGAAGCATTAAAGTGCTACATGAACTTCACCCAGCAGAATATAATTCTCCATGTTGGTCCTGTGCTGAATACTTAAAGGGGACCTATCATGCAAAATGCACTCTTGTACGTCTTGTATACATGAATATGTGTCCCCGGTGTGTCAGGGAACCCACCAAGTGTCACAACCCTCTCTCTTTTCCTCCATACCCAAATCTCTAAAAAAAGGGGCTGCAACGGATCTGATACAGACTGATCCAGATTTGAACACTTTACTGAGGTCAGTAAAGTGGTGCTACGGCTATTGGTCAATTCTCCACCTATCAGGGGAATGAGAGGTTGGGCCACGGCCGGCCATTGCTGCTCGAAAGCACTGGAGACGCTGCAGTACATATGCCAGGCCTGTAAGTGGCGCTGTAGTCTGCCACAAAAACAGCAAAGAAGACTTCCCTTGCATGGTTGCCATGGTTGCCATGGTTGCCCTTCTGTTTATTCTCCGCTGTGGCTCTTTTTCTCCCTCCCCGAGGCAAGCGTTTGCGCCTCCTGCTTTAAAACAAATGAATAATAACTCTATAATCATATGTAAGGGATAATGTGCAGCGACGGCTCATTATGGGGAAAAGACCACCGACAGGCTGATCAGGAGCCCGACGGGCTGACCAGGAGCCCGACAGGCTGATCAGGAGCCCGACGGGCTGATCAGGAGCCCGACGGGCTGATCAGGAGCCCGACAGGCTGATCAGGAGCCCGACGCCAGGCGGAGGGATCTAGATCGGCATGAAGGCACATTATGCAATGTGCACATTATGCCGCTCATCACACGGCCACATTCTCAACAAAGTAACGACATGACTCCCAATATTAATTGAAATGCTTTTATGGATTTAGAAAATGATTTTATTGATTTAAAATGACATGCATCTGCTAAAATAGTCCGTTGATACCGTTTGAACTAACGTAGCAACGGCAGGAACTGCTTCCATAGCGTTTTTGAGGAGCTTTTTGATTACAGATTTGAAAACATCGTTGCTTGCTTTAAAAGTAGCACACTTCATGAAGTCAGACCTTGGAAAGTATCTAGATATCCTGCCCTGATGCCAGAGGAACTGCACACTGAATATGTGTCGCCGTCTGATGTCTGGACTGCTGCGTAACAAGGAGGGTTTCTGCCCCGTTACTTCTCTTCTTCTATAAGAATAAAACACGGTGGACGGAGATCTCTTTTTCTTCCCCTCTTCTCCGCGCTGCAGCCTAGCAGCTGATCTCAGAGCACGCTCCCCTCTCCTACAGGGGGGCGTGGTCAGCTGCAGATCACAGAATCAGCCGTCTGCAAAAACAGCGCTGGAAAGAGCAAATAGAGCGAAATGAGGCGTGGCTAAAATGCAGGATCTGTTTGGTATTTTGAAAAAAAAAAACTATATTTATATACTTTATATAGGTATGGCCCTACAATATGTTGTTCAAATATAGCATGATAGGTGTCCTTTAAGTCAGTGAAAATGGACGGACCGTCCTCTCTTTAATTCAATGATTCAGCAAATGTGATGGATTGAAAGCTTCCCTGTGTGAGATTGAGCGTGTAGAGTGGCCAAACCTTGACCATAAGCACACACACACACACACACACACACACACACACACACACACACACACACACACACACACACACACACACACACACACACACACACACACACACACACACACACACACGCAGCTGTGGGATTGTCATTAGTGACTCAGTCAGCAGTGACAGTGTCTGGTGACAATCGCAGGTCAACCTGTTCATCTTCCTGCCGCGGCCCATCATCACTCTGAGCATCACTTACTGGCCTCACAGGTTATTGTGATAATAATACATGGCTCATGTCAGGACATACTCACTGTCGTAGAGCAGGGCTGGGGGGGGGGGGCAATTATGTGAGGAGTGCTGGAGTTGTCACTGAGTCTGGAAGATAGAAAAAATAGCTTTTGTTTTATAATAAATTAAGGGAGGGGTTCTCAGCTACAGTGTGTGCCGTTTAACAGTGGCAGTTCTAGGTCAATTGTGCAGCCCCCCCCCCCCCACTATCTCAGGTTACAACTCATTATATATTATAATGGTTTATTCTTTTGGAGGGGGGCTACAAGGAGGTCCAAGCACAGTGTTGCAGGGGCACTGGAGCCCCCCTAGCCGCGCATGCATTTAAAGGCAAACGGTCTACCAAGCTGTAATATAACGTATAACAGCTTACATCTAATGACAACAAAGAGTGAGCAGATCTCACCATACACCAAGGTGCTGGAAAGAGTGAGCAGATCTCACCATACACCAAGGTGCTGGAAAGAGTGAGCAGATCACACCATACACCAAGGTGCTGGAAAGAGTGAGCAGATCACACCATACACCAAGGTGCTGGAAAGAGTGAGCAGATCACACCATACACCAAGGTGCTGGAAAGAGTGAGCAGATCACACCATACACCAAGGTGCTGGAAAGAGTGAGCAGGTCACACCATACACCAAGGTGCTGGAAAGAGTGAGCAGATCACACCATACACCAAGGTGCTGGTTCAAATGAATAACCATATGTAGCTTTCTTAAGCTTTTATCCATGATGGCAGAGACAGCTTACAACTTCTAAACATAGAGAGCAGAATTTACCAAGTAGTCACATATACAGCATAAAGACACACAGAACGAAACACACTCCAGAATATAAGTTTGTACACAGTTTCAAAAGAACATGGTTTGATTTTGTCAAGACAAGTTTCATTACAGGAGTTTGACTCAAGTCCAAAAGTTGAACTTAAACTGATGATGAAACTGATTTCTGGGTAAAAGGCTAACATTAAGTGGTAACCAATATTTCCAAAAGTATTCAATCACCGCTGAACAACTAACATTGGATCAAAAGGAAAAATATGTGTAAATAGTATTCTAAATATTTTGGTAATGATTTGATGTCCCAGACTACAATTATTTTTTTGAAGACCTAATAGAAATGAAAATCTTTGTTTGGTATGGATCCTCTTCAAAAAATCCCCAAATGATCAATCCCGTAAGCAATTGCAAAATATGTCAAAAGTAATTTAAAATCGTTTAGCCCTAAAATCAATTATTGTAACAGAAATGTACAACTTAAATCACAAAGCCCCAGGGTGAACCAGGGGTTATGGCTTTGATATTTATAGGACTTGTTGGAAATCTTAAACAAAAAAAAGGATATAACAAAGTAATGTACAAAGGCTTAAATAGTACACATACAGATCACAATACCATTTACAACAGCCATGTTCATGCTCAATTCCTTTTTTTATTCTAAAAAAAGTATACAGTATACAGTATATATAATGTATTTGTTTATGTTTGTTTGTTTGTATGCTGTACTGTGCTTGAACGCGGAGCTGCTCTGTGTCATCACTACTGCTGGCATGCTCTGTGTGCATGTGTCTGTGATAAACAGTCTGAGAGCTGGGGCTTGTAAGGATGTGAAAGACAGGAAGTGATCAGCAGTGTTCTCTCAGTGTATCAGCTGACACTTCACCGTACTGTCGTGCAGTATGCAGCACCATGTCAGCACTACAGCGTGACATAATGCTGACAAACACCAAGACATCTGACCCCACATACACTCAGAGAAAACAGGCACTTCAAATACTTACACACCATTTTTCAGAAATTAAAAATAAAATAAGATAAGCATGGAATAATTACATTTCAGCTGGCTTTTGAAAGCATATGCACTTATCCATAGGGTGAACATGACCTCCTAATCAAAATGTTAGAGATGTAGGTGACACTGTGTGGTAGAGGAGCAGGTGGACCCAAAGGCAGGAAGACCAAATCATAAATACCTTTATTAAAAGGCTTGGTCAGAGCCACCTTTACATTTCTAGCGGTTTTATCTTTTAGAAAGAAAACAAATATTTCACATGAAAATTCACGTAGTTATTTATTTAGGTGTTAGGGAAGAGATAGCACGCACATACTGTAAGACAACATTTTTATAATTAATTCATAATATCAGAATTGATATACTAGTATCTGGTACATTTGACAAAAATAGATGTATTAAAGTCTTTGTCGCTGTGTCTGGCGTTTAGTACAGTAGAAAACAATTTGAGAGTATGGCACTGAATCTGAATTCACAATTTGTATTCTGTGTGTCTGTGTGTGTGTGTGTGTGTGTGTGTGGTGTGTGTGTGTGTGTGTGTGTGTGTGTGTGTGTGTGGGTGTGTGTGTGTGTGTGTGTGTGTGTGTGGTGTGTGTGTTGTGTGTGTGTGTTTCCAGGGTGGTTACGCTGCCTACAGATATGCCCAGCCTACTGCTGCCACAGCTGCTGCATACAGTGACAGGTAAGATTTTAACTCAATGACACATCAAAATGTAAATTATTACCATTATCATTATTATTATATTTAAAGGTCAAAATCAGATATCATGACCAACAGACCGGACGATCATCATGGTAGCATTTCACAGTTACACTGACTTAGTAACCCTAACCCTCACACTGAAAATCCTGTGTAATTCATGCATGCCTTTTAACAGAA
The DNA here is from genome assembly GCA_902827135.1 of Harpagifer antarcticus. Classification (NCBI taxonomy): domain Eukaryota; kingdom Metazoa; phylum Chordata; class Actinopteri; order Perciformes; family Harpagiferidae; genus Harpagifer; species Harpagifer antarcticus. Next base: position 1,007,325 of record CADEHL010001107.1, on the reverse strand, counting down.
ATGTACAGAAATTAAGATTTCTGGATCTCACAGACCTGTAACTTCTTCTTTAAGAGCCTCCTCTGTCCTCCACTTGTTAACTGTATTAATGGCACCTGTTTGAACTCGTTATCAGTATAAAAGACACCTGTCCACAACCTCAAACAGTCACACTCCAAACTCCACTATGGCCAAGACCAAAGAGCTGTCAAAGGACACCAGAAACAAACTTGTAGACCTGCACCAGGCTGGGAAGACTGAATCTGCAATAGGTAAGTAGCTTGGTGTGAAGAAATCAACTGTGGGAGCAATTATTAGAAAATGGAAGACATACAAGACCACTGATAATCTCCCTCGATCTGGGGCTCCACGCAAGATCTCACCCCGTGGGGTCAAAGTGATCACAAGAACGGTGAGCACAGATCCCAGAACCACACGGGGGGGACCTAGTCCATGACCTGCAGAGAGCTGGGACCAAAGTAACAAAGGCTACCATCAGTAACACACTACGCCGCCAGGGACTCAAACCCTGCAGTGCCAGACGTGTCCCCCTGCTTAAGCCAGTACATGTCCAGGCCCCTCTGAAGTTTGCTAGAGAGCATTTAGATGATCCAGAAGAGGATTGGGAGAATGTCATATGGTCAGATGAAACCAAAATACACGGACCACTATTGCGGTAAGCATGTTGTAACTTCCGGTTGTTGTCATTGTCATCTCCGGGTATCCCGTGTGCCTGTTCTGCTGCTGATAGCTTATTATCTTAACTTAATCGATCGTTTTAAAACTCTTGATCACGGCAACTGCCTGACGTTGTAATCACACGTTACTACAGCTTAAGCACTCACAACTCTCCGTCTCTCAGCGACTGTAACTCCACAGTTGCCTACACTCTTTTCGGGTTTGCTAACGGTAGCTACTTTAGCTTGATAGCTAGCCATGGCTCTTTCCCCACCCTCTGGTGCTATTTCCTGCTCTTCCTGTCTCATGTTTGGTTACTCCCCTACCTCCTTTACTGGTACCGATACATGTGTTAAATGTAGTATAGCTGTTAGGTTGGAAGCGGGAATCCTAGCCATAGAAGCCCGGCTCCGCATCTTAGAAAGTAACTCAGCTACAGTAAAGCCCATGTTAGCCAGTGCGGACCGGCAAAAGGTAGCTCCTATTAGCCGTCCCCCGGCAACTCCCGAGCAGCAGGGAGACTGGGTGACTGTTCAGAAGGGGCATAACGCGAAACCCGCAGGTCCCCACCAACCCGTTCACGTATCTAACAGATATTCCCCACTCAGCGAGACCCCCACTCAGCGAGACCCCCACTCAGCGAGACCCCCGCTGAGAAGCCAACTCTGGTTATTGGTAGCTCTATTATGAGACACGTGAAGTTAGAGACCAAAGTCTCCACAGTCACATGCATTCCCGGGGGCCAGAGCGGGCGACGTCGAGGCGCATCTTAAACTGCTGGCTAAAAATAAACGTAAATACAGTAGGATTGTTATTCACGTCGGTGGTAATGATGTTCGTTTACGCCAATCAGAATGCACCAAACTTAATGTGGAGTCGGTGTGTAGTTATGCTAAAACAATGTCGGACACCGTAATCTTCTCTGGTCCCCTCCCCAATCTGATCAATGATGACATGTATAGCCGCATGTCATCATTTCAGCGCTGGTTGTCTTGGTGGTGCCCAGCAAACAATGTGGGCTTCGTAAATAACTGGACAGCCTTCTGGGGAAAACCTGGTCTGATTAAGAGAAACGGCATTCATCCTACTTTGGAAGGTGCAAATCTCATTTCGGCAAACATTTCAGGGCTTTGTGGACTTAATCCATGACAAACTGGAGTTGAGACCAGGAGGCGGAGTCGCAGTCTTACACGCTTCTCTGCGCTCTCTCCTAGGCAGTCATCCATAGGAATCCCGAACCCAATAAAATACCCAATATTAGCGGTGTGTGTGTCTGCCCAAGGACAATTTAAGGTAAAACCTAATAGAGGTGTCATACATAATAACCTAATAAAAGTAAATGTAACAACTACTACAGTGCAACAAAACAGGAATATTAAATGTGGTCTCTTAAACATAAGATCTCTAGCATCTAAAGCAATATTGGTAAATGATTTAATATCAGATTATAATATTGATATATGCTGTCTCACTGAAACTTGGTTGAGACATGAAGAATATGTCAGCATAAATGAGGCCACTCCACCCAGCCATATCAATACTCATATTGCCAGAGGCCGAGGAGGTGGAGGTGCAGCAATCTTTGACTCAAGTTTACTTATCAATACTAAACCAAAATTAAATTATACCTCCTTTGAAAGTCTCGTTTTTAGTCTTACGCATCCGACCTGGAAAACTTTGCAGCCAATCTAATTTGTTACAGTGTACCGTGCACCAGGTCCTTATTCAGAACTCTTATCAGAACTCTCTGAGGTTTTATCAACTTTGGTTCTTAAAACAGATAAAGTAATTATCGTAGGTGACTTTAATATTCATGTTGACGATGATAAAAATAGCCTTAATGTTGCATTTAACTCTATATTAGATTCTGTTGGTTTCTGTCAGAGTGTAAATAAACCAACCCACTGCTATAATCACACTCTCGACCTTGTTCTGACTTATGGTATTGAAATTGAGCAACTATTAGTCGAACCGCATAATCCTGCTTTATCCGACCATTTCTTAGTAACTTTTGAAGTACTGTTACTAGACTACAAAGCATTAGTCAAAAGCTCCTGCAGCAGAAACCTATCTGTTAGTGCTATAGCCAAATTTAAGGAAGAGATTCCACCAATGCTTAACTCGATAACAGGTCTGCATGTAGGGGAGGAAACTTATACAAAATGTCCACCACCCCAAATTGATCATGCTGTTGATAGTGCTACAGATGCGCTGCGAATAAAATGAGACTCTGTTGCTCCTTTGAAAAAGAAGAAAATAAAACAACATAGATTAGCTCCATGGCATAATGCTGAAACCCGCAAAATAAAGCAAAAGTCGAGACAACTTGAAAGGATATGGCGTTCCACTAAACTTGAAGAATCTCGTTTAATTTGGCATATTACTCTCAATGAATATAAGAAAGCACTGCGTAAAGCGAGAGCAGCCTACTACTCTTCATTAATAGATGAGAATAAGAATAATGCAAGATTTCTTTTCTGCACTGTAGCCAGGCTGACAGAGAGCCACAGCTCCATGGAGCCTTCTATTCCCATAGCACTCAGTAGTAATGATTTTATGTGCTTTTTTAACGATAAAATTGTTACTCTTAGAAACAAAATTAATGACCTCTTGCCTTTGACCAGTATAGTGTTATCAACAGCTCCCGGAAACGTAAGTTCTAATATTACACTAGATAGTAAACTAGAATGCTTCTCAGCCATAAACCTTGAACAATTAAATTCAATGATTCTCTCTTCTAAACCATCAACGTGTATATTAGACCCAATTCCAACTAAGCTGTTGAAGGAAGTTTTTCCATTAATTAGCACTTCTTTATTAAATATTATGAATATGTCTTTATTATCAGGCTATGTTCCACAATCATTCAAAGTAGCAGTGATAAAACCGCTTCTTAAAAAGCACAACCTCGATCCAGAGGTTTTAGCCAACTATAGACCTATTTCTAATCTTCCGTTCCTCTCAAAGATTCTTGAGAAAGCAGTCGCTAAACAGCTGATTACTTAAAAAACAATGATTTATTTGAAGATTTTCAGTCTGGCTTTAGAACACATCATAGCACAGAGACAGCTCTGGTCAAAGTCACAAATGACATTCTAATAGCCTCTGACAAAGGACTTGTCTCTATTCTTGTTTTGCTCGATCTCAGTGCTGCATTTGATTCTATCGATCATGATATCTTATTGCAAAGACTAGAGCACTTAGTTGGCATACAGGGAACTGCCTTAGGCTGGTTTAGGTCCTATCTATCTGAACGCTCTCAGTTTGTACGTGTCAATGATGAATCTTCCACGCAAACCAAAGTTAGCCACGGAGTGCCACAGGGCTCAGTGCTCGGACCTATTTTGTTCACATTATATATGCTTCCGTTAGGCAATATTATAAGGAATCATTCTGTAAATGTTCATTGTTATGCGGATGATACTCAACTATATTTATCAATCAAGCCTGATGAAATTAATCATCTAAATACAAATTCAAGACTGCCTCAAGGACTTAAAAACGTGGATGACCTTAAACTTTTTGATGTTAAACACGACCTAAACTGAAGTTATTGTACTTGGCCCGAAGAATCTACGAAACAAATTATCTAAAGATATACTAACTATGGATGGCATTCATTTGGCCTCCAGTGAGACTGTAAGGAATCTTGGTGTTATATTTGATCAGGATTTATCCTTTAACGGCCACATAAAATCAATTTCAAGGACCGCCTACTTCCATCTACGTAACATTGCAAAAATCAGGCATATCTTGCCTCAAAACGATGCAGAGAAACTAGTCCATGCATTTGTTACTTCAAGGCTGGATTATTGTAACTCTTTATTATCAGGGTGTACCAAGAAGTCAGTCAAGTCGCTTCAGCTGATTCAAAATGCTGCAGCTCGTGTACTAACCAGAGTTAGGAAAAAGGACCACATTACTCCTATTCTGGCTGCCTTACACTGGCTCCCTATAGAACACAGGATAGAATTTAAAATTCTTCTTCTCGCCTACAAAGCCCTTAATGGGCAGGCGCCATCTTACCTTAAAGAACTCATTATACCCTACTGTCCTACTAGGGCATTGCGTTCCAAGAATGCAGGGTTGTTGGTTGTTCCTAGAGTCTCTAAAAGTACAATGGGAGCCAGAGCCTTTTCTTATCAAGCTCCACATTTGTGGAATCAGCTTCCAGTTTGTGTTCGGGCGGCAGACACCCTATCCGTTTTTAAGAGTGCGCTTAAGACCTTCCTTTTGATAAAGCTTATAGTTAGGGCTGATTAGATTCAGCCCCTAGTTTTGCTGATATAGGCTTAGTTTGTCTGGGGACATTACATTACATTTATTACATTGCATTTAGCTGACACTTTTGTCCAAAGCGACTTACAATAAGTACATACGACCAGGAAGACACAGCCCAGAAGAAAACAGAATCATATAAGTACATCAGGTATCATAGAGCCAAACATTTCAAGTGCTACTCAGCTGGCTATAGATAAGCCAGTCCTATATTAGTATATAAGTGCTTTGTTAGTAATTATATGGCTCGAAGTGGAGTCGAAAGAGATGAGTTTTCAGTCTGCGCCGGAAGATGTGCAGGCTTTCTGCCGTCCTGATGTCAATGGGGAGCTCATTCCACCATCTTGGAGCCAGGATAGCAAACCCACGTGTTTTTGCTGATGGGAACTTGGGTCCCCCTCGCAGCGAGGTTGCAGCGAGTCGTTTGGCTGATGCAGAGCGGAGTGCACGCGCTGGGGTGTAAAGTTTAACCATGTCCTGGATGTAGGAAGGGCCAGATCCATTCGCGGCATGGTATGCAAGTACTAGTGTCTTGAAGTGGATTCTAGCAGTTACCGGGAGCCAGTGAAGGGAGCGGAGGAGCGGCGTGGTGTGGGAACATTTTGGAAGGTTGAAGACCAGACGAGCCGCTGCATTCTGGATGAGCTGCAGAGTTCGGATGGCACATGCAGGTAGACCAGCCAGGAGGGAGTTGCAATAGTCTAGGCGTGAGGTGACGAGAGCCTGGACCAGAACCTGGGTGGCTTTCTGGGTCAGCTGGGGACGAATCTTCCTGATGTTGTACAGTGTATATCTGCAGCAACGGGTTGTAGCAGCGATGTTTGCAGTGAAGGACAGGTTGTTATCTAGGGTCACACCCAGATTCCTTGCAGTCTGAGTCGGGGAAACAGCAGAGGTGCCGATGTTGATTGTCAGGTCAAGAGTGGGACAATCTTTTCCCGGAAGGAAAAGCAGTTCAGTCTTGTCAAGGTTGAGCTTGAGGTGATGAGCAGACATCCACTGAGAGATGTCAGCTAGACAAGCAGAGATGCGTGCGACGACCTGGGTCTCTGAGCGGGGAAAGGACAGAATTAATTGGGTGTCGTCAGCATAGCAGTGGTATGAAAAACCATGCGGGCTAATGACCGATCAGAGCGAGTTTGTGTACAGGGAGATAAGGAGGGGACCAAGAACAGAGCCCTGAGGGACCCCTGTAGTTAATTGACAAGGGTCAGACTCGGACCCTCTCCAAGTTACCCTGTAGGTACGGTCTTTGAGGTATGATGCGAGGAGGGAAAGTGCAGAGCCTGAAACTCCAAGTTCTTGGAGAGTGCGAAGGAGGATCTGATGGTTCACCGTGTCGAATGCAGCTGACAGGTCCAACATGATGATGACAGAGGAGAGGGATGCTGCTGTGGCAGTGTGCAGTTCCTCAGTGACAGCAATGAGGGCCGTTTCTGTGGAGTGACCTGCCTTGAAACCAGACTGGTGCGGATCCAGAAGGTTGTTCTGATGGAGATAACTGGAGAGTTGTTTAAAGACAGCGCGTTCAAGTGTTTTAGACAGGAACGGGAGGAGAGAGACAGGCCTGTAGTTTATAACATCAGACAGGTTGAGAGTGGGTTTCTTAAGGAGAGGGTTTACTCTTGCCTCCTTGAGACTGTTTGGAAAGTGACCAGAAGTTAGAGAAGTGTTGATGAAATGGGTGAGAAACGGTAGAATATCAGGAGCGATAGTCTGAAGGAGGTTTGAAGGGATAGGGTCCAGAGGACAGGTGGTAAGGCGGGCAGAGGTAATGAGGGTAAGACATTTTACTTCTTCCTTCTCTCTGTCTATACCTGTGTACTCCCATGTTCCGATTAACTCAGCTTCCCCAAATTTCTTTCTTTTTGGTGTCTATATACGCTGGGATCCGGAGTCATGGATGATCCTGCGGTCCTGTGTCCTGCATCGCGAGCCCTGGATCTTGAGTCGTGGCTGTGGTCCTGGATCATAGGTCCTGGATGGATATCCTCGTGGATTCATCTTCCTATTATACACACATGCATTTCCAAACATGGACTACCTATGTTGCAAATGTATTATCTTTTCAATTTACACACGGCATCTGTTGCACGTCTGTCCGTCCTGGGAGAGGGATCCCTCCTCTGTTGCTCTCCCTGAGGTTTCTCCCATGTTCCCCTTTAAACTGTGGGTTTTCTTCGGAAGTTTTTCCTTGTTAGATGTGAAGGTCTAAGGACAGAGGGTGTCGTATTGTCATACTGATATTTTGTACAAACTGTGAAGTCCACTGAGACAAATGTAACATTTGTGATATTGGGCTATATAAATAAATATTGATTGATTGATTGATTGACTCACTTCTCCCTCGGTTGTAACCGCGGAGAAGTCCGGGCTGCGGCCGATAGAGCACACCCTGACGCGCTTGCCTCGCAAAAAAAAGTGTGCTCGAAAACAGTGCTGAGGGCTCCCCCCGTCCGCCTATAGGCAGACAGAGAAAGTCTGCAGCCCTGTTTGGGTTCACTAGGCGTTTCTTGGACAGAGCTTTTCCAGTCACCCCGCCCCCGAAGCACACAAACAGCTGTTCAGTGCGTCTAAGGGCAGCCGTGCGCTCTACATAACATGCTAACGAGCGCACCGGGCAGAGGAGGTGTAATTTAGCTTCCCTGGCCTCACCATGGGGTGGAAGAATAAAACCCCCCAACTGAATAGCCCTCGACCTGAACGCACTCCTTAGGCTCTTGGGCACAAAGGAGGGGTTCGGTCTGAGTGTCGCCCCGCTCCGGTCACTCCGAATCAACAGGCAACTCGGGTGCACCGACAGAGCGGTTAACTCGGACACTCTTTTGGCTGACGTTAAGGCAAGTAGCAATGCTGTCTTCCACGACAGTGCTTTCAGGGAGGAGAGCTCCAGAGGCTCAAACGGTTCTGTGACCAGAGCCGCGAGCACCAGTGGCAGGTCCCACTGCGGGGTGGAGGCGTGCACTACTGGGCGCAGTCTCCTAACACCTTGTAAAAACCGCGACATCAGTGGATGAGAAAAGGCTGACCTGCCGTCAAATCCTTCATGGTAGGACGAGATGGCTGCTGCATACACCTTTACCGTAGAATGAGCACGCCCTCTGTCCACCAATAACTGTAAGAAGGAAAAAATAGAGCCCAACTCACAAGATAGGGGCTCTATTCTCCGCTCCTCACACCATCGCTGGAATACCAGCCACTTCTGCCTGTAACAGGCTGTGGTGGATCCTGCTCTAGCTGCCTGGATAGACTGAATAACGCAGTCAGACAATACACCCTCTCTCAGCCTGTCCCTCTCAGGAGCCAAGCCTGGAGAGGACGGCCCAGAGTGGGTAACGCCCCGATTGCACCTGCCTCTTGAGACATCGCCCCCCAGAACTGGGGCTACCAGGGCTGACCCACCTTCCTCTGTGTCATCTCTGAATACCACGGCGCCCCGACGTGATCCAGTGCTACTAGGATGACTGCCAGACGTTCTCGCCTCACTCTCCCCAGGAGAGGGAGAATGACACGCAGCGATGGAAAGGCGTATAGCAGCTTCCTTGGCCATGGCTTGTGTGCAAACGCGTCCACCCCTAAAGGCGGGTCGTCGCTCAGGGCCATAGAGAACCACAGGGCACAGTGGTTGTTGTGCCGGCTGGCGAACAGGTCTACTTCCGCTCTCCCGAACTGGGCCCAGTTCTGCTTCACCACCTCCGGGTGAAGCGTCCATTCACCTGGCAGGGGGCCGCCCCTCAACATGAGGTCGCCCCCCTTTTCTCCAGTCCAGGGATATGGAGGGCTCTCAGAGATAAGACCACCTCTGAAGCCCATAACCACAGCCCGTAGCTCTAGGAGGTTGCTGTGTCGAGACTCTGTTAGAGACCAGGGCCCACCTATAGCCCTCTTCAGGCAGGTCCCTCCCCATCCTGTTCTGGATGCGTCCGTGAACACTGTGATGTAGGATGTTACCCGTCCCAGTGGAGACCCCCTCCGGAGGTGACCGGGGGACCCCCAGAACCGGAGGTTGCCCTCCACTGAGGGGGGGGGGGATGGTCACCAGCCGCCGTTTGTGCCTCTTGGAATCTAAACGCAGGCTGGAGAACCACCTCTGCAGGCGGCGCATATGCAGTAACCCCAGCGGGACCACCATGTGAGCAGCCGCTATTGAGACTCAAAGACTGCACGACAGTTAAAGCTGTCACTGTCGCCCCCTGTCGCAGCCTGTGAACCGCCCGGAGAAGGGACGCACTTCTGCTCTCTGACAGGGTGGCGCGTAGCCTGCCTGCATCGAACACCACTCCCAACTACAACGCCTGTTGGTGAGGTATGGGGGTGCTCCTTTTCCAATAGATCGCAAAGCCTAATTTGGTTAGGTGTGTGATCAATTGTTCTGTGCAAAGCATTGCCTGTTCCCTGGACCCAACTATGAGGTTGTCTAGGTAAAAGAAAGCTCTCATGCCGTGGGCGCGCAGCGGTTGATGCGCAGTGGCCACACATTTGCTGAACGTGCGTGAGGATAGGGAGTAGCCGAACGGTAATCTGTTGTACTCGTAGGCTATCCCCTGGAAGGCAAAACGCAGATACTTTCTGTGCTCCGGAGCAATTTCCACATGAAAATATGCGTCTTTCAGGTCGATGGTGGTCAACCAATCGCCCGGTTTGCACTAGCCCTATTAACTGTTTTATAGTTAACATGCAAAAAAATTCTGAAGGCATTGTAGCGATTCAGGCTGCGGAGATCTAGAATAGATCTAAATTCCCCTGTCTTCTTGAAAACCAGGAAGTACATGGAATAAAGGTCCCTGAACGCACCGCGCTCACACCATAATGCAGCCCTTACCACTATGGTAAACTGCATTAACTGGAGTCTTTGCTCTATGCGTAGTGTGTTCTCTGAAAGTAACGTGCCAGCCATAATGCCCCTGTACCCGCATAGCACTCTGCGGTTCAACCCTCTCATCTGCGCATGCCCACTAGCCACCTCCTTTACAGGAGCTACAGCTGGGGCAGCGAATGGGGAATTTGTACGGTTAACATTGTGTGTAAGTGTACCATTTGTGGAAACAAAAGACACTTAGATTTGGATAAGTGCCATGCGGCGTGATCCCACAGGGACATCACACGGCAGGCAGCGGCGGCGGCCTGTGATGAAGTAGGGTCGACCCTATATCATGTGAAGCCACCGAGCACCGGTCCCCGGGGCAAAGCTCGTGGACCAAGCTACTTATTCGGCCTTGCGGCCCAATAATCGCTCTGACCTGGTGAGGCGGCGGCATCTCTAGCAATGAGCGAGTAGTCCACACACCCGCCGCCATGATCATCATCCAGGGAGAGTACAGCCCTGGGCAGTGGACTTCCATGGACGCCGGACCCGGAAGGAATGGCAAATGTGAATGGCACCGCCTCGGCCATTTCCTGGTCCCCCAAACACTTGAAGCAAAGGTGGTGGGGATCAGCGCACGCTATTTCAGCCAGGGCACGAAGGACAGGCCCGGGTCTCTAGCAGTTGCGACTCTTCTTCTTTCAAACGTCTTATCTCTGCTTCAGATGTTGCACGCTCGCTGAAGAGAAAGGGATGGTGGGCAGGAGGCGAGGCCTCTTTTTATTCGGTGAGATGCGCACGCATTCAGGTAGGCCCGCCCCAAGGCCGGCTACGTCTATAGAAATCTCAGTATGTGAATGCTTGCATAGAGGGTAGTACCAATAGAGTCCAGTAGAGGGGGAAGCCTGTGAGAGATATAACAGTGGTTTCAGGGGCTGAAGAAAGATGTCAGGGTGTTTATCTCACATACGTCCTCCCCCACTCTACTAATAATAGATATGGTCATAACACTATTAATTATTTGTGTTAATTTAGTAGGCGCTGGGGTGTAATTTTTGTTTATAATTGCATGGAACTCCTTTTCATGCATAATTTATTTTCTGCCTTACTTTCCCAAACTTCAGATGTATTAGGAGCTTGGGTTAACAGTCTTAAAGGGCAGAAATACCATCTGTGTAATTCAGGGGTGTGTTGTCCAATTCTTATACAGAGGGCTTTGGCTGAAGACAATAGATCAGCTAATATTTTAGCAGACTAAGTAGGTACATAGTAGTTCCTCTTGAAAAGATGCTATCATACTCATTAATAATGACACTGGCTATATAAACAAAGCAAGACTGAAGGCAGAGGCATTAGAAGTGCAACTCCATCCGTACTTATAGTATCAGTTTAGTGACAACTGACGCAAGAAAAAAAGGGTTTTGCCTATCTGTAACATTGTGTTAATGTTATTGTCAGGGCTTGAATTGGGGGGGGTGTGTATACAAAATGTTTAGTATACATTTTTTTTTTTTTAAATAAAATGTTGTGGTCCTCAACATCTCCGGGTTCACTATGCTGGCAACTTGCCTAGAGCTTTAAACAGACCCTGAACAAAGCCCTGCTTTAATGTTCCACCTTGGTCTGGCGTGGCATGAGGACTTGCACCCAGCTGTCGGGGGGCCACCCTCGCACCATGTCGGTCATGTTCATGCCACAAGGGTCACAGATGGGGGGGGGCAGCAGCTGCTCTCAGGAGGCTGGCAGACTGAGCAGTGCTAATGCAAAGCAGCTACTCGTGCACATATGCTCATGTGAGCACATTATGAGCATTCACACAGCACTACACACATGTGCATAGGAGATACTTTTGTAAAAATGTTTCTGTAACAAGGTCATTTATTTGGTCACAATAAAAAATAATGAAATAAGATAAGTTAAGATTTACTTCATTGATCCCACTTTGGGAAACATTTTCAACACAGCAGCATGTAAATAAGGCATTGCACATAAATAACAAAAATGTGAACAGAACTAAAAAGTACAAATATATACATAATGACAGTGAAAGATACAAATATGTAGACTATCTGTGACTGTATATACTAAGAAGGGCCAATGTAGGATATTATAAACATGAAGTATTCAAGGAACCGCATATTACATGTAATATAAATGTAAAAGATAAAGTGTGAAGACACTTTATGAAGATGGGTGGAAGGGAAAGGTGGTGGAGTCCAGGTGGTGGAAGGGAAAGGTGGTGGAGTCCAGGTGGTGGAAGGGAAAGGTGGTGGAGTCCAGGTGGTGGAGTCCAGGTGGTGGAGTCCAGTTATCAGAGCAACATAAGAAACTACGGATCTTTCATGCAGCGCCATCATCAGGTCCAAACTGAGCTCAAAGCACAGCTGATCCTTGCGGAGTCACACAATCTTCTTAGTGACTCCCACTTCGTAAACTAGACACATACAGAGAGATCTTCTTTTCTTTTTTCAGAAATAATACGCTTACTACTTATCATAAAGGTTCATTATTTTGCAATTAAAACAACAAGGTTATTTTTCTGCTAAACGGCCGAGAAAACAGCAGATTTAGGTCATCATTCTGCACGACTTTATTTTAGAAGCATAACTGTACATTGTATTTCAAATGTTTCTTCATTCAGTATATCCAGAACACCTTGTGTGTTAGAGCAGGTCGACAACCATTTTATAGAGCTGTCGGAATGTTGTTTCACTGTTTATCTTTTCACCTCAGGGTCCTTTTAAAAATGCATTTTACTCAAATTGCATTTGAATTTCTGATGTACTTGCAGCTTACCACATTCTCTCTCTCTCCCTCACATGCACGCACACGCACACACACACACACACACACACACACACACACACACACACACACACACACACACACACACTGTGATGGTGGGTTAGGGCTCTGCTCTGGGAGATAAGATAGGTCAGCAGCGGTGTGGGTGCATGGTGAATAGCAATGTCCAAGACTAATCGGGATTAACTTCTAATCGCTTCAACCACTGGGCTGCTATGCAAATCAGCTAAATTATAGGCACAGGCCCTGGCCCCTGATTGGCCCTTATCATGTCTGGGCTAGGACATAGCAGGGGGAAGGGAGTTGGGGGAGGGGGGGCTGGTTGTCCACAGCATGGCTGCTCTCTTGGAATGAACACTGCTGCAGATTATTTCCGTCTAAAAATAGACTGACTCTTTGATTCTTTCATAATGCTAATTTATTCTGACTTTTCCCTGTGTTATTACATCAGAACCCTTGTGTTCATTGAAATGCACTTGTCTGTACATAGCTGGGGGGGGGGGGGGGGGGGGTTCACAGCCTCTGGTCAGACGGCCATGGAGTTTGGATAATGTTCATCAGATGATTATAGTGATGCTTCTTGTTGCTAACGGGCATACTCATACACAGAAACAATATTTCAATGGAACTGGAAGATTGCCATGATGTTTAGCATGACATCATATTACACTGTTTAACTGGAGTGCACTCTTACTGCTGATTAAAATATGAAAAAGAGTGATTGCTAACTTGTAGAAGACATGATGTTGTCCTTTAAAGGCGCGTCACATTCTAAAACATTGAGATGGATGTTCTGAGCAACACATGTTGGCATTTCATTGGTAGGATATGTTATTTGTTGGTTATGACAAAACATAAATACTAACTTTACATCAAAATCATCAGTAACTCAAACATTTAGCTTTTTAGTTCACAATAATTAAGGATCAGTTACTTTTTACAATTTGAGGTATAATGAATATCTTATGTCTATAAAGCTTAAAGACCTGCAGATCAATAACTTTCAGTTACTTTTTGAAATGTTGTGAATTTTGTATCCATATAGAATACCTTTTGTTGAAATAATAGTAAAATATTATTGTGCAAAGGAAGTGTAACCCACCTCCAGTTGTACATTATATCCCAATGTATATCACAAATGATGGTAAAAAAATCAATAAAAAAGCCATGAGCAGTTATTTAGAGTCTCCATCTGACAGCCAGTCGTAGTTTATTTTAACCACCCTGTTATCTCATGTATTTCAGTTACGGACGAGTATACGCTGCCGACCCCTACAACCACACACTCACTCCAGCAGCCACATACAGCGTTGGTGCCATGGTAAGACCTGCCACACATCTGTCCTGCATTCATTATACCACTTCCTTTCTTCATTTCCACAAACATGTCTCCAAAATACACATTTGAGCTCAAGCATCTTGCATGTCATCTGCATGATCACTGAGAGCTCCACACACTTGAGAGGAGTGACACTAACTGACCAAACATTCCATTTGGTGTTTATGGAAAATATGGAAACTGAGTTTTGGGGGCATATTTATTTTGAACCCGTGCGAAGCATAAAAATACATGATCACAGTAAGTTAAACACATAGGATTCTTGTGGACATCTCCCTCTTCTAGACTACACATCACACTCTCCTCTTATGGCGCATTTCCACTACAGGGCCTCGCTCGGCCTCCCTCGGTATGGCTAGGCCTCGTTAGGCCTCATTAGGACTGGCTCACTTTATGCTGCGTTTCCATTACAGTTTAGTAGCTGGGGCAGTAACTATAGTAACGCAGTGTAGGCAAAGCCGTGACGTCATCTTCAATGCGAACCACAAAACCAAACATCAGCCGTTAGCTGTTAGCCCTCAGAGCTCACAGCTCCTCATATCTGTTCAGAAACTAGACAAAAGTTAAACAAGTACAAACCACAGACTGTCTGTGTCATGGAGAATATAGTCGCTGGTTTATTTATGTCTGTATAGGCCGTTGGTGTGAGTGTGGACGGTCGGAGCATATACTGCGTTAGCTTAGCCAATCTCCATTTAGAAAACATGCTTTTTAAAAGGTGTTTCGCCTGCCGTCTGTCTGCAGACTTGTCAAAGCATTAATTCTTAGTTTTTACTAACCGGTATCAGTGTGTTGTTACTTCGGCATCATTTTGAAACGTGTATTACAATTAAATCACGGTCAAATATGTTCATCTTGTTGTAGTTGTAGCCCCCTTGCCAGCGATTCTCTCTCTAGTTTAGTATACTCAGCCCGACTCAGCCTGGTTGTTGGCCCGGAAAGAACCTCGATTTTATGGGGCCAGAAAAACTGTGAAATAGGACCCGCTAGCCGGAACTACGCCAAGTGGAAACGCAACCAAAAACGGGCCGGGCACGGCTCGGCACGCTTAAAGCGAGCTCCACGCTGTAGTGGAAATGCGCCATTAGTATCTGCAGTTATACTGTAGAGCTGGTTCACTGTTCTGGGACCAGGATGCAATCAGAATGGAACATCTCCACTTAACTGCTTAGTTTCCAATCAGCATTGATATGACATCACATAAATATGATAGAAATGCTCCTTTCTTTATGCATATATTACAAAATATACATCGTCCAATAATGCACCATAGCATCTTAACTAGGGGCTGCTCCAAGGTAAGCCTGAGCTGGAACGAACTAAGCTTTATCAAAGAGGCAAGCCATAAACCTACTGTCAAATGTGTCTTCAAGTGGGATAATATTGTATTGTGAGTACTTTAACATAAGTTGTTGCCTGATCATTGAAGGCTTTGAAGGTAAGGAGAGTGAATTATTAATTTTATTCTGGATTTTTACAGGGAAAGAAACTAAAATATACAGTGGGGCAAAAAAGTATTTAGTCAGCCACCAATTGTGCAAGTTCTCCCACTTAAAAAGATGAGAGAGGCCTGTAATTTTCATCCTAGGTATACCTCAACTATGAGAGACAGAATGAGAAAAAAAAATCCAGAAAATCACATTGTCTGATTTTTAAAGAATTTATTTGCAAATGATGGTGGAAAATAAGTATTTGGTCAATAACAAAAGTTCATCTCAATACTTTGTTATATACCCTTTGTTGGCAATGACAGAGGTCAAACGTTTTCTGTAAGTCTTCACAAGGTTTTCACTGTTACTGGTATTTTGGCCCGTTCCTCCATGCAGATCTCCTCTAGAGCAGTGATGTGTTGGGGCTGTCGCTGGGCAACACAGACTTTCAACTCCCTCCAAAGATTTTCTATGGGGTTGAGATCTGGAGACTGGCTAGGCCACTCCAGGACCTTGAAATACTTCTTACGAAGCCACTCCTTCATTGCCCGGGCGGTGTGTTTGGGATCATTGTCATGCTGAAAGACCCAGCCACGTTTCATCTTCAATGCCCTTGCTGATGGAAGGAGGTTGTCACTCAAAATCTCATAATACATGGCCCCATTCATTCTTTCCTTTACACGGATCAGTGGTCCTGGTCCCTTTGCAGAAAAACAGCCCCAAAGCATGATGTCTCCACCCCCATGTTTCACAGTAGGTATGGTGTTCTTTGGATTCAGCATTCTTTCTCCTCCAAACACGTCTAGTTGAGTTTTACCAAAAAGTTCGATTTTGGTTTCATCTGACCACATGACATTCTCCCAATCCTCTTCTGGATCATCTAAATGCTCTCTAGCAAACTTCAGACGGGCCTGGACATGTACTGGCTTAAGCAGGGGGACACGTCTGGCACTGCAGGATTTGAGTCCCTGGCGTCGTAGTGTGTTACTGATGGTAGCCTTTGTTACTTTGGTCCCAGCTCTCTGCAGGTCATTGACTCGGTCCCCCCGTGTGGTTCTGGGATCTTTGCTCACCGTTCTTGTGATCACTTTGACCCCACGAGGTGAGATCTTGCGTGGAGCCCCAGATCGAGGGAGATTATCAGTGGTCTTGTTTGTCTTCCATTTTCTAATAATTACCCACAGTTGATTTCTTCACACCAAGTTGCTTACCTATTGCAGATGCAGTCTTCCCAGCCTGGTGCAGGTCTACCATTTAGTTTCTGGTGTCCTTTGACAGCTCTTTGGTCTTGGCCATAGTGGAGTTTGGAGTGTGACTGTTTGAGGTTGTGAACAGGTGTCTTTTATACTGATAACGAGTTCAAACAGGTGCCATTAATACAGTTAACGAGTGGAGGACAGAGGAGGCTCTTAAAGAAGAAGTTACAGGTCTGTGAGAGCCAGACATCTTGTTTTTTTGTAGGTGACCAAATACTTATTTTACCGAGGAATTTACCAATTCATTCATTAAAAATTCTACAATGTGATTTCCTGGATTATTTCCCCCCGTTCTGTCTCTCAGAGTTGAAGTGTACCTAGGATGAAAATTACAGGCCTCTCTCATCTTTTTAAGTGGGAGAATTTGCACAATTGGTGGCTGACCAAATACTTTTTTGCCCCACTGTATGTGTTATAAATATGAACTTGTTTCCTAGTCAATACACAGGCCACCGTATCAACTGTAGAGTCTGAAACAAATGTTATGATAGAAGAACATATATCATTACATAATGCATTTTGGTGGTGTTTGAGGCCAATTACAATAACTACTAGCTTGAAATGCATCAGTTTTTATTTGGGTATTATGTTTGGGTATTATGTTTATGTATTGTTTTTAAGAATATTGCCTAAAGTAGGCATAGATAAGAAGATAAGAATAGGTCCAAGTACAGAACCTTGCAGAACTCCATGGTGTATTGAGACAATTACATTTTCTGATGCAATTGGGTCCATGTATATTACAAACAAGATTGGTGACAAAGCAGCCTTGTTGTAATTCCTGTTTGTAAAATACATGGATCGGATTTCGAGGCGTAGTCATGGGGGAGGGGGTCTGCAGTTCGGTGGACTAAGGATTGCACCACAGCTTTTTGCAGATGATGTGGTTCTAATGGCTTCATCGGCCTGCGACCTTCAGCACTCACTGGATCGGTTCGCAACAGAGTGTGAAGCGGCTGGGATGAGGATCAGCACCTCCAAATCTGAGGCCATGGTTCTCAGCAGGAAACCGATGGACTGTCCACTCCAAGTAGGGAATGAGTCCTTACCCCAAGTGAAGGAGTTCAAGTATCTCAGGGTCTTGTTCTCGAGTGAGGGAACAATGGAGCGTGAGATGGGCCGGAGAATCGGAGCAGCGGGAGCGGTACTGCAGTCGCTTTACCGCACCGTTGTGACGAAAAGGGAGCTGAGCCAGAAGGCAAAGCTCTCTGTCTACCGGGCCATTTTCGTTCCTACCCTCACCTATGGTCATGAAGGATGGGTCATGACCGAAAGAACGAGATCGCGGATACAAGCGGCCGAGATGGGTTTTCTCCGCAGGGTGGCTGGTGTCTCCCTTAGGGATAAGGTGAGAAGTTCGGTCATCCGGGAGGGACTCGGAGTTGAGCCGCTCCTCCTTCGCGTCGAAAGGAGCCAGTTGAGGTGGTTCGGGCACCTAGTTAGGATGCCACCTGGGCGCCTCCCTAGGGAGGTGTTCCAGGCACGTCCAGCTGGGAAGAGACCAAGGGGTAGACCTAGGACCAGGTGGAGGGATTATATCTCTTGGCTGGCCTGGGAGCGCCTTGGGACCCCCCAGTCAGAGCTGGTTGATGTCGCCAGGGAAAAGGAAGTTTGGGGCTCTCTGCTGGAACTGCTACCCCCGCGACCCGACCACGGATAAGCGGGAGAAGATGGATGGATGGATGCAATTGGGGGAAATATGTTTTGTCTTTTACCGCTGCAGTCTGTGCCCTAAGGCTGTTTTGGTACTGGGTTCTCGGTTCCAGCCCAGCAGATTGTCGGTTCGAAATGGGAAGGTTTTTTTTGGGCTCCAAACCGGTGGTGGAAAAGGGGAATTTAGGCTCATATAGAAAAAGGGAAGGTTATATGTCCATTGTTGGTTTAATTCTCTGGATCAAGACTGGTCATTATAAAAATAAGTTTAATTTCAACCTCATAATAAGAAAAGGTTGATCAAATTTCACCAACTGCACTCCACAATCTTCATCCTCCATACTGTCTCCCTCCCCCACCCCATTATTTTCTTCAGTTGCTGTGTATAAGCTTTTCTGCAGCGTTGACATCTCCTCACTTTAATTTAATTTGTCTGTCCTGCTAACGGCAGTCCAAATTACACATTAATCCCGCCTGTAGAAGGTGATGAATGTCTTCATCCCTTGGCAGCCCAGTCCATGTTAGTTATTATATTTATAATTTGATGTTTCCCACCTCAACCTGCAATCCCTGGTAATGAAATAATTAGTCATTTTGATAATTAAATCCGTTGCGACGCCACACACTGGGAGGGGGCCAGGAAGAAAGAAATGAGCTGGGCGGACCGGTTAGCAACATAGCCGTCCAAACCCACAGCTCAGAGTGTTGGCAAACACAAGAACATTGTCAGTCAGATGTCAGTGCAATAGACCAATAACTGGGAAATATGCTGTTGTTATGATATTGTACATGGCTTCATTGTTCACATAGTAATAGGAAATGTGTCACAAATCAGCTGAGGTGGAAGTAGTATTCAGATCTTGTAATTAATGGGGACCTATCATGCAAAATGCACTTTGCGATGTCTTTTATACATAAATATGTGTCCCTGGTGCGTCGGGGAACTCACGCAGCGTCAGAAAATAAAACCCTTTCTCTTTTCCTCCGTACCCAAATCTTTTAAAAAACGGGGGTATAACGAGCGGATACAGATTTGCTGCCGATCTGACGTCAAATAGGCAGCGGACCCACAGAAAGTTGCTATCAGAAACAATGCCTGACGTGTTTTGGACGTAATCTCGTCTTTGTTTACATTAGCAAGCCTCGCTAACACTCAGAGCTAACCTGTACTGGAGAGCACATGTGTTTAAAAAGCAGGAAATCAAAAAAGGAACTCACCTTGTGATAAACCCGCAAGAGAAAAAGCATTTGAGCTCCATACTGTTTCAGAAATAATCCTTGATGTGGTTTAGAACAGGGTGGCGTTTTATCACAGCAGAATGCTAAGCTTCATGCTAAGGACCCACAATCTGTGTTTCTCTAACAGGGCTGCAAAAGAGGGGTATGAGCAGTATGAGGCGTGGCTACAACGGGTGAACTGTTTGGGATTTTGAGCAAAACACTTCACAGACATGTTTTGTATAGGTATGGCCCTACCATATATTTTTCCAATATAGCATAATAGGTCCACTTTAAGTAAAAGTACAAAAGTATTAGCATCATAGTATAGTAAGTATAGTCATTGTGCAGATTGGTCCATTTCAGAATAATTTATATGATATGTTTTATAATGATTGATCATTAAAGTGTTCTCAAAGCTGGTGAAGGTGCAGCTAGTTTGAATGGCTTTGTAGACTGCAGGGTAGCTGGTGAAGGAGCAGCTAGTTTGAATGGCTTTGTAGACTGCAGGGTAGCTGGTGAAGGTGCAGCTAGTCTGAATGGCTTTGTAGACTGCAGGGTAGCTGTTGAAGGAGCAGCTAGTCTGAATGGCTTTGTAGACTGCAGGGTAGCTGGTGAAGGAGCAGCTAGTCTGAATGACTTTGTAGACTGCAGGGTAGCTGGTGAAGGTGCAGCTAGTTTGAAGTATTTTGTAGACTGCAGGGTAGCTGGTGAAGGTGCAGCTAGTCTGAATGGCTTTGTAGACTGCAGGGTAGCTGGTGAAGGAGCAGCTAGTCTGAATGGCTTTGTAGACTGCATGGTAGCTGGTGAAGGAGCAGCTAGTCTGAATGGCTTTGTAGACTGCAGGGTAGCTGGTGAAGGAGCAGCTAGTCTGAATGACTTTGTAGACTGCAGGGTAGCTGGTGAAGGTGCAGCTAGTCTGAATGGCTTTGTAGACTGCAGGGTAGCTGGTGGATTTACTCCAGGTGGAACTAAAGTCTGATTCAACACTTGATTATATTGCACATCCTTCATCCAGATCTGTGAAGTAACTAAAGGGATTAAATACATGTAGTGGAGTAGAAGTACACCATTTACCTCTGAACTGTAGTGGAGTACAATTACAAAGAAGCAAAGAATTGAAATATAGTCAAGCACAGTTACTATCTACTTAGTTACCTTATGTTACCTTGTGAATCGGGTGAGCATTTGAAGTCCATTACTAATGGTAAATTATGTTTGAACCTTCAGTATGAAACGTTCCCATTTCCCTTATTTGATGGCCCAATCCTTGTTTGACCTGGAAATTGTTCCACTCCATGCCATAATGAAGAATACTATCTGTTCTCTGAGGATTGAGGGTCAAGCAGCGCAGACAGATCTCTGAGGAGAGATGAATGAGGATACATGGGAGCAGCCTTGAGGTAATTTACCTGGCCAACACCCATTAATATCAATCTGACTGGACCATGCAGCTGGTCACAATGCTGCAAATCACCCCCATTCTTCAAGAACATCAACAGAATCAAGTTTTAGATTTGATTTCACCCCTCTGGTTGGAAAACCTTTTTCCTTGAGTAATGTCCCTTGACCTGCTTCACCAAAAATCAAGAGAGCATTGCATCTCTATGATGTGTGTGTGTGTGTGTAAGATTGCAGGTAAAACGAGGGGTCTGTTTAGCTGACATCCGTCTCTAAGACCCATTTTACATATAGCATTAACATGCCTCTCCACATGTGTCTTAAATGGCTACTTGTACTTGATCTTCCTTAATAAGAATATAATTATGTTATGCAAAGACAAAATGCAATGTTGTTTTGAACTAGTAAGGCAGCAGTGCACTTTATATATGCCAGAAATAAGTATAACAAGTAATACAAATCACTCAATGTGACACTCTAAAGGCCATTTTGATACAGCCGACATGTGATTCATTTATTACCTTGGTAAGGAATGTAAGGGTAAGGACACCTCTGTAGCTGTCATTGTATTCCTGAAAATGATTCGTCAGTGAGAACCAAACGTAACTCCTACTTTGAAGAGCTTGATAAAAAGCATGGTGATCAGATTCATAAATGCAGTTTCATCTGGACACACACAGAGGCAGATGGTATTAACATACACTATCAACAGTTTTGCAGAAACAAAGCACACATACTTGAAATGCAGCTGCCTCAGAATCTCCATCAGCTCCACCCAGCGAAGCCAGCATGATCCATTCCAAACATGTAGCTAACCCTGGTTCACATCGGCTTCAAAACACCTTTTGATTCAGTTTTTGATTTGATATTTGACTGCACTTTTCTATGGTTGTATTGACTGGATTTCTTTCACGTAGCAGTGGGCATGTTCCCCCGGCATGAAGCGCCTTGCTGTGCTTGCTGCATGACGGTTGCTCCGGTCATTGGTCTTTTCATCTCCATGGGTTTGACCTGGAATAACGGTAATGTAATGTTGAAGCTCCAGTTGAAGAAGTGCTGGACCAAAGGGGCTAATGAGGGTTCCTGGTCTGTGTGTTTCCATGAATATCTGTGTGTGTGTGTGTGTGTGTGTGTGTGTGTGTGTGTGTGTGTGTGTGTGTGTGTGTGTGTGTGTGTGTGTGTGTGTGTGTGTGTGTGTGTGTGTTTCAGAACGCCTTCACCCCACTGACAGACGCGAAAACTCGGAGCCATGCCGACGATGTGGGGCTCGTGCTGTCCTCTCTCCAGGCTAGTATATACCGGGGAGGCTACAGCCGCTTTGCTCCCTATTAGCAACACCTCCAACCTGAACCCACCCTTCCAACAGGACAGAAAGTGTGTGTGAGCGAAGGAAACCACGAGTTATCAGAGAGACGTTACTGAGGCCTGGGTATTGCAATACATGCAGTCTGTGCATCATTTCAGCGTCTTCTAAGAACGAAAAAAGAAAAAGAAAACGACAGCTGATATTTTTCATCTTATACCTCAGATATTTTGTGCTGTGTATTTTGATATTGTGGGTTTTTAATTTCTAAAGATTTAAAGCTAGATTATCAGCTGTAGGTTTTCCATAGAGAGCTGCTAGAGTAATGATGAGACACACAATATCTATCAGATTCAAATCGTTAGGGCGTGTAACTCCAACCCTGTAAGAGAGTCACTCTTTGTGGTTTCTTACGTTTCGTTCGTGTTAAAGTGACTGTGCTAGTCAAGTACTGTTGTTTTTATCGTCTTCTTTTGGTACTTCCTCTTTCAGTTTAGCTAGCTTGTTCTCCCCCATTGGTTTGTGAAGAAGCCAAGAAGCCTTGAAACCCAGGGACACCTTTCTCGGGGGGCGGAGAGAGAAGCTGAGAACAGCCACTATGCTGTTTGTAAGTTACCTCGACAACAAGCTTTATTACTTGTGACTGCAACTTTACTATCATATGCTTATGGTTCTTTTGCAAAAAGCAAGATACCAATAATAATACCAAAACAAAATGCTACGTCTGCATCGTCATGGAAACTGCATGTATTGTAGCCCAATATGTATTGAGTGCGATATGATGTGTTTTTGTTTTGTAACATGAAATTGCATTCCATTTAAAAAAGGGAAGACATAAATAAGTATTTCATAATAACACAATCCCTGCTCTATCTGAAATATTATCCAGCGAACTTCCACAAATACACTGTTTTAAGATTGGCTTGTTTCATACGTGAATTCACCTGAAAATAAAGGTGTACAACGTGGCTACAGTAGAGTGGTGCAGTGATGACACATTTCTGTAGTCCTCGAAAAAAGGCAATAGCATTTTCCCATTGGATGTTGGAATATGCTCTGTAGCTAAAACACGTGTATGATTCTTACATGCCGCATAATCTACACATATTATCACTTTATTATTTTTGAAGCACTGTCAAGAAGTAGGTATCTAACATTAGGCTAAAGGAAGGACATCACGGTCTCATGGCAGCGCATCACCACCGCTAAACTAAAGATTCTGCATTATGATGTTAGACTTTTTTAGCAACCACCGTTTTTCTGAGACGGGTAAAAGCTCATTCAACGACTGACGTATTTCAAATCGTAGAACAAAAGGAGAAATGTATTTGGCCTGTGTGAACCACAGGCCTTATTTAGTGGATTTAGGACTTTTACAGCACCAGTCCTTTAATCTGTCTGACAGTATTTGAAACTAGGACCAACAGCTGGCAGAAAGTAAACTTGGAGCCAAGAGGTTTCTATACCCGTGCAATCCAATCAAGCAGTTTGTTGCAAAAGCAGTGACTTATTGCTTAAAGCTGATTTAGCATCTGATCTAATGAGATATGATTTAGGTCAGTGTGCTCGACATACTGATCATGCAAAAACACAATTATTGACTGACAAGATCACCACAACAACTCACACCATCAGCCGCTACGACTATATCGATTAGACAGGGTGACAATACATCTGGTTTCAATCAAATCATCTTGCAATCTCTAAGTCAAAGAGAGACTTAAAACCCTTTGAATGCAATGTGTTTTCCTAACCCACTACTCTTTGTTTTATATTCCAAAAATATAACACCTTTTTGTAAAAAGGGCATTTCTGCTTTTTTATCTTGATAAAGAGGTTAAGTTGTGATCACTTAATAAAACATGCAACAACAAGTATTGGCAGTCCCAGCTGCTCTCAGCGTCCATCGAGAGTCCAGGTCCGTTAGGGAGAGAATGGTGTGAGTCAGTACTTCATGCAGCCGGGTATGTACTGACTGAATCCTGTGCTAATGTCTTACACCACTTCATGCCAAAGGGTCTGATGGAATATCTGCCATGTGTGTGCGTACAGTGAAGATTTTACATAGCTATAAATTAGGAGAA
Source organism: Harpagifer antarcticus (assembly GCA_902827135.1). Lineage (NCBI taxonomy): Eukaryota > Metazoa > Chordata > Actinopteri > Perciformes > Harpagiferidae > Harpagifer > Harpagifer antarcticus. The sequence continues at coordinate 983,097 of CADEHL010001107.1, read as the reverse complement.
AAAAAATTGCCATGGCAACTAAACTGTTCAACTATTTAATTGCTTGGTCCATACGCTGTGAGCTGCAAAAGAGTAAGCTCCTCATTACAAAACTTAAAAACTTAATTTAATATGAATTAGAATTAGAACCAATTAGAATTACTGCTGGATTCCTGGAGAAGTCCAACTTTAAATCAAAGAATTTAAAGATGTATTATTTTGTGGCACTAATTCTCTTCCGTACTGAGTAGACGTAAAGGTTTTTTATATAAACTTCCAATATATTCATTGGTATAATTGATGATTTTTATATTACAGAAGAGATTTAAAAAGAAGATATAGCAGTGGCCATTTGATCTCTTTGTTGAGTTTGTTGCTTTTTTTCCTTTCATTACTACATTTTAAGAGGGATAAAGTACAGTATAATAATCCAACAATGTATTATAATTGAACTGTGCAGTGAAGATGTTCTCTTATATGAAATACACAATGGTATAATGTTGTAGATTTAGAAGAGTAGATCAGTTGTTAGGGCGAGCTATCTCATTTTCTATCGCATATCCTGATTTGTATTAACTCTTTACAAATGATGTAATCACAATCTAGATTCTCACACATCCACATTTTTGTCAACTGTACCATTTTGCACATTTCCTTTTCACATGAAACTGAGACATATCAGTGCTGTAACCTTCCTTAACTTCTTTTCATTTCTGTAATGTCACTCTTTTCTCTCATTCTTAATGTGACATCCTTTCTGTTCTTTTCTAGAACTCAAACTTTGCTCTTTGAAAATGAACTGTTTGAATAATATAACATTCAATAAATATGAGAATTTGTGAACAGGCTAATCTACAGTATGATGTAAATAGAATGAATGGAATCAGGACTCTGATACAGCTGCACTTCCTGTGCCACATTCTGTTTACAACTATTCCCAATAAGTGGTGTTGTTACATAACTCCCTTTTTGTATTTATAACACATTAGATAGGATCAACTCTCAGATGCATCACATAAAGAAGGCAGCAGTCAGAGCCTCAACGGTTCGAACCCCCCCACCCCGTGTCCGTCAGAAACAGGACCACTCGTTGTCCTCACTATGCTGAATGTCTGACTCCTCAACTACTTTATACAGGCTCTGCTTCCAGTAGGTGTTGTGGTTGAAAACAAGGCTTCCTACCCAGTCATTGTATGTGCATGTACTATGGTTCTTCCACTAATCAATAACCATCAATAAAGTTTTGTTTTCTCAATATGTTCCCGTCTGCTCTTTGTTTGAGTGGAGACGGCCTCAAAGAAAGATTCACAAGCTAGCCAGATTGCATTAAGTAAGAATGTGGTGTTCATACTGCACAGTCAGTAATATGCATTCAGTGAAGTCAATGCACGGAGAGGCACTGGTTACACTGAGAGCCAGAAATACAACATTTGATGAGTTAGCTTAAATGTACTATTTAACAATGATTAGCCTTTTGGTTAGGAGACTGTGTGACACTGCACACGCACATGCCTACCGGTAACCTATGGATTCCATTCAAATTGTATAGGCGTTCAGTGTTGGAGGATGTACTCAGATATTTTACTTCAATAAAAGTAGCAATACTACAGTGAAAAAATACTCTGTTACATGGAAAATCCTTCAATTAAATTTGTACTCAAGTAACAGTACAAAAGACAGGCATTTCAAATTCCTTAAAACTTATGTTCATAACTTTAATGTTGGATCTCGTTAAGATAGGGTTTTCATTTCATTATTGTATTTACATTTAACCTATACAAATGCAACATAATTTATTAGATACAAATCTATGTTTATCAATAGCATACATCTTCAAGGTAGCTAGTAACTAAAGCTGTACAATATATGTAGTGGAGTAAAAAATCCCAAATTTGCCCCAAAAATGTAGAAGTAAAGGTTTAGAATAGCATAATCTGGAAGAACTCAGTTGAAGTACAAGTACCTTACATTTCTACTTAAGTACAGTACTTGAGTAAATGTACTTTGTTACATTCCTCCACTGTAGGCTATTGCATACGTTGCATTCAACACAGATGGAAATATATATTGACCCTAACTTGTAAATCAACTCTATTGGCTTACCTCTCTGGACAAAGATGTATTTGATTTCCTTTTTTTAGGTTTTAAAAGTCTCTCCTTCTCAATAGAGATGATTTCCAGGGATAAAGGTGTTTTGCTGGAGCTGGCTAACGTGGAGGTGAGTAGATGTGATCGCTGCCTCCCCCGGGCTTTTTCCTTCCAGTTTCATGACAAGATTTTCATGCTAAGACCCTCGGAGCAGCAGTAGTTCAGTCTGTAGGGACTTGGCTTCGTGACTGGAGGGTTACCGGTTCAAGTCCCAATCAGACAATACAAAAATAAAAGTGGGGACTGATAACTGGTTTCAGTGCTCCTCCTCGGCACTGCTGAGGTGTCCTTGAGCAAGGTAGCAAACCCTGAATTGCTCCCTGACGCCGGAAAGACTGGCTCTGACACCTTTCTAAAATGCTTGTGCATGTGTGCACCTATGTGTATTTGTACTGTTTGTGTGTATTCAAAAATGTAACACAATTTAAAATCAATAAAGGTTCATCTTAAACGTAATCTTTTACACATATGTGTAACAAATGACCTGGAATATAAGAAGGGGGCATAGGCGGCGCGTGAAGCTCAGATTTGGGAACGCTAAAGAACTTTTTTTACCTGACGCTGCCCGCCTCCAGCGTTTATCGTTTTTCCAACCCAGTTTAGATTTAACCACGCCTACTTCCGCATTACGCAAGCATCGACTTAGCTCTACACGATAGCGTCATTGACGTCATCTTCGGCAGCCGGGTTAGGGTTAGCAAGGTAACTTCAGGGTTAACTCTGAGTTTACTGTCCTACGACGCTGGTTCACTTTTTACCGGGGTAGATCTCTATGGTAACTTATGCTGTGGTTCCAGATAAGAGATCAACACAGTGAAAGCACGGCCTGCTGACCAATCAGAGCTCACCACCTCCTGACCAATCAGAGCTCTGTGTGCGGAGTTTAAAGCTATCAAGTCACTTATCAATCATATCATCGATCATATAATATCATAATATATTTCCTTATCTGAGCCGTATCTGGCCGTGCAAATGTAATTAAAGTCGGATCCACTCGTGTCTTAGACGGGCAGTGATATCATAAACCTGTTAATGTACGCATTCAAACACTTTTTTTTTTTAACCAGCTGTTCTGTATTCACCATGCAGGTGAAACTATGTGGCTTGTATCCTGGATTAAGTGTTTAAGTCATGGATGTTTAAAGTTTAACTTCTTCATATTTGTCTAATATTATAGTTTACTTGTCATTAACGAAGTATGACGCTGCGCTGTCAGTACGCTTCTCCCTGTTTGCGAATGGTCAAATATTGCTAACCCCGCCCCTTTCACGTGAACGCGCTCTCAGCCGGACAGAGAAACCCTGGGTTGATTTACCGAGTTGATAACGCCAGGTTACGTATTGTAACCCTTGTTATATTAACACAGGCGGAGCCCTCTACTGGACTCTATGGGTACTACCCTCTATGCAAGCATTCACCTACTGAGATTTCTATTGACGTAGCCGGCCTTGGGGAGGGCCTACCTGAATGCGTGCGCATCTCACCGTATAAAAGGAGGCCTCGCCCCCTGACTATCATCCTAAACCTCTCTTCAGCGAGCGGAATAGGACAGACAGTGCCCTGAGTAGAGGGCTCCGCCTGTGTTAATATAACAAGGGTTACAATACGTAACTCAGCTTTATATCTCTCACAGACTCCGCCCTCTACTGGACTCTATGGGTACAGTGGGTGGAGCCCCGATGTATACGCGCACTGTCGTCCAACAACATCATTCCACCCTACTGCCCCTGACCAGCTTTTCTGGACAGCAGCTACTGCCCCACATTCTCCTTTAACCAGGAGATGGCTCCATTGGAGGAGACGACCTACCGCGCCGGCAGTGGACCACTCTGAACCGTCTACGAACTGGGGTCGGTCGCTTTAAAACATCGATGAAGACGTGGGGCTTGGCGGACAGTGCGGCATGCAAGTGCGGTGACCCTGAGCAGACCGCTGTCCATATAATCACCATCTGCCCCTTATATAGACCACCCTCGGAAGCCAGCCTCTTCGACCTAGGACCAGAGATGCCCGCATCTCTGGACCTCCAACGTTACACGAAAGAAGAAGACCAGGTTGTGACCGAGGAGAAGTCTGGGCTGCGACACTCTGCTGCGCTTAACTCGCCGAAAGTGTGCTCAAACAACAGTGCTGAGGGCCATAATAAGGCTGTTGACACAGCTACAGCCCGTGTGGAGTGTGCACGAATCCCCGTGGGGCAGGCTCTCCTCGCCTGTCCGTAGGCATGTGCAATGCAGTCGCAGAGCGAGCCTGCCAGGCGTTTCTTGGACAGAGCTTTCCCGATCACCCCGCCCCCGACGCACACAAACAGCTGTTCGGTGCATCTAAGGACAGCCGTGCGCTCCACATACCATGCTAGCGCACGCACCGGGCAGAGGAGGTGCTGTTTAGCTTCCCTGGTCCCACCCTGGGGGGGAAGACTAAAACCCCCTAACTCTTAGGCCAAACTAATTCACAGTATCTATTACAAGCACTTTTGTTCATGTGTAATCCATAATAAAATATCAAATTATAGTTGTATCTTTGTATCTTCTTCTTATTAACAGAGAACATGTCATGTTTTTACAACAATATACAATTAATCCTACCAATATAGATGGGAACCGGGTTGGGGGGGCCCGAAAATATTTCCAATTACCCAAGGTGGGCCCGACGGAAAAAGTTTGGGAACCACTGCCCTAACTGAATAGCCCTCGACCTGAACGCACTCCTTAGGCTCTTGGGCACAAAGGAGGGGTTCGGTCTGAGTGTCGCGCCACTCCAGTCACCCCGAATCAGTAAACAGCTCGGGTGCACCGACATAGCGGTTAACTCAGACACTTTTTTGGCTGACGTTAAGGCAAGTAGCAAAGCTGTCTTCCACGACAGTGCTTTCAGGGAGGAGAGCTCCAGAGGCTCAAATGGTTCTGAGACCAATGGTTCTTCAGGCAGGTCCCTCCCCATCCTGTTCTGGATGTGTCCGTGAACACTGTGATGTAGGAGGTCACCCGTCCCAGTGGAGACCCCCTCCGGAGGTGATCCGGGGACCCCCAAAACCGGAGGTTGCCCTCAACTGAGGGGGGGGGGGATGGTCACCAGCCGCCGTTTGTGCCTCTTGGGATCCAAACACAGGCTGCAGAACCACCTCTGCAGGCGGCACATATGCAGTAACCCCAGCGGGACCACCATGTGAGCAGCCGCTATTGAGACTCAAAGTCTGCATGGTAAAGCTGTCACTGTCGCCCCCTGTCACAGCCTGTGAACCGCCCGGAGAAGAGACGCACTTCTGCTCTCTGACAGGGTGGCGCGTAGCACGTCTGCATCGAGCACCACTCCCAACTACAACGCCTGTTGGTGAGGTATGGGGGTGCTCTTTTTCCAATAGATCGCAAAGCCTAATTTGGTTAGGTGTGTGATCAATTGTGCTGTCCAAAACATTGCCTGTTCCCGTGACCCAGCCATGACTATGAGGTTGTCTAGTAAAAGAAAACATGCCGTGGGCGCGCAGCGGTTGAAGCACTGTGGCCACACATTTGCTGAACGTGCGTGGGGATATGGAGTAGCCGAACGGCAGCCTGTTGTATTCGTAGGCTATCCCCTGGAAGGCAAAACGCAGACGCTTTCTGTGCTCTGGAGCAATTTCTACATGAAAGTACGCGTCTTTCAGGTCGATGGTGGTGAACCAATCGCCTGGCTGCACAAGCCCCAGTAACTGTTTCATAGTTAACATGCGGAATTTCCTGCAGGAAATGTGGCGATTCAGGCCGCGGAGATCTAGAACAGGTCTGAATTCCACTGTCTTCCTGAGAAATCAAATCAAATCAAGTTTTATTTATATAGCACATTTATAAACGATTTTTGGTCGAGCCAAAGTGCTGTACATATAATAAAAATAGCCTACAGTAGAGACACTTTACAGCAAATACAACGGGACAGATTGTTCAGAATATCAGTATGAGAAAAACGACACCCTCTATCCTTAGACCTTCACATCGTACAAGGAAACACTTCCAGAGAAAATCCACAGTTTAAGGCAAGGCAAGGCAAGTTTATTTATATAGCACTTTCAACACAAGGCAATTCAAAGTGCTTTAAGGGGAAAAAAAAAAAAAATCCGAGAAACCTCAGGAGTAGTTATAAGGATGTTCCTTTCGTCACATTAGTATGCATAAAAAGTGACAGGTGACACACCCCCAATTATGCAAATGAGCTAAGTCCCGCCTCCCCTCGCCTCCCATTGGTCGAGAGCCTTTTATCAGAGCTATGTCCCGCCTCCCATTGTTTGAGACCCTTTGATGTGAGGGGTGATGTGTTATAAAGGGTAGGTGTGAAAAGCCCCCCCTGTGGAATGCCTTTGTTGTCTAATTCTTTGATGTGTTGATTAAAGTAGTCTCTTTGAAGTTATGCTGTCTGGTCCCTCAGGGGTTATCTAATCTAATTAGCCTTTGATGTTTTGCCCTTTGATCTTAATCTAGGTATTTTTATGAGTGAGACATGTTTTGTTGTCTAATTCTTTGATGTGTCGATTAAGGTAGTCTCTTTGAAGTTATGCTGCCTGGTCCCTCAGGGGTTATCTAATCTAATTAGCCTTAGATGTTATGAGCCTGTGATGTTAATTTAGGTATTTTTATGAGTGAGACATGTTTTGTTGTCTAATTCTTTGATGTGTCAGTTAAGGTAGTCTCTTTGAAGTTATGATGTCTGGGCCGCTCAGTGTGCCCCCGGCCTCTCCCCCCCTTTTATCCACCCCTTCCTCCGGCAAGGAGATTGTGGGAGGTGGAATTAGATGAAAATAGAAATATGCTCAAATAAATAAAAGACAGTAATTTCCACTTACCAAGTCACCTTTCAAAAAAGAAAAATTGCCAAAATGTGACAACTTACCGCCATCCGTCCGGGGCTCCAGTCAAGAAACGAATGCCGCAGCTGTGTGTGTGGGTCTGACGTCTACAGCCAGAGATCTGTGCACAAACCTTTCTTGTGCCTCTTTGGGTCAAAACAGGCTGCTCCCCCTCTAAGAACAATTAACACACAAACACACACACACACACACACACACACACACACACGAAGTTGCCCCTTTGATGTGGGGGGTTGAGATAAGGGATGCTAATCTATATGCTGATCAAGACACGGTGTCTGCTAAGAATGTTTCTTTTCAAGTTTTTGGGGAACTGTTAAGACAAGGATATATCTGTTTTTGCAAAGAGGTCATTCATACTCATTTTAAAAGAGCTTATTTAGGTTTTAATAGTGATAACTAAGTTTCACTCTGTGTGGGGCAAAAGATGCATCGTTAAACACCTGGATAAAGGACTCTTTAAAGCAGAGACATGGCAACCCCCTCAACATAATAAGTCCCTCCCTCCCCCTCCAGAGCATTTAAAAGTGAGAACGCCTCAATGATATTCGTTGAAACACTAAACATGGATCTGAGAAAAAGCAAATCTCTCCCCGCGAGTTGCAGCCTGGAGCAAACGCCTGGAGGACCACCAACCCCTCCAACAATCTGGACCCCCGATCTCGACAGCTATATGGCGGGGATTGATATTACTGACTGGCTGAATATGTGTGAACCTCCATCTACGCCATCCGAGTCTCCAGAGGGATCAACAACTTGTCCCAATTGTCCCCCAGTAGGTCCTGATGTGCCGTGCTTTTGCCCTGCTCCAGTGAGTGATGATGCAGAACGTGTTAGGACATCGGCATTTCTGCATACGGCAAAAGCTGTCGTAGTTCATCTGCTAGATAGGGTCCTGCATCTGTACAGAAAGGAAAAATGTTATGGATGTCAAGTCGACCATCCTAGTCAAATGCAACACGAGTTTAAAACAGCCACCCTACACCTTTTTTAGTTGTCCTCTCTAAATTAGATGTAGGGTTTTTTAAATGATTCGTGTTAATTAAGGGCTATTGTTATTTTCAGACCATATATATATATAAACCAATCGGAAGCTGACGGTGTTTGGCTGCAAGGCAGAAGCCATATCAGTGGATACATCCTTAAAGACTGCAGCACAGAATGTATAATATGTCAGAGCGACCCGCTGGTTGTGTGCCGTCTGTTTGATGATTGTGATCAACCTTAATTAAATGTGCTAATAATATCTTTGTCTCAGTTCATTTCAGACTGCAACACACGTACACAAAACAAACTACTTAGTTGGGTTATAAAAGAGTTAGCTTATTAATTCTCTAAGTTTAAGTCAAGTTGTACATCATAGTTCAGATTACTAAGATAATTAAGCTTCTATTTACGTTGCCATATGTATAAAGTATCTACATACGTGTAATGTAAAATAATCAAAAGGTTTGACTGGAAAAGATTCTCACTTTTTACAGAGAGCTCCGCTGCCCCTCAACATAACAAGTCCCGCCCTCCTCACCAGATCATTTAAAAGTAGGGGTGGAAATAGGTGAAAAAAGAAATGCGCTCAAACTAAATAACAAGCCAGTCATTTACACTCACCAAGTCACCTTTCAAAAAAGAAAAATGGCCAAGAGATGCCTAGATATGGGTTTAATCAGCGAGACCCCTGTGACAACCTACAGCCATCAGTCCGAAGCGCCAATCAAGAAACGAATGCAGCATCTGTGCCGGTTTCAGACGCCTCCAGCCGAAGAACTTCATGAAGAATGGACTCTGAAAAATGGCGATGTTTGGGGTTATGTATTCAACTATATGGCGAATGAACTGCATTTCTACAATCTGAAGAATGGAGAAACGTATGGACCCCGCAGTGTTAAAGCGACACTGACCTCAACAGATTGGGCTGTGTTAACTCTGGTGTCTTCCAGAGATCTCCACGCGACCACTGTATCGGAAGAAGTAGTGCATCGAGAAACCATAGTGGAACCAGCGGTGTACAAGATATTTGCAAAGAAAAGCAAAGAAACGCATACAGCATGCGAGATCAAAGAAGAGTTTTCACCGCTGTCCCTCAATGTGAAGGAAGAAGAAGAAGGAGATATCCCCCCGCCGCCAGAAGTGAGAAGAATCCTGACAAGCACCGTATGGGAAACTAAAAGTGGACCATCGGGGCGGTGGTATTACCGCGCAAGCCGTTTGGTGACGCTGGGGAAGGACCCCTCAGATGATTTTGTTTTGGAGTATTTCAACTCTACATGCGGGGTTTTTCAGACATCCTTTCGGGTGCCTCTGACTGCTTGGCTGAAAATGATTGATGGAAAAGCTACAAAGCTTAAAGAATTTTTTAAACAGAGTCAGACATCGATGGACATTATAAAGGTGAAAAAGACTCTCACTTTTGCAGAGGACTCAGTATCCCACTCAACATAACAAGTCATACACTCCTCACCAGATCATTTTAAAACTAAGGACCCCGCAAAGAAAAGCATTGAGTTTTCTACCTAGGTAAAAGGTCTTACGAAAATGTGTTATCTCTGTATCAAGATGATGTGTCTAAAAATGAATCTTGTGAAAAATACCAACGCTGTGAGAGACGTCATAAAGACACTCATTTTAACCACAGTGTTTGTTCTCTACAAATATAAAGATTGTTACAAAATGTAAAAAATAAAAAAGGTATGGAGACAAAATTAATTCAGGTGACTCTGTCTTTTATTAGGAAAACAAAAATATAATACAAATGGTTTAAGAGGTCAAATGTAACCATCTTGGACTTAATATTCAAAACAAAATACTTTATCTGAATACATTTTCTTTTAAACGCACTTTTCGAAATTATTTATTTATTATTTCAGTGGAACAATCCAGTTTCTGTTAACATCAATGCTTTTTTCTATTTTCTTGTGTTACTAAGATACTTTTAGACCCACTTTGGCGTGTGCAACACTTAACAACTGGTAGAATATGAAGTACTTTTGTAAGGATTTTGTTTTTAAATGGCGTTTTTTTTTGTTTTGTTGTAAAAACACTTGTTCAGTTAAACAAGGTTTTTTCTTTTTTCTGATAACCTTACATATTTTTAGTTATTTTCTACTACCAAGATACTTTAAGATACACCTTGATGTATGCAACACTTAACAAAGGGTATAATATGAAGTACTTGGTAAGGAAGGGGGTTTTTCTTTAGGGGGTGCAAAACTTTAGAACGGGGTAAAATATTCATTAATTGTAATGAATTGAGTTTTCTTTTTCTTTTTGATTTTCAACATACTATTTGTACACAATGACTTTTTCCATATTTCTGACAAAACTATACTTTTTGACTTTTTCTGTAAAATCTTGACAAAACTATTACTTATTCTTATTTTTGACCTATTGCTGCGTGGTTGGAAATGATAGATGAAAAAGCTACAATGCTTAAAGAACTTTTTTTTAAAAACTCTCAATTCTATAAATGACTCCCCCCATTCAACGCAATAAGTCCCACCCTCCACTCGGCAAATCATCTAAAACGAAGGACCCCACTAAGACAACCGTTGTAAACTAGCCATGGGTCTGAGAAAAACCAAGACTCCCCCCGCGAGTTGCAGCCAGGAACAGACTCCTGGACTACCATCATCACCACCATTCTGGACCGCCGAATCCGGCAATACTACCGCTGCTGATTTTGCTCCTTGGGCCAAGACGTCTCTGTTTGTGGACACAGTGAATTCGGTGTTGGTTGATATTGTGGAGAGGGTGATACATCGGTACAGAGAAGAAATCTGCAACGGGTGTCGAGTCAGTCACCCCGGCCAGAGGCAACACGATTTTATGAATGACATGTCCGATTTCTACTTCAGAAACAATTACAATGCGTTAATGAAAAGACTCTGGCTCACCGACTTCATTACTGAGATCGACCAGACTCTTATTGATAAAGACATTTTCACGGATGATTCGAGGATCCAAGGCGCTTCGGAGGCTTTTCTTCACAATCTCAAAAATTGCAGACGCCTCAAGGAGAGACTTGAAAAGATCCAGGCCGAGTTGGATGGAGAAGAAGAAGACTATTAACCAGCAGTTGACTGAAGCCAGGGATTTGTTTTTTGATACATTGACTTTTCTCTCTTTTAAAGTAAAATAAAAATGGGGAACTACTATGCAAAATGCTCTGTATATATTGATCACAATATAGTCAATATCCTTTTAATAAGTGTGGTGATGAGGACGATTGAAAACAGAATGAGTAGTGACCCCTGTGTAAAAAGAACGGCTGAAGTTTGTAAACTGGAAGACATTATGGATATCGTTCGTTCTGGCAGTACTATTCCGGGTCATTGGGAAACGATTATAAACGAAACATTTAAAGTGGTCCTGGAATCTTCATTTTCCGAAACATTCTGTAACATTACCGCAGAAATGAAACAAACATCAAAAGTGTATCATGTGCTCTCACTGTATGCTCTGTTTGTAGATGTGATGCATCTTTGTGTTGAAAACAACATACACATGAATATTCTGACTGAAGTGAAAAAACTCCACCAGGATATTTCCAGTAATATGGGGAATTCCAAGCTGGAGACGGTCCTGGGGATGTTACAATCAGTGTAACTATTGATTTTTGTGTGTGTGAAAAAATAAAAATGTGTTTTTTACATTTTAAAAACTGTTGTCTTCATTATAGCAAGGGGAGTGTGTCTGATACATGTGTATTACAGTCCTTCACATGTACTGGTGTCTTCATTATAACAAGGGGAGGATAACAGGGAAGATGTAGGATAAATGTGTACTGAAACGTGCGTATTATACACCCACAGAAACGCAGAAACACGGAAACACACAGAAACACAGAAACACAGACACACAGAAAACACCCTGAATCAAATCTAGAGAGGACCATTATGAGTCAGATGCTTGACGAAATCTACTAAAACAAAGTACTTCATGGTAGTGGTCAGCTTTTATACACAAAAGTGTATCTTTTCAGTAACTTTCTCAGAGAATTTAAGCATAAATCTGTCAAATGTTCAAAACAGCCTTGTTTCACTGAAATAGCCCTCAAAATCACAAAAGGCCATTAAGAGTCAGATGCTTTACGAAATCTACTCAGAGTACTTCATGGTAGTGGTCTGCTTTTAAAAAGAAAAGTGTATCTTTCGGTAACATTTCTGAGAGAATTAAGCATAAATCCAAAAAATTAAAAAAAAGGTTGGTTGCGTGTGAAAGGGGTTACACAAAACGCATCCCAACCTTTTTTTTAAATTTTTTGGTCTGGTAAGCATAACTTTTAGGGATCCCCCAGAGACAACCTCCATGGGCAGTGGAGTCTCCCCCCTGTCTTGTCACATAGATTATACTATCTGTGTCGTAGTAGAAAGCTCTGTGCTGTAATTTCTCCAATTCACTGTACAGTTTCAGCCAGTTTGTGATTGTGAGGCTATTTCATTGAAGGCTGTTTAGAACATATGACAGATTTATGTTTAATTCTCTGAAAAAGGTTACTGAAAGATACACTTTTGTATTTAAAAACTGACCACTACCATGAAGTACTCTGAGTAGATTTCGTTAAGATTCCCACTCTTAATGGCATTTTGTGATTTTGAGGCTATTTCAGTGAAGGCTGCTTTGCACATTTGACAGATTTATGCTTAATTCTCTCAGAAATGTTACCGAAAGATACACTTTTCTTTTTAAAAAGCAGCCCACTATCATGAAAGTACTCTGAGTAGATTTTGTTAGGATTCCCACTCTTAATGGCATTTTGTGATTTTGAGGCTATTTCAGTGAAGGCTGCTTTGCACATTTGACAGATTTATGCTTAATTCTCTCAGAAATGTTACCGAAAGATACACTTTTCTTTTTAAAAGCAGACCACTACCATGAAAGTACTCTGTTTTATTAGATTTCGTAAAGCATCTGACTCTTAATGGCATTTTGTGATTTTGAGGCTATTTCATTGAAGGCTGCTTTGCACATTTGACAGATTTTATGCTTAATTCTCTCAGAAAATGTTACAGAAAGATACACTTTTCTTTTTAAAAAAGCAGACCACTATCATGAAAGTACTGGAGACTGCCCCTGTCTTGTCACATAGATTATACTATCTGTGTCGTAGTAGAAAACTCTGTGCTGTAATTTCTCCAATTCACTGTACAGTTTCAGCCAGTTTGTGATTTTGAGGCTATTTCATTGAAGGCTGTTTTGAACATTTGACAGATTTATGTTTAATTCTCTCGAAAAGGTTAGTGAAAGATACACTTTTGTATCTAAAAACTGACCACTACCATGAAGTACTCTGAGTAGATTTCGTTAGGATTCCCACTCTTAATGGCATTTTGTCATGTATCCTAAGGCTGCTTTGCACATTTGACAGATTTATGCTTAATTCTCTCAGAAATGTTACCGAAAGATACACTTTTCTTTTTAAAAGCAGACCACTACCATGAAAGTACTCTGTTTTATTAGATTTCGTAAAGCATCTGACTCTTAATGGCCTTTTGTGATTTTGAGGGCTATTTCAGTGAAACAAGGCTGTTTTGAACATTTGACAGATTTATGCTTAAATTCTCTGAGAAAGTTACTGAAAAGATACACTTTTGTGTATAAAAGCTGACCACTACCATGAAGTACTTTGTTTTAGTAGATTTCGTCAAGCATCTGACTCATAATGGTCCTCTCTAGATTTGATTCAGGGTGTTTTCTGTGTTTCTGTGTTTCTGTGTGTTTCCGTGTTTCTGCGTTTCTGTGGGTGTATAATACGCACGTTTCAGTACACATTTATCCTACATCTTCCCTGTTATCCTCCCCTTGTTATAATGAAGACACCAGTGCATGTGAAGGACTGTAATACACATGTATCAGACACACTCCCCTTGCTATAATGAAGACAACAGTTTTTAAAATGTAAAAAACACATTTTTATTTTTTCACACACACAAAAATCAATAGTTACACTGATTGTAACATCCCCAGGACCGTCTCCAGCTTGGAATTCCCCATATTACTGGAAATATCCTGGTGGAGTTTTTTTCACTTCAGTCAGAATATTCATGTGTATGTTGTTTTCAACACAAAGATGCATCACATCTACAAACAGAGCATACAGTGAGAGCACATGATACACTTTTGATGTTTGTTTCATTTCTGCGGTAATGTTACAGAATGTTTCGGAAAATGAAGATTCCAGGACCACTTTAAATGTTTCGTTTATAATCGTTTCCCAATGACCCGGAATAGTACTGCCAGAACGAACGATATCCATAATGTCTTCCAGTTTACAAACTTCAGCCGTTCTTTTTACACAGGGGTCACTACTCATTCTGTTTTCAATCGTCCTCATCACCACACTTATTAAAAGGATATTGACTATATTGTGATCAATATATACAGAGCATTTTGCATAGTAGTTCCCCATTTTTATTTTACTTTAAAAGAGAGAAAAGTCAATGTATCAAAAAACAAATCCCTGGCTTCAGTCAACTGCTGGTTAATAGTCTTCTTCTTCTCCATCCAACTCGGCCTGGATCTTTTCAAGTCTCTCCTTGAGGCGTCTGCAATTTTTGAGATTGTGAAGAAAAGCCTCCGAAGCGCCTTGGATCCTCGAATCATCCGTGAAAATGTCTTTATCAATAAGAGTCTGGTCGATCTCAGTAATGAAGTCGGTGAGCCAGAGTCTTTTCATTAACGCATTGTAATTGTTTCTGAAGTAGAAATCGGACATGTCATTCATAAAATCGTGTTGCCTCTGGCCGGGGTGACTGACTCGACACCCGTTGCAGATTTCTTCTCTGTACCGATGTATCACCCTCTCCACAATATCAACCAACACCGAATTCACTGTGTCCACAAACAGAGACGTCTTGGCCCAAGGAGCAAAATCAGCAGCGGTCGTATTGCCAGATTCGGCGGTCCAGAATGGTGGTGATGATGGTAGTCCAGGAGTCTGTTCCTGGCTGCAACTCGCGGGGGGAGTCTTGGTTTTTCTCAGACCCATGGCTAGTTTACAACGGTTGTCTTAGTGGGGTCCTTCGTTTTAGATGATTTGCCGAGTGGAGGGTGGGACTTATTGCGTTGAATGGGGGGAGTCATTTATAGAATTGAGAGTTTTTAAAAAAAAGTTCTTTAAGCATTGTAGCTTTTTCATCTATCATTTCCAACCACGCAGCAATAGGTCAAAAATAAGAATAAGTAATAGTTTTGTCAAGATTTTACAGAAAAAGTCAAAAAGTATAGTTTTGTCAGAAATATGGAAAAAGTCATTGTGTACAAATAGTATGTTGAAAATCAAAAAGAAAAAGAAAACTCAATTCATTACAATTAATGAATATTTTACCCCGTTCTAAAGTTTTGCACCCCCTAAAGAAAAACCCCCTTCCTTACCAAGTACTTCATATTATACCCTTTGTTAAGTGTTGCATACATCAAGGTGTATCTTAAAGTATCTTGGTAGTAGAAAATAACTAAAAATATGTAAGGTTATCAGAAAAAATAAAAAACCTTGTTTAACTGAACAAGTGTTTTTACAACAAAACAAAAAAAACCGCCATTTAAAAACAAAATCCTTACAAAAGTACTTCATATTCTACCAGTTGTTAAGTGTTGCACACGCCAAAGTGGGTCTAAAAGTATCTTAGTAACACAAGAAAAGAGAAAAAAAGCATTGATGTTCACAGAAACTGGATTGTTCCACTGAAATAATAAATAAATAATTTCGAAAAGTGCGTTTAAAAGAAAATGTATTCAGATAAAGTATTTTGTTTTGAATATTAAGTCCAAGATGGTTACATTTGACCTCTTAAACCATTTGTATTATATTTTTGTTTTCCTAATAAAAGACAGAGTCACCTGAATTAATTTTGTCTCCATACCTTTTTTATTTTTTACATTTTGTAACAATCTTTAAACATTTGTAGAGAACAAACACTGTGGTTAAAATGAGTGTCTTTATGACGTCTCTCACAGCGTTGGTATTTTTCACAAGATTCATTTTTAGACACATCATCTTGATACAGAGATAACACATTTTCGTAAGACCTTTTACCTAGGTAGAAAACTCAATGCTTTTCTTTGCGGGGTCCTTAGTTTTAAAATGATCTGGTGAGGAGGGTATGACTTGTTATGTTGAGTGGGATACTGAGTCCTCTGCAAAAGTGAGAGTCTTTTTCACCTTTATAATGTCCATCGATGTCTGACTCTGTTTAAAAAATTCTTTAAGCTTTGTAGCTTTTCCATCAATCATTTTCAGCCAAGCAGTCAGAGGCACCCGAAAGGATGTCTGAAAAACCCCGCATGTAGAGTTGAAATACTCCAAAACAAAATCATCTGAGGGGTCCTTCCCCAGCGTCACCAAACGGCTTGCGCGGTAATACCACCGCCCCGATGGTCCGCTTTTAGTTTCCCATACGGTGCTTGTCAGGATTCTTCTCACTTCTGGCGGCGGGGGGATATCTCCTTCTTCTTCTTCCTTCACATTGAGGGACAGCGGTGAAAACTCTTCTTTGATCTCGCATGCTGTATGCGTTTCTTTGCTTTTCTTTGCAAATATCTTGTACACCGCTGGTTCCACTATGGTTTCTCGATGCACTACTTCTTCCGATACAGTGGTCGCGTGGAGATCTCTGGAAGACACCAGAGTTAACACAGCCCAATCTGTTGAGGTCAGTGTCGCTTTAACACTGCGGGGTCCATACGTTTCTCCATTCTTCAGATTGTAGAAATGCAGTTCATTCGCCATATAGTTGAATACATAACCCCAAACATCGCCATTTTTCAGAGTCCATTCTTCATGAAGTTCTTCGGCTGGAGGCGTCTGAAACCGGCACAGATGCTGCATTCGTTTCTTGATTGGCGCTCCGGACTGATGGCTGTAGGTTGTCACAGGGGTCTCGCTGATTAAACCCATATCTAGGCATCTCTTGGCCATTTTTCTTTTTTGAAAGGTGACTTGGTGAGTGTAAATGACTGGCTTGTTATTTAGTTTGAGCGCATTTCTTTTTTCACCTATTTCCACCCCTACTTTTAAATGATCTGGTGAGGAGGGCGGGACTTGTTATGTTGAGGGGCAGCGGAGCTCTCTGTAAAAAGTGAGAATCTTTACCAGTCAAACCTTTTGATTATTTTACATTACACGTATGTAGATACTTTATACATATGGCAACGTAAATAGAAGCTTCATTATCTTAGTAATCTGAACTATGATGTACAACTTGACTTAAACTTAGAGAATTAATAATCTAACTCTTTTATAACCCAACTAAGTAGTTTGTTTTGTGTACGTGTGTTGCAGTCTGAAATGAACTGAGACAAAGATATTATTAGCACATTTAATTAAGGTTGATCACAATCATCAAACAGACGGCACACAACCAGCGGGTCGCTCTGACATATTATACATTCTGTGCTGCAGTCTTCAAGGATGTATCCACTGATATGGCTTCTGCCTTGCAGCCAAACACCGTCAGCTTCCGATTGGTTTATATATATATATGGTCTGAAAATAACAATAGCCCTTAATTAACACGAATCATTTAAAAAACCCTACATCTAATTTAGAGAGGACAACTAAAAAAGGTGTAGGGTGGCTGTTTTAAACTCGTGTTGCATTTGACTAGGATGGTCGACTTGACATCCATAACATTTTTCCTTTCTGTACAGATGCAGGACCCTATCTAGCAGATGAACTACGACAGCTTTTGCCGTATGCAGAAATGCCGATGTCCTAACACGTTCTGCATCATCACTCACTGGAGCAGGGCAAAAGCACGGCACATCAGGACCTACTGGGGGACAATTGGGACAAGTTGTTGATCCCTCTGGAGACTCGGATGGCGTAGATGGAGGTTCACACATATTCAGCCAGTCAGTAATATCAATCCCCGCCATATAGCTGTCGAGATCGGGTGTCCAGATTGTTGGAGGGGTTGGTGGTCCTCCAGGCGTTTGCTCCAGGCTGCAACTCGCGGGGAGAGATTTGTTTTTTCTCAGATCCATGTTTAGTGTTTCAACGAATATCATTGAGGCGTTCTCACTTTTAAATGCTCTGGAGGGGGAGGGAGGGACTTATTATGTTGAGGGGGTTGCCATGTCTCTGCTTTAAAGAGTCCTTTATCCAGGTGTTTAACGATGCATCTTTTGCCCCACACAGAGTGAAACTCAGTTATCACTATTAAAACCTAAATAAGCTCTTTTAAAATGAGTATGAATGACCTCTTTGCAAAAACAGATATATCCTTGTCTTAACAGTTCCCCAAAAACTTGAAAAGAAACATTCTTAGCAGACACCGTGTCTTGATCAGCATATAGATTAGCATCCCTTATCTCAACCCCCCACATCAAAGGGGCAACTTCGTGTGTGTGTGTGTGTGTGTGTGTGTGTGTGTGTGTGTTTGTGTGTTAATTGTTCTTAGAGGGGGAGCAGCCTGTTTTGACCCAAAGAGGCACAAGAAAAGTTTGTGCACAGATCTCTGGCTGTAGACGTCAGACCCACACACACAGCTGCGGCATTCGTTTCTTGACTGGAGCCCCGGACAGATGGCGGTAAGTTGTCACATTTTGGCAATTTTTCTTTTTTGAAAGGTGACTTGGTAAGTGGAAATTACTGTCTTTTATTTAGTTTTGAGCATATTTCTATTTTCATCTAATTCCACCTCCCACAATCTCCTTGCCGGAGGAAAGGGTGGAGAAAAGGGGGGGGAGAGGCCGGGGGCACACTGAGCGGCCCAGACATCATAACTTCAAAGAGACTACCTTAACTGACACATCAAAGAATTAGACAACAAAACATGTCTCACTCATAAAAATACCTAGATTAAGATCAAAGGGCAAAACATCAAAGGCTAATTAGATTAGATAACCCCTGAGGGACCAGACAGCATAACTTCAAAGAGACTACCTTAATCGACACATCAAAGAATTAGACAACAAAACATGTCTCACTCATAAAAATACCTAGATTAAGATCAAAGGGCAAAACATCAAAGGCTAATTAGATTAGATAACCCCTGAGGGACCAGACAGCATAACTTCAAAGAGACTACCTTAATCAACACATCAAAGATTAGACAACAAAGGCAATCCACAGGGGGGGCTTTTCACACCTACCCTTTATAACACATCACCCCTCACATCAAAGGGTCTCAAACAATGGGAGGCGGGACATAGCTCTGATAAAAGGCTCTCGACCAATGGGAGGCGAGGGGAGGCGGGACTTAGCTCAAACTCCGCCCCACACTCACTCTGTCTGACGCTGAAAAGCTGGTCCATGCCTTTGTCTCCTCCAGGCTGGACTACTGCAATGCACTCCTCATCGGGATCCCTAACAAAAGCATCCAGAAGTTACAATACATTCAGAACAGCGCTGCTAGGATCCTGATGAGAGTGCGCAAGTATGATCACATCACCCACATCCTCAAAGCACTACACTGGCTACCCGTGAATCTAAGGATTGAATTCAAGGTCTCCGTCCTCACCCACCAGTGTGTCCATGGAACTGCCCCTCCCTACCTCAAGGAACTCCTCACCCCCCATACCTCCTTACGGACCACCCGCTCCAGCAACTCCAACTTCCTCAAACCCCCCAGGACTAAGCTCCGTACTATGGGAGACCGGGCCTTCTGCTCGGCTGCTCCCAGTCTGTGGAATGCTCTCCCCGACCAAATGAGAGCACCACAGACCGTGGAGGCTTTTAAAAAAGGCCTCAAGACCCTTCTCTTCAAAAGAGCCTTTGCCTAGACCCTTTTATATCCCTTTTATTTATTTTATTTTTTTTATTGCTTTTTATTAAATTCTACCGTGTTGTGTCATGTTTATTTATACTGTTCTGCTGACTACTTGTAGCACTTTGGGATCTGAGATCAGATATAAAGTGCTTTATAAATGGAACCCATTATTATTATTATTATTATTTGCATAATTGGGGGCGTGTCACCTGTCACTTTGTATGCATACTAATGTGACGAAAGGAACATCCTTATAACTACTCTCAGGGAGAGCAACAGAGGAGGGATCCCTCTCCCAGGACGGACAGACGTGCAATAGATGCCGTGTGTAAATCGAAGAGATAATACATTTTACAGCATGCCGAATGTTAGGAAATGCATGTGTCTGTAATAAGAAGATGAATCCACGAGGATTTCAGCGACAATCCTGAGGAAGCCATCAGGGAAGCAGCATGACGAGACCCAAGGCAGGACCGCAGAGACAGGTTCAGCCACGACTCGAAGTCCACGACTTAATCCAGAACTCGGGATAGAGGATCCAAGACACAGGACTACAGCAAGAGGATCAGCCTCGACTCCGGATCCCGGCGTAGATATACACTGAACAAAAATATAAATGCAACACTTTTGTTTTTGCTCCCATTTTTCATGAGATGAACTCAAAGATCTAAAACATTTTCTATATACACAAAATAACCATTTCTCTCAAATATTGTTCACAAATCTGGCATATCAAGATGCTGATTAGACAGCATGATTATTGCACAGGTGTGTGCCTTAGGCTGGCCACAATAAAAAGGCCACTCTAAAATGTTCAGTTTTATCACACAGCTCAATGCCACAGATGTCGCAAGTTTTGAGGGAGCGTGCAATTGGCATGCTGACAGCAGGAATGTCCACCAGAGCTGTTGCCCGTGAATTGAATGTTCATTTCTCTACCATAAGCCGCCTCTAAAGGCGTTTCAGAGAATTTGGCAGTACATCCAACCGGCCTCACAACCGCGGACCACGTGTAACCACACCAGCCCAGGACCTCCACATCCAGCATGTTCACCTCCAAGATCGTCTGAGACCAGCCACTCTGACAGCTGCTGCAACAATCGGTTTGCATAATGCTCGTCGTCCTCATCGGGGTCTCGACCTGACTCCGGTTCGTCGTCGTAACCGACTTGAGTGGGCAAATGCTCACATTCGATGGCGTCTGGCACGTTGGAGAGGTGTTCTCTTCACGGATGAATCCCGGTTTTCACTGTTCAGGGCAGATGGCAGACAGCGTGTGTGGCGTCGTGTGGGTGAGCGGTTTTCTGATGTCAATGTTGTGAATCGAGTGGCCCATGGTGGCGGTGGGGTTATGGTATGGGCAGGCGTATGTTATGGACGACGAACACAGGTGCAGTTTATTGATGGCATTGTGAATGCACAGAGATACCGTGACGAGATCCTGAGGCCCATTGTTGTGCCATTCATCCACGACCATCACCTCATGTTGCAGCATGATAATGCACGGCCCCATGTTGCAAGGATCTGTACACAATTCCTGGAGGCTGAAAACATCCCAGTTCTTGCATGGCCAGCATACTCAGCGGACATGTCACCCATTGAGCATGTTTGGGATGCTCTGGATCGGCGTATACGACAGCGTGTTCCAGTTCCTGCCAATATCCAGCAACTTGGCACAGCCATTGAAGAGGAGTGGACCAACATTCCACAGGCCACCATCAACAACCTGATCAACTCTATGCCAAGGAGATGTGTTGCACTGCGTGAGGCAAATGGTGGTCACACCTGATACTGACTAGTTTTCAGACCCCCCAGACCCTCCCAATAAAGCAGAACTGCACGTTTCAGAGTGGCCTTTTATTGTAGCCAGCCTAAGGCACACCTGTGCAATAATCATGCTGTCTAATCAGCATCTTGATATGCCACACCTGTGAGGTGGGATGGATTATGCTCACTATCACAGATTTTTTCAGAATTGTGAACAATATTTGAGAGAAATGGTTATTTTGTGTATATAGAAAATGTTTTAGATCTTTGAGTTCATCTCATGAAAAATGGGAGCAAAAACACAAGTGTTGCATTTATATTTTTGTTCAGTGTAGATACAAAACAAGAAAAAAAGATTTGACTGGGTTAATCGGAACAAGAGAATACACAGACACAGACAGAGAGGGAAAAGGTCATTGGATAAAAGTTATTCTTGATAACCCTCTAGAAAGATCTCATGAACTTCCCCACTATCAAGACCTGAGCAGATATAAGATAAGAAACAGATAGGGAGAACAACAACCTATCTCTTCGTCAGATGCTTACTTGCATACCATGCTGCGAATGGATCTGGCCCTTCCTACATCCAGGACATGGTTAAACCGTACACCCCAGAATGTGCACTCCGCTCTGCATCAGCCAAACGACTCGCTGCACCCTCGCTGCGAGGGGTACCCAAGTTCCCATCAGCAAAAACACGTGGGTTTGCTATCCTGGCTCCAAAATGGTGGAATGAGCTCCTCATTGACATCAGGACAGCAGAAAGCCTGCACATCTTCCAGACTGAAAACTCATCTCTTTCGACTCCACTTCGAGCGATATAATTAATAACAAGGCACTTATATACTAATAAAGGACTGGCTTATCTATAGCCAGTTGAGTAGCACTTGAAATGTTTGGCTCTATGATACCTGATGTACTTTATGATTCTGTTTTCTTCAAGGTTGTGTCTTCCTGGTCGTATGTACTTATTGTAAGTCGCTTTGGATAAAAGCGTCAGCTAAATGCAATGTAATGTAATGTATTGTAAAGATGCACTCCCCCGCTTATCTAAGCGACTCTGTACCCTGTTACCCTCTACAAGGCCATAGACCAGCAGAGGGAAAATGGGGGGTGGGTAAGGGTAAGGGTTTTTAAGAATAAACCGCAAGGGTCTAAAGGGAAAAAATATGAAATATAAGGTACTATATTTTAAGTAATCCTATCTACTATTCAGAGGTCGCGTTAACCGAATATTTTCCGTCTATGACGGATTTTTTTTTAACAATGACGGAAACATCTGAAAGCAGTCCGTCATTTATTTTTTTTTTTTTATTTTTTTTTTTTTATTTTATTTTTTATTTTTTTTATTTTATTAGGATCCCCATTAGCTGGTGCATAACAACAGCTAATCTTCCTGGGGTCCACAAATAACATAAAACAGGACATTTGACAGTACATTACAAGACATTGATACAAATCATGTACGGCGTCAATTTTCCTTCAAACAGTGACTTTCGTATCAACCATCACATACAGCTTATTTTTTTGATTCCCCATTTCCTTGGCATGTGTTTAAAAAACCTATATGAATCGGTGTGCTGCTGTATGTTTTCCAAATTTTGACGGATTAGAACAAACTCGGAACAGCGCCAAAGTTTCCCCGCAGCGAGGCTCCAGTGTTAAGCATGCCTGCCAAAAAGGAAATGATACCGTTTCCAAACCCAACTTTGCCGTACAAATCATTGAAATGTCTGTGGGTTTTGGCTTTACGCTGTGCGCACTCCCGCGAGGTGCAGTGGGCATGCATAACACGGCGCTAACAGTTCACAAGTGTACGCCCCGCCCCCCGTTGACGGTTCACGACTGTGCTCTCCCCCCCCCCACACCCCCGTTGACAGTTCTCTCTCTCTTCCCCTCCCCCAGAGTGTAAAGGCCGACGGGTAATACTGAATTTTGACGAAAATGTTACGATCCTGTCCGACAAAATGACAGGCAGTGAAAAAGTCTAGCGCAACCTCTGCTACTATTCCTATATTCGAATAATGTATAAACTATTTAAAAAATACTTTATGAAATCCTATGTTATGTTATAAATATTAAAATAAAGAACTAAATGAATAAATAAATACATAAATTAATAAATAGATAATTAAACAAAAGCCAGAGAGAAAAAGTGAGTTTTAAGTGTTGATTTAAAAACCCCCAGGGTCTGGGCCGACCTCACATGGAGGGGCAAAGTATTCCAGAGCCTAGGGCCCGCTGCTGCGAATGCTCGGTGCCCTCTGGTTTTGAGCCTGGTCTTAGGCACTATCAACAGCAGCTGATCAGCCGACCTTAAGGCTCTGCCTGGGATGTAGCGATGGAGGAGTTCAGCTATATAGGCCGGAGCCAGCCCATTTAGGGCTTTGAAAACAAATAAAAGGAGTTTAAAATCTATTCTGAACCGAACTGGAAGCCAGTGCAATGAGGCCAGAATTGGGGTGATGTGGTCACGCTTTTTATGGCCAGTTAGAAGACGTGCAGCTGCGTTCTGCACTAGCTGCAGGCGTCTAATTGAGGACTGATCCATACCCACATACAGAGCGTTGCAGTAATCCAGTCTCGAGGTAACAAAGGCGTTAATAACCCTTTCTAGGTCTTTAAAAGATAAACACGACTTGGTTTTAGACAATAGTTGTATTTTGAAAAAGCAGGTCTTGACTACAGTGCTGACCTGCTTATCAAATTTAAAGGCGCTGTTGAAGGTCACTCCAAGGTTCATAACAGAGGGGAGGATATTTTTATTAAGGGAGCCCAGAATATCAACCGGGGAGACTGGAGGTCTGGGGCTCAGCCAGGATTTAATCTCTGTTAAGCAGTCCTTCAACTGCTGTAGTGATTTGGCATTTTGATTGAGAGGCAGATAGATCTGTACATCGTCAGCGTAACAATGGAAGGGGATATTATGTTTTGTGAGAATTTAACCTAGGGGCAGTATGTACAATAGAAAAAGGATGGGGCCCAGAATCGAGCCTTGGGGAACCCCACAGGTAAGAGGGGCTTTGGCAGAGGAGAAGGCATCTAACTGCCCTGAGAAGCAATGGTTACATTATATTACATTGTATTTAGCTGACGCTTTTATCCAAAGCGACTTACAATAAGTGCGTTCGACCAACAAAATACAAACTTGAAGAAAACAGAATCATATAAGTACATCAGGTTTCATAGAGCAAAAACATTTCAAGTGCTACTCAAGTGGCTTTAGACGGTCCGTCAAATAAGACCTGAACCATGCAAGGGCAGAGCCTGTAATGCCTGCGGATTGTTCAAGCCGTGACAACAGGATACTATGATCCACAGTGTCAAAGGCAGCAGTTAAATCTAACAGCACCAAGACAGCTGGGCTGCCTGAGTCGGCGGCTCGGAGCAGATCATTAAAAACTCTTAAAAGGGCTGTTTCAGTGCTATGCATAGGTTTAAAGCCAGACTGAAATTTTTCATGGATGTCCTGCGTGGTTAAAAATGACTGCAGCTGAGCATAGTCTACTCGCTACAGGACTTTAGATAACAAGGGAAGCTGGGAGATGGGCCTGACATTTGCGAGAATGGAGGGATCGAGATTTTTCTTTTTAAGTAGTGACTTAACCACAGCATGTTTGAAGGCAGCTGGGACACATCCTGAGCTAAGAGAGGTGTTTACAAGCAATAAAACACTTGCTCCAACTGATTTGAAAACATCTCTAAGGAAGCGAGAGGGAATGCTGTCTGAGGTGCAGTTTGTCGGCCGCAGGTGCTTGACTACATCCGAGAGAGAAGAGAGGGATACAGGCTCAAAGTGGTCGAGGACAGCAGGGCACAGAAAGGGAGCAGGATCTGGGGTAACACTAGTATAGGCTAGCCTAAGAGCAGATACTTTTTCAATAAAAAATGTAAGAAATGTACCGCAGAGAGTAGTCGATGGCACAATTGGAGAAGCATCACAAGGATTAATGATCGAGTTGAGGACATTAAAAATAATTTGAGGTTTATGGCTGTTTTTGGAGATTAACAGATAAATATACTCTGTTTTGGCTGCTTTGACTGCCGTCTGATAATTGGAAAGGCAAGCACGAAGAATTTCTAAGGAGACATGAAGTTTATCCTTTTTCCATTTTCTCTCTGCATGCCAGCAAGCGCGTCTAAAAGCGTGAGTACAATCGTTGAGCCACGGCTGTGAGAGAGCTTTGTTGCGTCTAAGCGTAAAGGGAGCAACGGAATCCAGTATTAGTGTGCATGTCGAATCAAACAAAGAGATAAGCTCATCCGCACTAAAAGCACAGTTCACCTCAAATCTACAAATCGGATAAGTATTAAAAGCATCTGAAAACTGTGAGGCAGTCAAGGGGTTAATTGAACGCAGACAACGCGCAGGAGCACGTGATTCGATTCCTACAGAAGGGATGGAGGTTGTAAACAGAACCGGTAAATGGTCTGAGATACGCGTTCCTGCACAGATTTCATCCACAGAGATAGACAGTCCAAACGATAATACTAAATCTAAGGTATGTCCTTTATCGTGTGTTGGGCCAGCCACGGACTGAACAAGACCAAAAGAGTCGAGGAGGTTTAAAAAGTCCCTAACCAGAGGTTTAGACTTGCAGCACACATGGACATTAAAGTCTCCGCAGATCAAAACATCATAATATTTCACCATGATCCCGGACAGAAAATCAGAAAAGTCAGTTATGAAATCATTATTGTACTTTGGTGGACGATACACGACTGCACAGAGTATAGGCGAGGCTGGGTTCAATTCATAAAGCTGCAACTCGAAGCTAGCATAGCTAGTTACTGGGTGAAGCAAACGGCATTGGAGGTATGACAAAGCACTTGTATACTAATAAAGGACTGGCTTACCTAAAGCCAGTTGAGTAGCACTTGAAATATTTTTGCTCTATAAAACATGATGTACTTATATGATTCTGTATTCTTCAAGTTTGTATTTTGTTGGTCGAACGCACTTATTGTAAGTCGCTTTGGATAAAAGCGTCAGCTAAATGTAATGTAATAATGTAATGGAGAGTAGCTCTAAACACTGAAGCTATACCCCCACCACGGCCGGTGGTACGGGGTGAAGAAAGTACAGTCGGGAGGAAGAAGTTCAGAAAACGGTACATACTCGCCGGTGTGGACCCAGGTCTCCGTCAGGAACATTAAATCCAGATCATGAGAGGTGAAGAAGTCGTTTAACAGGAACGTCTTGTTTGCTGTTGACCTAGCATTTAGCAAAGCCATGCAGAGTTTGCTCTCCGGGCTGGCCGAAGGTGTAGTGCGTCTCAGCTGACGAAGATGTGCGTGTTGAACGCCACGCGGACCGGGAGCAGTCAGTCGGGCAGGAGGAGCTGCCAGCGGGCACAGCAGAGGCCGCAGCTCCGGAAAGACAGGGCGAATCCACCGAACCCTCGGATGGCGTGCAGCGGGAGGGCCATGACATCTGATACGTGGATAAGTCACGGAAGAAGCCGCCAGGTGTGCTTTTTGATTGACAAGCGCACCACCACGCTTTCCCCGTCATCTAAAGCGCTTTCAGCGAGGCAGGATGCAGGGCAACTGGCGCAGGTAGGTGGGAATATCTGACAGTAGAGGGGGGGGGAGTCGATTTACGGTTGCCAGATATAGGTTTGGGCAGCAGTATAAACTCCAGTGAGGGTCTTAGGTGGAGGAGAGCTTGGCGATCATTGACAAGCAGAGCAGGGACATTCTGACAAACATAAAACAAAAACAGGATAGCTAAAGGCAGAGAGCTGAGGGAGCGGCATGCCGACACAGGCGCCATCTTGAAATCCCAGTTTTATACTTGGAAGCACATGGAATAAAGACCCTTTTCTCTGTGCTGAGGGTGCACAACAGACACAGCCTGTTTCTGCACCAGAGCCTGAATCTCTGCTCGGAGGAAACCCATCTCCTCCTGGGAGGACAGATGTACCTCTCGCATGCCCATAAAAGGAGGTGGGACGCTGCAAACCTGAAGTGAATAGCCCCGTTTCCTGTCCATCCACTTTGTTAGTTCCCAGCGGAGTTTCCATTCCCCATAACATTGTGTTAATGGACAAGCCCTCAGCTGTGGGGCCGCAGCTATGAAGCTGTGATACTCTGGTGACCCGTTCTGCCGCAGAATTCCCCGTGAAGTAGTTTATTTGCATTAATTATATTTTAATCTTTTTGAGGCTAGTATTTGGCAGGAAATGCAGACGTATTCACCTGTAAACGCATACTGAACGACATACATGCACATTTACCATTTACCTCACTGTATACAAAAGTAACTGTGTTGATAATAATAATAAACAGGAATTGTATTTGCAAAGTAGCCTACTTTGTTTCCAAAAAAAATGTGTTCACTCCTGTCGGTTGGGGGGGGGCCCTCATCTCACAATGTCGTTAGGGCCCCAAGTTGGCCAGGGGCGGCCCTGAGTGTATCACCGTATTACAGTTTGATACAAAGTCTTCCCTCAGGTCTTTCTTTAAATTGTTGATTGCACTCAGAATTTCACATGAGGATTTATCCTGCGACAGGTCTTCTCCCGCCTCGTGTTCCATGTCGGGAGTAAGGCCAGGTTGAGACAGCGGTGGCCAATCTTCTTCGGATGAAGTTTCTAAAAAAAGGTTGTCCTTTCTAGTTGTTTTCTTGCGTGGAGGCATTAGTAACACCGTTATGATTGTGTAAATTGCGTTTTCCTTTGACCTCCCGCGTTCCAAATAGTTAATTTACAATATTAGGGCAGAGCGATGACTGAACCACGTCTGATCAACACCGCGCCATAACCGAAAGTCATTTATTGTCTTTTATGAATATATCTGGTTGTATATATTGCTAATTTTCCATAAAAGAAACAAATGTATTTGAGTTTGTGTTTTATTTGAGTTTGATGCATACAAATACTGTACTGTATATGATGATTGTTGAAAATGCACTTTTACCATAAGGCCAGCTCGACCAGTTGGTAGAGGCTCATAAAAACAAAACTGTGTGGTCAGTCAACATTTTTTAGATTGTTTATGGTTAGTTGTGTCCCATTTGATAAAAAAATGCAAACAAATAATTTTTCCATAGCTTTTTTCTTGGTCTGGTCGTTAAAGGGTTAAAGTCCAATTAGACTGTCACGTTTTGCTAATGCTGAATGTTTTGATGTTTTTGAAGGTCAGAGTTTGGCAACTTAAGGTGTGTTTAACATATTCATCAGTATCCAATGTGCTTTTAACCCTCCTGTTGTGTTCGTTTCCACCCCCTTACTTTGGTGTTCGCTATCAAATTTGACCAGTCCTGTTTTAACCGCTATTACATTAACACAAAAACCATTAATCACCACATTTCATTTAACACCCTTTCAAACTGTAAATAGTGTGTCAGAGTACTGGTACACATGAAAAACTGCAATAAATATACAAAGAATAGACACTGAACATGTGCCAGGTGTGATCCATGTGGGGGGATGGGCACAAGTCTTCATATCGACCGGGTCACGACACGACCTGTTGACGCAGCAACCACTTTATTGTACCTTGTGTTAGGGAAATATTTTAATCATGTCTGTCTCCTTATATGGAATTAGGACCCTATCTGCAGAGCTTCTTCTCTGGTTAAGAGTGTTGTTCTTCAATCTGTGGAATATCATCATGTCGTTCTCAGGGTCAACTCAAAGGTCGGACGCCTGGCTTTCTGAAGAAAGGGGGGCTATCCGGTGCCTCTGAGTTTCCCTGTAGTGTGCACATTATGTTATGGTTAACAGAGACAGGCGCATAAATCTCAGATCCGCTTGTTTCAATATATTGGGTGTATTTTGGTTCAACCTTTCAGAGGGTCCGCTCGGTGGAAGACGGTTAACTGTTTGAAACTGAGTGTATCCTCTCCGGCCGTTACTTCAATAAATCTCCGTGTTTGATGAAAGATTCTCCGTCTCCAATTCTTCAACATTGGCTCTGCATTGAATCCCAGAAGATTATTCTTCACAGATTGGCGTCACGACAGAATATCAAATATATCTTCAGAATACTGGTAAGTGTAATTTCAAATCTATTTGAATATTGCCTTACCAGGATCTGTGATTGACGATATCAAAATTACCTGTGAAGCTGAAAGGCTGCACATTTTTTTCTCGGTGTCTCTATTTAAATTTCGGAGAGACCTTAAAATAGAGAATCAGTAAAGTGGATTTCTGCATTAGAGCAATGTTATGGATTTGTATTGAAACAAATCGCCGAATTCTGGAGACTTCAGCGGTCAAAATAGAATAAAAACAGCTGTTTTAAAGCGGACCCTGTGCTGCTGCAGAGGGCAGAGCGGGCCTGCATGTGTCCCTCCCCCCCCTGCGGAGCGCAGTAGAGCAGAAGAAAATTCAGTTTAGTGTTATAACATTCCTTTCCTCGCACCATAGTCGTTTTGGGAACTAAACTAAGATTGTCATATATGAGGCGGAATGCGAGAATGTGTCATTAAACGATCATTTTTTTCATTGTTGTAAGAAAATTATGGGTTGATAAATACGGAGGATAAATTGATGATTTTATTCTCTGGACAGAGGGAATCCACCACTAAATTAGCATAGTGGTTGTTGATTTGAGGATACATTCGTTATTGCTCTTCAACAGATCCAGTCTAAGCTAATATGAGTAAGAAGGCACTCATATTAATTATATTTCCCAACCCCCGCTGAAGTTCTCTTTATTCGGATTAAATTAAACTTTCTGTAACACGGAGGTTTGCTGTGGTTTTATGTTTGTTTGTCTAATCTGCAGTGTTTGTTGATTGTACTAACCGTTAAACATGGGTAATTCTCAGTCCACAAAGGAGTCAGTTGGTAAGAGGAAAACTAATGAACGCAATAAAACTTTTTCTAAAAATCCAGTTACAGAGACCCACTATCTTCATATGTTTTCACCCAATATGCCGTCTGGGATTATAGGAAGAAGCTTGGATTGGTCTAAAGTTATGCCATTTACTTCTTTACTTTGTGAGCACTCACAACAAAATAATCAGAAAGGAAAGATTCAATTTGACTGGCCGTTGACAGGGAGCTTTGACATGGCAGTTTTATGGCAAGCATTTCAAATTGTGAAAAATGATCGGAACCCGTCCTGGGATAAAGGATACATGTCGGGTTGTCTCAAAGCTTGGATGTCTATTGCAGAGAAAAGAGGATATGATGAACGAAAGAATGACAAATCAGTTGGTAAAGAAATAGCCTCCACAGAGCTCAAAGCTTTAATTGAAAGAATTTCCAAATGTGCGGCGACGTGTCATTTGCTCAGTCTAGAGGCTGCGTTCGATGTTAAATCAGAAAACATGTCAAGAATTAGGGAAAGACACGGAGAAGACGCAGGAGCCATAGCTAAATCTGTCATTTTTGATTGGCTGAAAAGACAAGGAAAGTCTCCCAGCCCAGATCAGCTCATTTGCATTTTAGCAGACGCAGGGCTGCTGGAAGAGCAGCAGGCTATCTCCCTCTGTACACAACTGATTCCCGCAGCAGATCTCTCAAATACTGCTGCAAGAAACTCCGATGATGATCTGTTAATGTCAGCGGCAGCTATCATAAATAAAAATAGATTAAGATACCAGCCAGGACATTATAACGGACTAGATATGACACAAGAAGAGAACAGGGCAGAGGAGACGGAGGGGGATTTTTCAGACAGCAGCCAGCCACGGAGCCCCCCTCCTTTCACTCCGCCGCTCCGTTTAATGGACTATAAAGGAACGCCGTACGGCAGCAGTTTTCCGAGGGCTGTCCAGCGTAAAAGGATCATGCAAACGCAAACATCTCCAAATAATAATTCTGCCGACACTGTAACCGCCCCGAAAATTCTGATAGGAGAGGTTCCAGTTTATAAACCTTGGACACCCGCGGAGGTCATGGATGTCACTAATCACGCTCCAAATCCCACTAAAAGTCCAGATGAGTATCTGTCATGGTTGACTAATGTCTGCTCAGTTTATAACTGTTTGGTTCATGATGTGAAACAGCTGATAATCCTAACGTACAAGGCAGATTGGTCCACATGCAAAAATGAGTTTAAATTCCCTGCATGCACGCCTGCAGGCGATTGGCCTTTGACACAGACACGCGACATGTGGATTCAGAATGTCGCTGCTTTGGCTGTTAGAGCATGCGCTAAAACTCACACAGATTTTTCCCAAGTGTTGGCTTGCGTACAGAACCCAACAGAAACTGTCCCAGAATTTATCCAGCGTTTCATGACCGTATGGGATAATAATGCAGGCATTAAAAGGGAAGGAAATGATTTGTTCGCGATTCAGAGTTTAGTGCAGAGCCTAACTCCAGAGGCAGCTCGTGCCTACATGATAGCAACACCTGAATGGCAAATTAAGACCTGGCAAGCCACAATAGCCACAATGCGTGCCTTGCATAGGAGCCAGATATTTTTGCATCCTAGAAATACTCAAATGATGCAACAATTGCCTCAAAATACACAGGCTTATCAGGGCGCAGATAATTTCCAACAGGTTCAGGGACAGAACCGCACACAGCAGAATCAAAATCATGGAAAATCACAGGGTTATCATGATAAGAATAGACAACAGCAGAACAAAAATCCCAAAAAAGCCGTGTCACGTTTGTGGGTCCATGGATCACTGGGCGGGTCAGTGTGAAAAGAGATGGGGTGCACAACAAAATGCACAATCTTTGCCCGCTCTCCCCCAGCCACCCAGGCAACCTGCAATAATGTCCCCGCAACACTATGACAGACAGGCTCATGAGCAACACAGTCTGCAAAGTGGGTTTAATAGGAGATAGAGCTGCCATAGAGAAGAAATACGGTCAGATTTACAATATTTCCCCATTCAAGCAGCAACAATTCGCCTTTCTAATAACCCGCGTGAAGATCCGATTATGCCCGTTGATTTTAGTGGAACAGCTGTAGATATTTTGATTGACAGCGGCGCCACATTGTCAGCAGTACGCACTAAGGAGAAAGTGTGTGAAGCAACAAATGATTTCGTTACAACAATGGGTGTTTCTGGCGTTCCTATGTCCGAACCCATTTCAGAGAATACTAATGTTTCAATCGAGGGGTCAAATGTGCAACATTCTTTCATTATTTCAGATGGAAGTCCGATTAATTTGATGGGCAGAGATTTGCTTTGTAAATTACAGGCAACAATACATTGTACTCCGGATGGTTTGTTTTTAACTATTCCTGACAGCAAAGTTTACCAGGCTGTCCAATTCATTCAATCATCTAAGGACAACCTTTATTGTTGGTCATTTCCAGATTTCAATATGATTTCTGTTTTCTCCACAACAGGGATTCAGAAAATTGCTGGTACTTCTCCTGTGTGCGCCTCCTTAATGTCTCTTATGCGGCCTGTGTTGAAATGTCATTGCACAGCTGCTTTTAACCCATCAGAGAATTATGCGCTATCAGTAAGTGGTTTTTGCAACAGCTCAGATCAGTTGGAATGCGAGCAATTTCTGTTTTTGGGACCACAAGGATGTGCGTTGCCCCTTAAGCTCACTCCTGCACAGCAGGCCCTTCTGGCTAAAAACACCATCCCTCATGTTATACTAGCTGTCACTCCAGGAAGTGATCCCAAGGAGGTGGAGGCAATGGCAGCCCACTGCTATGCTCAGTTGGAAGCAGCAATGGTCTCTGACTCCCACACACACACACCTAATGTAAACAACTTTGGAGGAGACTTTTACATGCTGCGTCTCACTGAAGACAGTTCCCTCCCCCAAAGCACGTTCCTTCATTTACAGCCACCCCCACCCACAGAATTTGGCCCCCCTTCGGACTTTGCTGATGTGCCACCCAGTTTGTGGGCAAAACATAAGAATCATGTGGGCTTTGTTAGCTCAGCCCCCCCCACAGAGTGACTCTTAAAAGCAATGCCAGATTGCCTGCTATCAGACAGTACAATTTACCCCATAGAGCCATTTTGGGAATTGAAGGAGTCATCCAATCACTGCTTGATCAAGGTGTATTAAGATTCACAGAAAGTCCCTGCAACACCCCCATCCTACCCATACCTAAGCACAATCGCCCTAATGAGTGGCGTTTTGTCCAAGATTTGCAAGCTATTAATGCTATTGTCATCCCAACAGCTCCCATAGTGCCTGACACCAATTCAATACTTGCTTCTCTACCCCCAGACTCTAAGTATTACACAGTCATTGACTTATGTTCAGCATTTTTCTCTATTCCTTTGCATCCAGAAAGCCAGTATCTGTTTGCATTTACTTTTAAAGGTAAACAAATCACATACACGCGCCTCCCACAGGGCTATGTTGAGTCGCCTACTGTGTACGCAGCAGCTGTTAAAAGAGATCTGGACACTCTGATCCTGACAGGAGGAAGCACCCTACTTCAGTATGCTGATGACCTGTTGATTGCATCACCTAACAGAGACGCCTGTCGCATTGATTCCATTCTGCTCATGAAAAGACTTTCTGAATGCGGACACAGAGCATCCCTGGCCAAGTTGCAATACTGCCAGACTGAGGTCACGTATTTGGGTCACATTCTGAGAGATGGACACCGCCTCCTCTCACCTGCGAGAATCTGCCTGTTGAACAAAGTTCCTCCACCAAGAACTAAAAAGGAAATGCTTTCCTTCTTGGGCATGGCAAACTACTGCAGACATTGGATATACGAGTACGCTGCCATGGATTCCATCCTACGTGCTGCCACTCTGCAGGCCGCACCTAACATTGTTCACTGGTCTGAGGACATGCACACAGCTTTTCAAGACTTAAAGCGAGCCCTCACGTCGGCTCCGGCCCTGGGTCTTCCTGACTACCATCAAACTTTTCATCTACACGTCCATGAGAAGTTGGGCTTTGCAACTGGCATCTTGGTACAAAAGCATGGATCCAATTTCCGGCCTGTTGCATACTATTCGTCTCGACTTTCCCCTGTGGTACTTGGTATGCCTTCATGCCTGCGAGCAGTAGCCGCAGTTGCAATTGTTATTAAACAATCCTCTTCTATTGTACTGGCCAGTGACTGTGTAGTACACGTTCCACATGCAGTTTTGCATATTCTGAACACCTCTGCTACTCAGCATATGACAGCAGCTAGGCGATCTGGTTATGAAGCAGTAATTCTTTCAAGTCCACACATCACTCTTAAACGTTCCCCCCCCCTAAACCCAGCTACACTGGTGCCAATTCCAGATTTTGAAATAACACATGACTGCGTCACAACAATTGACATGTCTTCTTTCCCCAGAGCTGATATGTTGCAAACTCCTATCCCTAATTCAGATATGATTCTCTACACAGACGGATCTGCGAGCAGGCCGTCTGACACAGTACATTTAGCAGGCTATGCTGTTGTGAACGACTGGGAGGTTTTGGAAAGCCAGGCCTTGCCAAATGGCACGTCAGCTCAGGCTGCAGAGTTGCATGCTCTGCTGAGGGCGTGTATTTTGGCTAAAGGAAAAGTTGCAACCATTTTCACAGACTCCAGGTATGCATTTGGTGTGTGCCATGATTTTGGTGTCTTGTGGAAGATGCGCGGTTTCTTAACGTCGGCTGGTAAGCCTATTCAACATCATGCGTTGGTAGCTCAGTTGTTAGACGCCATCCTGCTCCCTGCACAGCTAGCAGTAGTGAAATGTGCTGCTCACACAAATTCTGATGACCCTATTTCGCGTGGAAATGCGTTAGCCGACACCGCGGCTAAACAAGCAGCAGTTTCATGTTCTTCTATGGTGCTCCAATGCCCCCTGACACAACCCACAGAACCGATTTCTTTGCCTTCCTTTAATGATGTCGCGGTAATGCAAGCCCGCGCTGATGTTAGGTAGAAAGATTTATGGCTAAGACGAGGTTGTACACTTGACGCTGAGTCCAGCTTGTGGCTCCACCCGGATGGCCGGATGGTCTGTCCCCGTTCGTTCCTCCATGTTCTGGCACATGTTGCACATGGCAAATCACATGTAGGAAAAGGAGGGATGAATGGGATTATAAAGTCACAATGGTTTGCTCCAGGCATCACATTAGCTACACAGACCCTAGTAGATAGATGCATGATATGCCAGCAAACAAGAAGAAGAAGTGGTCTGGTTCAGCATGAACATCTACCGCCCCCTTCAGGGCCCTTTGTAAATATGCAAATTGACTTTTCGCATATGCCACCATGCCAAGGATTCAAATATCTTTTGGTAATAGTGTGCCAGTTCTCCAAATGGGTAGAGGCCTACCCTACCAAAAAGAAGACGCTAGAACAGTTGTAAAGTGTCTTCTCAAAGATGTTATCCCTAGATTTGGTGTTCCAGCAGGGATTAACAGTGACAGAGGTCCAGCATTCATTTCTAAGATAACCCAGAGTCTAGCTACAGTGTTAGGGTTTAAATGACAATTGCATGTTCCCTATCACCCGCAGAGCTCAGGCCAGGTTGAGAGAATGAACTTGACTATAAAAGAGAAACTCACTAAAACAATGTTGACCACAGGACTAAAATGGGTAGACGCGCTGCCGCTAGTTCTGTGCTCCATCAGAAGCGCACCAAATGCAACGACAGGGCTCAGCCCACACGAAGTATTGATGGGAAGAGTAATGTTCACAGGGTCTAGCCCCCCAGCATCACCCCACACACTCACCCTTCTGTGGACAGAGGATTACATGACTAACTATGTAAAATATCTAACTGACATGTTGAGAAAGTTTCACAGGCAGGTGGCTGATAGGCTCCCTCAGCCGGGGGAAGAGCCCACCCACCCTTTTAAGATTGGTGATAATGTACTAATCAAATCTCTTGAAAAAGATTCCCTGTCACACAGGTGGAAAGGTCCTTTCCAGGTGTTGATCGTGACCAGAACCGCCCTAAGAGTCCAAGGCAGAGCAGAGTGGATCCACGCTTCCAGATGTCGTCTCTCCCCTCTACCGGATGCTGGCGTATGAAGGCAGTCATCATCATCGTCATCCTGGGTTTGCTGTACCTGGCCAAGAACGCCCTACTAGATGAAGCTGTGGAAATCTCAACGACAGGTGGCGAGGGCTCTCGCCCTTCTGAGAGAGAAGATAAGGTGCTCTTATCCAAGAGCGCAGACGACTTGACTACTCAGGGTCCAGACCCTGAGGGCAAAACAACACCAACGGGCAAATCAGTGCCTAGCGACAAGGACAGGTTGTATCTAAACACCACACAGACATTCAGTATGGTGCGAGAGAGACAGAGAGAGAGAGAAGGAGGAAGAGTAAAGAGGATCGTCGACATCACTCATGAAATAGAGACTATTTCTTTTAACTGTTCAACTTCAATATGTAACCCATCTAACTGTATTATTGTGTTTGCTGTGTCTTCAATCAAGGGTGATGATTACTTGACATGGGGAATGTATCCGCAAAACCAGTACCAGTGGTTCGGGAGAACAAAGGAGGTGGTAAGAATAGCACTCAACACCATTGCCAACATGCCCTCAGAATTATGGTGTACTACCATGGATAAATTACGGAAACTGATAATGAATGAGGTACAATGCACATCGAGGAAACCAGATTATAAAGTCCCCAATTCACCTGTCACTAAATGCTAAATGTATCTAACACAGCGATGTTGGCTGAACACAAAGAATTGCAGGAAGTGAGGACAGTAGCACTACAGAATCGCATGGCGCTGGATCTCCTCCTCGCTGCTCAGGGAGGCACATGTAAGGTGATTGGGTCTGAGTGTTGTTCTTTCATCTCTGATGCTACACCTGAAGTTCTGGATATGGCACATGATACTGCTCGGGGAATAAAACAATTGCATGAAACACATGGGTTTACATTTGGAGATTTAAGTGGAACTATTGGATCCTGGGGAGCGGGGTTGGTTAAATTTGTTGTTACTGTTGCAGTGTTTATCTTGGGTGTGCTAATCCTAATTACCTGTTTGATAACTGTAGTTAAATTGGCCATACGCAGGTGCGCCAAAACTGCTCTCCAGGCCCCACAGAGGATTGTGGGGTATTCAACTGCAGATGAAATAATATTGATGTACAACAAGGAATTGCGAGATCCATGGGTCTCCATCGCAGTTTCTTGCCCATGGGTACCGCCGTTTCAGTGATTAATAAATTGATTACAGTTGACTTTCAGAATAAAGAACAGATGTTTTGATTTTCCCTTTTCAGGTTGTTATACAATAAATATCTGATTCTTCCTTTTCAGATATTGAACAAATGTATTTGAATGAAATATATGTAACTACTAAAATGCCTTACTCTTGAATGAAGCGTATTAAAGTAAACGTAAAATAATGTTAAGATTGAGGACATTGAACTTTACAGATTACAGATTCATCACTGAGAATTTTATCCTGGATCTCTCATGATTCAGTTTTTATACCTCATTTGGATTTCTTATAATCCTAAATTCTAATTGTGCTTAAGTAATTGCCTTGAAGTAAATCTTTGAGATGTAAGCTGACTTTGCATTTGTGTTTGAAGAATGAGATTAACTGAGTGTTAAATGATAAAAGATCTTATTTTTGAAACATATATTTTGCCATTATATTTTGTATTACATGTGTGTTTATTATTGTGCTTTTGACAAATGATATCAGACACGGAGGAGAGATGATTTTTATTATGATTGACTGTGTTCAATCAAGGTAATTGAAATGTTTCAATTCTGCTTACTTTTATGATGTGATTAATGTGTGTGATCTCAGACTCTGAAGGCGTTCATTGATTTGAGTATTGACTAAAATATTCTTAGACTAGTGTTAATTGGTTATCAATTAATTGATAAAAGGAGGGGCTGTTAGGGAAATATTTTAATCATGTCTGTCTCCTTATATGGAATTAGGACCCTATCTGCAGAGCTTCTTCTCTGGTTAAGAGTGTTGTTCTTCAATCTGTGGAATATCATCATGTCGTTCTCAGGGTCAACTCAAAGGTCGGACGCCTGGCTTTCTGAAGAAAGGGGGGCTATCCGGTGCCTCTGAGTTTCCCTGTAGTGTGCACATTATGTTATGGTTAACAGAGACAGGCGCATAAATCTCAGATCCGCTTGTTTCAATATATTGGGTGTATTTTGGTTCAACCTTTCAGAGGGTCCGCTCGGTGGAAGACGGTTAACTGTATGAAACTGAGTGTATCCTCTCCGGCCGTTACTTCAATAAATCTCCGTGTTTGATGAAAGATTCTCCGTCTCCAATTCTTCAACATTGGCTCTGCATTGAATCCCAGAAGATTATTCTTCACACCTTGTAGAGAGATTTTTACATCTCAGATCTGCTCGGGGAAAGCTGTAAATCTGGTCTCATTTCTGAAGGCCACTCGATACCGCGTGAGAATATAGCCGGCCTGCCCAGCTGTCGCCCATCAGCTGTAGAGAGTTAACTAATTAGAGGGGCGTGGCCCCACTGCTGTGAGAACTCAGCAATCAGGCTCCTTTTAGGTAGCTATTTCCTGGAGCGTCAGACAGCCGAAGACATTGGAGTCCTGCGGGAGTAAGACTGACAAAGACATTGGAGTCCTGCTGGAGTCACGAGGGTGGCAAAGAGGAGGCAAATCCCACTTTGATTGAGCTAAGTATAGCTGGTGTTTTATTTCATTTGGTTGTTTAGCCCCTCATGCTATATAATGTGTATTTTCTCCATTCCTGTTCATGTGTCCTCTCGCAATCATCGCTGGCCCCGTGTATCTCGTAATCGATATAACCGGCCTGCTCTCGTCTATCCCACATGCTCCACTGACATCCAACATCTAGTTTCAGGTGGCCTGTGGAACTGCCAGTCAGCTGTTCCTAAGGCTGACTTCATCTCTGGCTACGCTTCCCTGCAGTCTCTGGATTTCCTTGCTCTCACTGAGACCTGGATTACTCCATCCAACACATCCACCCCAGCAGCTCTCTCCACAGCATATTCCTTCTCCCATACACCCAGACCCACTGGCAGAGGAGGTGGCACTGGTCTCCTGCTCTCTCCCAAATGGAGCTGTTCCCTCTTCAAGCTACCTAACTTCACTCCTTCCACCTTTGAATTCCATGCCGTCACAGTAACCCATCCTATACAATTAACCATTGTTGTTCTCTACCGTCTGCCAGGTGCCTTGGGGGACTTCTTGGAGGAATTAGATCATCTCCTCTCACACATCCCTGAAACTGGCCCTCCGGCTGTACTTCTCGGAGACTTCAACCTCCAGACAGGGAAGATAGACGAACTAACATCTCTGTTAACCGCCTTTGCTTTCTCATTGTCTCCATCCCCACCAACTCATAAAGCTGGCAATGTCCTTGATCTCATATTCTCAAGGAACTGCACTACTTCTAACCTCTCTGTTAACCCGCTCCACACATCCGATCACTTCTTCCTTTCATTCTCTCTACCCCTTTCCAAACATAACAAACTAATCTCTTCTCATCCTGCACCTGTCCGCCTTAACCTTCGTTCCCTCTCCCCCTCTACCTTTGCCTCATCGGTGCTCTCAGCCCTCCCTTCCTCTGATTCGTTTCAACTCCTGCCTCCAAACTCTGCTGCAGAAACTCTCCTCTCTACTCTCTCATCCTCTCTGGACTCTCTCTGTCCTCTCACATCTCGGCAGGCTCGTCAGTCCCCCCCCTGCTCTCTGGCTAAATGACGCACTGCGTGCTAATAGAACCGTCCTTCGGGCAGCAGAGCGGAAATGGTGGAAATCCAAACACCGTGACGACCTCCTAACCTATCAGGCTCTCCTCTCCTCTTTCTCTGCCTCGATCTCTCAGGCAAAGAGCACTTTCTTTCAAGATAAGATCCAATCTTCCTATTCCAATCCCAAAAAACTATTTTCCATCTTCTCCACCCTCTTGGACCCTCCCAAAGCCCCTCCCCCCTCCTCACTTCTGTCAAGCGACTTTGTTAACCACTTTGAAAAAAAGGTTAATGATATTCGCTCTTCTTTTTCTGACTCACCTTTACTCACCGCTGGGTCACCAGACCCTCCTTTCACCCACACACTAACTTCCTTTTCCCCTCTCTCTCCAAGTGAGGTTCTTACCCTCATTACCTCTGCCCGCCCTACCACCTGTCCTCTGGACCCTATCCCTTCAAACCTCCTTCAGACTATCGCTACTGATATTCTACCGTTTCTCACCCATTTCATCAACACTTCTCTAGTTTCAGGGTCTGCACTTTCCCTCCTCGCCTCATACCTCAAAGACCGTACCTACAGGGTAACTTGGAGAGGGTCCGAGTCCGACCCTTGTCAATTAACTACAGGGGTCCCTCAGGGCTCTGTTCTTGGTCCCCTCCTTTTCTCCCTGTACACAAACTCGCTTGGATCGGTCATTAGCCCGCATGGTTTTTCATACCACTGCTATGCTGACGACACCCAATTAATTCTGTCCTTTCCCCGCTCAGAGACCCAGGTCGTCGCACGCATCTCTGCTTGTATAGCTGACATCTCTCAGTGGATGTCTGCTCATCACCTCAAGCTCAACCTTGACAAGACTGAACTGCTTTTCCTTCCGGGAAAAGATTGTCCCACTCTTGACCTGACAATCAACATCGGCACCTCTTTGGTTTCCCCGACTCAGACTGCAAGGAATCTGGGTGTGATCCTAGATAACAACCTGTCCTTCACTGCAAACATCGCTGCTACAACCCGTTGCTGCAGATACACGCTTTACAACATCAGGAAGATTCGTCCCCAGCTGACCCAGAAAGCCACCCAGGTTCTGGTCCAGGCTCTCGTCACCTCACGCCTAGACTATTGCAACTCCCTCCTGGCTGGTCTACCTGCATGTGCCATCCGACCTCTGCAGCTCATCCAGAATGCAGCGGCTCGTCTGGTCTTCAACCTTCCAAAATGTTCCCACACCACTACGCTCCTCCGCTCCCTTCACTGGCTCCCGGTAACTGCTAGAATCCACTTCAAGACACTGGTACTTGCATACCATGCCACGAATGGATCTGGCCCTTCCTACATCCACGACATGGTTAAACTGTACACCCCAGCGCGTGCACTCCGCTCTGCATCAGCCAAACGACTCGCTGCAACCTCGCTGCGAGGGGGACCCAAGTTCCCATCAGCAAAAACACGTGGGTTTGCTATCCTGGCTCCAAAATGGTGGAATGAGCTCCCCATTGACATCAGGACAGCAGAAAGCTTACACACCTTCCAGACTGAAAACTCATCTCTTTCGACTCCACTTCCAGCCATAGAATTACTAACAAAGCACTTATATACTAATAAAGGACTGGCTTATCTATAGCCAGCTGAGTAGCACTTGGGTTTGCTATCCTGGCTCCAAGATGGTGGAATGAGCTCCCCATTGACATCAGGACAGCAGAAAACCTGCACATCTTCCGGCGCAGACTGAAAACTCATCCACTTCGAGCGATAGAATTACTCACAAGGCACTTATATACTAATAAAGGACTGGCTTATCTATAGCCAGTTGAGTAGCACTTGAAATGTTTGGCTCTATGAAACCTGATGTACTTTATGATTCTGTTTTCTTCTGGGTTGTGTCTTCCTGGTCGTATGTACTTATTGTAAGTCGCTTTGGACAAAAGCGTCAGCTAAATGCAATGTAATGTAATGTAATAAGAGCGGGAAATGTATCAAATTGTTTTGTGTGTTTGGGTGTGCCAGGTGTGATTCACATGGAGGGATGGGCAAATAAGGGGGGGAGGAAACACATCGTGTGTGTGTGTGTGTGTGTGTGTGATCTGATCCGGATAGTTACTAATTCCTTTTCTTTATGGCGGGAGCACCATGGGTGTTATAAAGTTGACTAAATCATCCAAAATTCAATGAAAGTGGTGATCAGCAATTTGATATGTTCAAATGTCTCCTGTGAAGGATATCATAAAGCAGGGATCACCAACTACATTTGTCCAAGGGCCAAAATCTATCCAATAGACACTATCGCGGGCCGGGGGGGGTTTACTGCATAAAGCTTAGCAGACTCTTCACGCTAACGAAGGATCACTTAGGCAGGGTTGGGAGGGTTACTTTGTAAATGTAATCAGTTACTGATTACTGAATACATGCTCTGAAAGTAATCAGAATACAGTTACAGTTACGTGTCTTAAAAAGGTAACGTGTTCAGGTTACTTTTAGAATACTTTTGGAATACTTTCTTTTTCCATAACAGATGGGTATGTTTTGGTAAACAGGAGACACTTGTTTTACTGGCTTATCAAGAACTCAAACACAACATCTTGGTGTCATTCTGACAGCTCTCTCATCTGCACCCCACATAACATCACCCGGACTGCATTCTCCTACTGTAAACCTTTCCTTAGAATATGTTATGAATTGTAAGGTGTTCTTGGGTGCTTTGAAAGGCGCCCCTAAATAGAATGAATTATCATTATTATTATTATTATTATCTGAAACGATGTAATAACTTTTAAAACTTGTTCCAGTCACTTGTTCCATGCCTTCAGCAGCAGCAGGCCATTCACTTTGATCCCGTTATAAATGTCATCATTTTGACAATAAAGAAATGCTACATCAACGTTATCTTGCACATTTTATCTAACCATCTCCGTTTCTAACTTTCAATATATTTTAAAAGAGATCTCTCTCTCTCATCTGCGTGCGGGGGGGGCGGGGCCTCACAGACACGCTGCATCTCTCTCTCGCTCACAGACACGCTGCAGGGCTGTGCAGTGTGCACACAGTTCTGCCGGTAATGAATATTACATTTTGTGAAGAAATAATTCCAATAATTATTCACTTCAGGATTACGAAAGTAACTGTA
The DNA here is from genome assembly GCA_902827135.1 of Harpagifer antarcticus. Classification (NCBI taxonomy): domain Eukaryota; kingdom Metazoa; phylum Chordata; class Actinopteri; order Perciformes; family Harpagiferidae; genus Harpagifer; species Harpagifer antarcticus. The sequence continues at coordinate 940,008 of CADEHL010001107.1, read as the reverse complement.
ATCAGATTACTCGTTTTTCAAATGTAATGCCAGCTGAATACAGTTAGCCTACTTGATTTTTGTATTCTGATTACGTAACACCGTTATATTCCGTTACAACCCAACCCTGCTTCTAGGCTACTGTCCCGCAGCCCCTGCCTCTCTGTTGGACTCTGTCGCAGCGGGGCTGCTGCTGTGGTGCGGAGCGCACAAAGCAGACTCTTCACAACGAAGGATCACTTCTTCTTCAAGGAAGTGAAGATTTCGCAGTACGCAGTCTACTGTCCTGCAGCTGCTGCCTCTCTGTTGGACTCAGGTACTGCACCTTACTCACGAGACGTTGTAAAAAAAAAATGGATGGGGGGCGAACACAGTAACCACTCCGCACACACCACGCCACAGTCACCCCCGTCGTGCGGGCCGGATGACAATGTCTGGCGGGCCGGATGTGGCCCGCGGGCCGCCAGTTGGTGGTCACTGTCATAAAGCCTTAATGCAATCCAATCTAAAACATAAAGGTGAAAGTAAATTGGTCAGACCCGAACACAACAGGAGGGTTAATACATTTACTGAACAAGTGCTTTCTCAAGCAGCAGTTCACCAGCAGACACAATGAAGAGGAATGGCAGCTATGATTCATCATTTCACCTCGCAGGAAGTGAAGTACTTTGGGATCAAGTGAAATATGCATGTCGTCCCTGCTTTCTAATTGAAGCAAAGAGAAGAATTACTCTGCGACAGAATTTGATTTGTGTCATTAGAAACATTTATCTAGGGGGTTAGGCAGAAAGATAAGCAATATAAATGTTTAAACTTGATGAAGGGTTGACATTACAGAAGGTAATTATGCCTCTCTAGCGTAGGAACGGGTGATCAATAATGAATGCATAGCAGGTCTTGTGATGGAGATATCATTCAAACTGCTTATTAATCATTCAGGATGAAAAACATGGTGAGAGAGAGTTTTTATTATTTTCCTCCTCACTGTTGAGAGATGTACACACTGAGTTCCTTTGGCATTTATCTTTAACATCATTTCTCATTTACATAAATACTACACAATATATAATAGTATCTACATCGTTTGTGTGTGTATTTGTATTTCTTACTTGGTGAGGCCCAATCACTGAAAGCATACCAACGATGTGGGGCCATGACTGTAATTTGCAAAACGTCCATAATACACTCAAACTACTGGACAAAATACACATTCTTAGACTTGATCTGTTACATTTGTCTACTTTTAGGCCAATGTTGTAATAAATAAATAAGAATATCACATTTATTCCCCAGAGTGTTATTCCTAGCAGTGTGGAGAAGGCTTTCTAACAGTATTCAATGGTCTATGTTGGGAAATGAAACATTTTTATTTCAGGCATCTGGTCATGCCAACATGTGCATAGCCACATATATCTATATGGACCATGTAGTTGATAAAAGGATATTTACTTGAGTTTACACAAAGCTTACATAAACCTTCAATGGCAGATAAACGTTAATCCTATTACAGTTTTTCTCGATTGCTAATACACTAAAATTCTACATAAAGCACAATTATTTTAACTGACACTCAAAGAGCAAAACATCGGCTCAAATCTTGTCACAGTTCTGTCTAAGTTTGGGTGTTTTCACTGTTCTCTGTCATGTTTTCCTCCTGTCGTTAGTGTCCCTGTATGTTCTCCTCCCTCCTCACCTGTGTCTCGTTAGCTAGTTGTGTTCACCTGTGGCTCTTGTGTTTTTCTCCTCCCTCCTCACCTGTGTCTCGTTTACCGATTGTGTTCACCTGTGTCTGTTAATTAGCCCTCCCTGTATTTAGTCTTGTCTCGTGCTGTGTTCCGTGTCGGTGCTTCTTTTGTTGGTGACGGACTTCACCGGTGAGTGTTCTGTGTTTGGCTGTATTCGTTCCATTTTAGCCTTGAAATAAAGGTTTTATCAAAGTTATCTGCGCTTGGGTCCTGCTTCCTTCACTCAACCGTGACAGAAGGTCGGTGCTTTCTGTCACGGTTGAGTGAAGGAAGCAGGACCCAAGCGCAGATAACTTTGATAAAACCTTTATTTCAAGGCTAAAATGGAACGAATACAGCCAAACACAGAACACTCACCGGTGAAGTCCGTCACCAACAAAAGAAGCACCGACACTGAACACAGCACGAGACAAGACTAAATACAGGGAGGGCTAATTACCAGACACAGGTGAACACAATCGGTAAACGAGACACAGGTGAGGAGGGAGGAGAAAAACACAAGAGCCACAGGTGAACACAACTAGCTAACGAGACACAGGTGAGGAGGGAGGAGAACATACAGGGACACTAACGACAGGAGGAAAACATGACAGAGAACAGTGAAAACACCCAAACTTAGACAGAACTGTGACAGATCTGTCACAGTTCTGTCACGGTTGAGTGAAGGAAGCAGGACCCAAGCGCAGATAACTTTGATAAAACCTTTATTTCAAGGCTAAAATGGAACGAATACAGCCAAACACAGAACACTCACCGGTGAAGTCCGTCACCAACAAAAGAAGCACCGACACTGAACACAGCACGAGACAAGACTAAATACAGGGAGGGCTAATTACCAGACACAGGTGAACACAATCGGTAAACGAGACACAGGTGAGGAGGGAGGAGAAAAACACAAGAGCCACAGGTGAACACAACTAGCTAACGAGACACAGGTGAGGAGGGAGGAGAACATACAGGGACACTAACGACAGGAGGAAAACATGACAGAGAACAGTGAAAACACCCAAACTTAGACAGAACTGTGACAAATCTCCAAAACTCTAAACACGTTTTCAGCTTTTCACACCATTTGCAAATCAACATGGCAAACCTCTGCACACGTCACTCCACGTGAGACACAGGAATCTGACATAAAGTCACGTGTTAGCAGGTTTAAAACACTGATATTCAAAATGCCTCACACATGGACCAATGATCAAGAAACACGTTCCACCTGACTAAACACCTGATAGCATCATTGTTGGCTCATCAATCAGGATATTAGCACGATAAAAAGACCACAGGTGAGTACTTTCTTACAGCAACAATGGAAGCCAACATGGAAGCATGAGCAAGAGGTGGGGGAGAATGAGAGGAGGAAGAATGAGAGGTAGAGGTAGAGCTGGAGAGAGGACGTGGACAAAGACGAATACTCTCTAATGTAATGAAATGTTATCAACCATGGTGTGACGATGAGAGAGGCTGGACGGAGGGTTCAGCCTAATCTAAGCTGATTTACTGTTGCCTCTGTAATCCGGACACTTAGACTTGAAAACAGGTTAGTTACCAGTTCTTAGCTCTGCATAATTCATGATATATCAGAGCTTATATCTGTTGTGTGAAACGTATTTACTTCATTACTGTAATTGAATTGTTGGCATGTTGCAGACTATAACTGTACACACATCCTGCACAATGTACTGTGGTAAACTCACTTTTATGCAACACACTGACCAACCACTATATCTTTGTTGTTTATCTGAAGGACTGAGAAACAAAGAGGTGGAAGGCTAAGGATGTTCAATGAGGCACAGGAAGCAGCAGTTACAAACTGGGTTTTGGCAAACAATGCATCTCACCTAGAGAGATCTGAAGCATAGTAACTATGTGCTGAGATGCAAGTTGCACAATGTTAGTGTTTTCATTTGTATTTCTTCATTTACAGTATTTCTGTAAACTCAAGCAATCTTTCTCTGCAGAACCCTCTATGGACAGAGCACAGCCCATAACAGATGAGAGTGCTTTAGAGTATGCTCAGCAGTGTGTAGTTGGGTGGTCAAACAATCTAGTATTATGAATGAAGTGTGTTATATTTGGTGCTAAAGTTTGCATTTGGTAAGTGTGTATATAGTTTTGAGGGCAGTTCTTCATTTAGCAGGAGAAATGAGGTGTTTTGCACTTTGGGTGTGTGGTTTTGTGAATTGTGTTTAGTTTTCTGAGAAACTGAGCAATTAAACAAAAAATGTGTGTTAGCAATCGAGAAAAACTGTAAAGGAAAGCACCATCAAATAAAGTATATTTATTCCTCGTCAGCTGGCACAAGCTTATGATGGAGATGTGTCATCAAATGTAAGTTGTTGCTGCCAGTATCTGTTCAAACATTTTTTGAAATATTTTCAAAGGTTTTTACCTTAATCTCCAATAAATATCTACAACTCAGTATTTTTGTCTTTTCCCTCGACCAATCATCACATTTGAGGTCAGGTGTCAGTAGTATTTTGCATCTTCAAACTGTGAACCATCTCCTCAAATGTTGAACAGCTGCTAATATAGTATAATGTAATGTTGACCCACTCCTCTGCATTGTTCACTTGTGTTTAAGCCTTAGAGGAAGGATCAGCAGTCAGAGCTGACAGATCCTCATGGTTTGCCCTGTGTGTGTGTGTGTGTGTGTGTGTGTGTGTGTGTGTGTGTGTGTGTGTGTGTGTGTGTGTGTGTGTGTGTGGTGTGTGTGTGTGTGTGTGTGTGTGTGTGTGTGTGTGTGTGTGTGTGTGTGTGTGTGTGTGTGTGTGTGTGTGTGTGTGTGTGTGTGTGTGTGTGTGTGTGTGTGTGTGTGTGTGTTCCTGTAGGTTGTGATAGTCTGTGTTGTGGCTCCATCTAGTGGTCAAACAGGTTCCACATTACAAACAGTCATCCATAAATTGTAACCAAGCGGCAAACTCTGGGGTAGAGCCGGGACGCCAATACGGAAGTGCCACACACTGCAGTTCATATATTGGCCGATAGGCGATGGCTGCAGAAAGGAGCAATCTCCATAGACCCCCATGTTAAAATGCCCAATTTTACAGCAGAAAAAAACATGTTTCTCCCCCTGGCTGCATACATATTAATATCGATATAGTTAGATTCCACCTTCATGATTAGGAATCTGTGTGTGAATTTTTTTCTAACGCGACCCTTTTATTTATATTAGGTAAATAAATTAGGACGTGGTCACATTGAGTGACAGCTCTGTCAAGTGACTGCTGCTGTTAGCTTCTTGTCTCTCTGCTAGCTGCTCCGTGAAGCTACAGGGACTCTGCCTGCTCAGCTCATCCAGGGAACACAACTTGACCCCGGCCGTGGTTGTTTGTTCTTCACGCTTATATATCGGACTATTGTGACTCGCTCTGCGGTTAAAACAGACGGTGCATGAATGCGGTTTTGCAGTAAGTGAAATTCGAGTACTTTATTTATGTGTTAATGATTTTAATCAGCTACGTAATAATAATAATAAATGTTATTTCTATAGCGCTTTTCTTGAACCCAAAGACACTTTACATTTGGGAGGGAGAGTAGACAAACACAACAAAACCAAAACCAAAAAGAACAAAGAAACAAAACAGAAAAGCAGTCAGGAGGAAGTTGGTTGAGAGGGGGGGGGGGCTTATGGATACAGAGTTGAAGAGGTGGGTTTTGAGGCGGGACTGGAACAGGGTGAGGGACTCAGACTCACGGAGGTCTTGGGGGAGGGAGTTCCAGAGCTTCGGGGCTGCCACAGAGAAGGCTCTATCCCCGAAGCTCCGGAGATTGGCCTTGGGGATGGAAAGCAAACCGGCTGAGGTGGATCTGAGGGACCGGGGTGGTTGGTAGAGGATGAGAAGGTCAGTGAGGTAGGGGGGAGGGGGCAGATGGTGGAGGGCTTTGAAAGTGAGGACCAGGAGTTTGTAATGGATGCGGTGTGAAACGGGGAGCCAGTGGAGTTCTTTGAGGACCGGGGTGATGTGATGCCATGATTTGGTGTGGGTGAGGAGTCTGGCGGCTCTGGACACGCTGGAGTCTATTGAGGGATGTAGTGCTGATGCGGTAGAGGAGTGAGTTGCAATAGTCAAGGCGGGAGGAGATGACGGCGTGAATGAGTCGCTCAGCTGCAGGGCGGGTGAGAGAGGGACGGAGTTTGGTAATATTGCGGAGGTGGAAAAATGTGGTTTTTACAACTTGATGGATGTGGGGCTCGAGGGAGAGGGTGGGGTCAAATATAACGCCAAGGTTACGTGCCTGGGTGGAGGGGGAAACAGGGGTGCCAGGTTGGGGGTTTTGCTGAGGGTGGATTTGGAGCCGATGAGGAGTTCAATTTTATTGCTGTTGTGTTGCATCCAGGATAGTATTGCAGTCAGACAGGATTCATTGTGGGTGAGGGGGGGGGGGTTGTGGGGCGATTTGGTGCTGAGGTAAATATGTGTGTCGTCAGCGTAACAGTGAAAGTCCAGGTTGTATTGGCGGAGAATCTGACCAAGGGGGAGGATGTAGATGATGAAGAGGAGGGGGCCGAGTACTGAACCTTGGGGAACACCTTGGGTGACTGAAGCTGTTGAGGGAGATGAAGTGGGATCTGTCGGAGAGGTAGGACTGGAGCCACCTGAGTGCAGTACCTTCAATACCGATATCCTGGAGTCGGGTAAGCAGGATGGTGTGGCTCACGGTATCGAAGGCTGCACTCAGGTCGAGGAGGGTGAGGATGTTGAGGGAACCTGTGTCAGCAGAGGTGAGGAGGTCATTGAGGACTTTGATGAGTGCCGTTTCTGTGCTGTGGTGGGGACGAAAACCAGACTGAAGGGGTTAAAAAAGCTGGTTGGTTTGGAGATGGCGGTGGAGTTGTTTGGAGATGATGCGTTCTATTGTTTTTGAGAGAAAGGGGAGGTTGGAGATGGGGAGGTAATTACTGCGGGAGGAGGGATCCAGACCGGGTTTCTTGAGGATGGGAGTGACAACAGCAGTTTTGAAGGGAGAGGGAATGGTTCCTTGGGACAGGGAGGAGTTGAAAAGGTTGACAAGGTAGGGGCAGAGGACGGGGAGGCAGGACTTCAGTAGAGGGGTGGGTAGAGGGTCAAGCGAGCAGGTTGTGGGTTTGGAGGAGCTGATCAGTTTGATTATTTCAGATGGGGTAACCAGAGTGAACTGGGAGAGGCGGCCGTGGGGAGGAGGGCTCGGGAGGTCCAGGGAGATGGGGGGAGAAATTGTGGCGGTGGATGTTAGGGGAGATGTATGTGTGTCAGATGCAGTGGATAGGGAGAGATTAATGGCAGTGATTTTGTCAGAGAAAAACTGGAGGAATGAACTGCATAAAGTGGAAGTGGAGGAAGGGAGGGTGTCAGCACGGGGTTTGAGGAGCTTGTTGACGGTGGAGAAGAGGGTCCTGGGGTTATGGGAGGGGTCAGTAAAGATGGTGGAGAGGTAAGCAGTTTTTGCAGCAGTGATGGTGTCTCTGTAGGTAGTGAGATGGAGTTTGTAGGATTCATGGTGAACTGTCAGGGATGATTTCATGGTTAGGCGTTCAAGCTGGCGGCCGGTTTGCTTCAGCTTACGGAGTGCAGGGGTGAACCGGGGTGAGGAGGTTTTGAAAGTGACATTTTTCCTTTTGAGGGGGGCCAGGCTGTTGAGGGAGGCGAGTAGGGTGGAATTAAGATGGTTGAGTTGTTTATCGGGTGAGCTGAGGTTCGAGTCCAGGGGGAAAGTAGAGGATAGAAGGTCGGAGAGGTGCTGGGGATCGACAGAGCGTAAATTACGGAAGGTGATGATCCTGGATGGGGGGATGGGGGGGGGGGGGGGTTGGCAGACGGGGGAGGCGATGGTGAACTGTATGAGTTTGTGGTCAGACAGGGGAAATAGGCAGGGGTGGAGGTCAAGTACTGGGAGGTTGGTGGAGCAGACAAGGTCAAGAATGTGTCCTTTATCATGGGTGGGGAAGGTGACATGTTGGGTAAATGAGAAATTGTCCAGAAGAGAGGAGAATTCAGAAGCGAGTTTGCAGGTGGGGGAGTCCATGTGGATGCTGAGGTCGCCGAGGAGTAACAGACGTGGGGAGAGGGATGAAGCAATGGTGAGGAGTTCGGAGAGGAAGTAGGGGTGTGGTTTGGGGGGGGGGCGGGTAAATGAGGATAGCTGTCAGTGAGGGAGGGGCTTTGAAGGCGAGGAATTCGAAGGATGGTACTGAGGGGAGGGTGAGTTCTGTAGTCCGGATGTTCTGGTTGTAGATGACAGCCAGCCCAACACCACGGCGTGAGGGGCGGGGTTTAGTGATGTAATTAAAACCAGGGGGGGATGTTTGATTGAGGGAGAATAAGTCATTGGGTTGTTGCCAGGTTTCAGTGAGCAGAAGGAAGTCGATGGATTTGTCCAGAATTATTTCGTGGATGATGTGGGCTTTATTGTTAAGTCATCGGATATTGAGGAGGGCAAAATTGGTCAAGTAGGGGATTGGAGGGGTGGTGGCAGGCTGGAGAGGTATGAGTAATGAAAAAAAACGTAATGAATGTTAAGGCTTGGGTTAGTGTGTAAGCGAGTGGTAGCTACATCGGTGCTAACAATGCTAATCGTAGCCTCCAAGTTAAAATCACTGTATATAAAAAGGTTAAAACGATATAGACAAGTGTTAAGCGTTACGTAGGATAATACTGTAGAACAAACGGCTTCTGTTTGAGGTTGATAAAATAAGGTAATCCTTGTAATTTAGAGAAATGTTTTATTATGTAGGTAGGAACTGTATGCATCGGTAAAGTTAATTTAAATTGGCTATGCTCAAGTATGTAGACAAGCTAATGTCGAAGTAGTGTATGTGAAATCAACCATATTTCAAGATGATTACGTAGATATTACAATATGGTTGTGTGACGAAGATGGCTTCGTCACTGTGGACTGACGGCTTCGGGCTTTGTATATTGCACGTTTCTTATTTTGAAAAGTGTTCCCTTTCCCCATGTCTGTTGCTGTTGATTGTGTGCACCTGGTGCCCTGTGTTGTCTCCTCCCCCCTCACCTGTGTCTTGTTGGGTTAATTAGTGTGGGTATTTAGGCTCTGTGTTTCCTGTTTTGTTTGGTGTGTGAGATCCTTGTGGCTGGTGACTGTGCTCAAGTGAACAGCAAGATTGAGGCTGTGTCATGTGCCCGTGAGTAGTAAATGCCCACACCGGATTGTATTTTGGACGTTCTGCCTCTGCCTCCTTGCTTGGTCGGGCCGCTCAACGGTCAGTCTCACAGGTTGGTTGAGCTGGAGTTCATTATTGAGCTTACACGTTAACGTCACAGTCATCTGAAGAACGAACCCAAACCTTGTTGTTTTGATTAATTGCATTACCAAATGGGTATCAAATAAACAGTAAGCATTGGTAACACAACTTCCAAAGTTACAGTAAAATAAAAAGGACCCTGACTCGGACAATACACAATCCAACATGTTCAACAGAAGATAATCAGTTATATTGTTTGTACACATGGTACTTTGCATATATATCTGTTTGTTTAAGGTGTCCAGGTGAAGCAGACAGGCTGGACCAGAGTGAGAGACAGAACTGGACTCCTCACAGCAGTGAACTTCAGCACAGGTAAGCCAAAACTTAATCAAACATGTTTTAAATAAAAAGCACATATGAACAGAAGGTGTAAACCTATGAAATGTATAAGTACAGTGCAGTTGGTATCAGCTATGCCCAGCATGGGCTCCTCCATCAGGCCTGGGGCCTATACTACAAAGCTGGTTCAACCTAACCTGGATATGTTTGAGTTAGCCGGTTGGCCTAATCCAAAACATACGCACTCTCGCTAAGCTGTACTACGACGCTGGTTATCAAGTGGATCGCTCAAGCCAGCCGTGTCCTATCTAGTTAGGTGCGCGTTCACATGAAAGGGGTGGTATTTGGAGCATTCGACCAATCACAAACATGGAGAAGCATACTGACAGCGCAGCGTCATACTTCCTGAATGAAAAGTGAACTTTAATACTAGTCAAATATGAAGAAGTTAAACACTTTATCCAAGATAAAAGCCACATAGCTGCACCTGCAAGGTGAATACAGCTGGCAAAGGAAAAAGTGTTTGAATGTGTACTTTAACATTTGTCTCGAGTGTTTCGTCAACTTAATGTGTTGCTTAAAATAATACTTCTGCATACAGTACGTGACACTGTAAGTGTTGCACGGCCAGATACGGCTCAAGAAGCTGACTCAGAGAAGGAGATATATGATGTGATATGAATGATAATGGGACACATCGACGTCTGCACTCAGTGTACTTATGTTGTGGCAGATATTTAACTAAGCTTTCTTAACGCTAATGTTATAATAGTCAGATTGCTCTGAAGATGGGAGGTGATATTCTATTAATGTTCACGTTCACACAGTCGCTGATTGTTGCCGTCTTTCCTGCAATGGCAGTTTTTCTGTATTTCCTTTCTCCTGTAATATGACTTGATCGCTTTAAACTCTGCACACTGAGCTCTGATTGGTCAGCAGGCGGTGCTTTCACGGAGTTGATCTCTTAGCCTGCAACCTAACCTGGTCCCGACCAGGTTAGCCGCTAAGCATAAATTACCATGGAGATCTAGCCTGCTAAAAGAGAACCAGCTTCGTAGGACCGGAAAGCCTGAGTTTTCCCTGAATTTAGCCGGCTAAGCGAAAATCCTGCTTCGTAGTATACCCCCCCGGTCCTCCTCGCTGAGGAAAGACCCTCAGTCCTCTCCAAACCAACAGACAGGACGTCCATCACACGGAGGTTTCTCCCTGAAGTCTCTGCAGTTCTCTGGACACCACACTGTCTCAATCCGTCCATCACACGGAGGTTTCTCCCTGAAGTCTCTGCAGCTCTCTGGACACCACGCTGTCTCAATCCGTCCATCACACGGAGGTTTCTCCCTGAAGTCTCTGCAGCTCTCTGGACACCACGCTGTCTCAATCCGTCCATCACACGGAGGTTTCTCCCTGAAGTCTCTGCAGTTCTCTGGACACCACGCTGTCTCAATCCGTCCACACTGAATATGAGAGGGGAAAATGAAAATAATTAAAACTGCGGTCGCACATGTGCGCGCAGTGATGAGCGGGCCCTCGCGTCCTAGTGCGAGGAAACCTTTTGTTATTGATGGAATTATTATTTTTACGAAGTGTGAGGAAACCTATTGTTATTGGTGGAATTACTATTTTGCACTATTTCATGCCACCCATCGAGAAAGTAAACATAGAAAGTCAAATAGACCGTCTTTTTATTAGTATTATTTAACTGGAATGAATTTACATGTGAAATTATTAATATATACACAACATTTTTCACAAATTATAGACCTTCAAATTGCCATTTTAAGTCAACATTTCTCTGCACACTTACTCAAGAACATTAAAAAACAATTATATGAGTACAGAGACATATTCTCTGAATTGATTGAGGAATGAAAGTCCACATCAATATAAGCAGTTCAACAACATTATTGTATGTACGACCAGCTGCTTCATCAAATCCCAGATGGGCTGATAGGGGGACGCCTGTGTAGTCGTGCATCTTTGTCTACAGGCTAAATGGTCTGCAGACCTTCTGGTAGCTACCCACTTCCTCACATATTTGTGGGGTCCCAAGAGGTAAGAGGAGGTCCAACCATTTGAATGAACATTAGAGCAGAGACATTTTGAGTTTTCAGTTGTGAGCGCATTGATGATACAACTGCATTCATTTCTGAGAAACCCCTCTCACACGGCACTGCTCACAGCAATGGTTTCCACTGCATTCTTAAGCTTTAGAAGGGACATGTGCATCGGCACACTGGCATTCTCCTTAAAGTCCCTATAACTTTGTTTAACACCAGAGAATCCGATTTTCAAAAGAGTGCATAGCTCTCTTATTTCACACTCACCATACATTAATGGTAGAGGCTTGGCCATGTCTTTGTATCAAGAACATTGACCTTTTGAAAGAGGGATTCCTCTTCACTTGTGACTATCCTTGTTTCCATGCTTTTGCATAGTGCTGCATAAAACTTTGTGGGATCTATTATCTTCTGCCTTGGGTCATTGCATAGTGCTATGCCATTAAAAACACCTTGCTGCTCTGCCTCACATGCGGTTTTGTAGAACAGACCACTGTCTGGTTCCTGCTCATGGTTTTAAAAACATCTAGCTGTCTTTTTATCAGATTTACTGATTGAGACAGTCTAATGTCTCTCGACTGTAGAGCCTCAGACAGGTCTTTCAGCTCCTCAAGTGCATCCATCATCAGTCCCAGGTTTTTAACAAAAGCAACGGACGTCAGCTTTGCTGCTAGCCCCTCATACATGCATCTATCATTTGAGGAACGGTTCACATCTACACTTGCAGATGGGAGATGATGATAGAGTTCAGCATACATGGTCCAAACAGCATTTACTGTCCTAAAAGATGAAGCCACCCACCTTATCCCGAGGACGCGACCAATCTTTCTCAAGCATACACCTACTTCAGAGACTGCAGCATCAAGCTCTCTTAAGTTCTTTGGTGACTGATGATAGAGCTTGTCAAGAAAAGCTGTGAAGTGGTTGGTTTCGGTGCAGTGCTTGACTGCATCTGACACAGACAACTCCAACCTATGGTTTAGACAATGCCAGCCTATGAGGCCTGGGTACTTACTTCTCAGTTTTGTGTAGACGCCATTCTTTCTGCCTACCATTACGGAGGCTCCATCTGAGCAGAATCCCACCAGACATTCTTTCAGAAAAGCATCATCAAGGCCATATTTCTGTAGACAGTTCAGTAGTTGACTAATGATTCCATCTGCAGTTTTACTCTCTAGCTCGAGAAGATCTAGGAAGAAGGTCACTGGCTCTGAGCTATCAACTGACGTTCTTAGGTACACAATAAGACAAGACTTCTTGCTTAATGATGTGCTTTCATCCACAAGAACAGTTAGCTTTGGTCGGGTCACTTTGATACTTGCCAATCGGGCTTCCCTCATTTCTTTTGAGATAAAATGTACAATGTCTGTACATGTAACATTTGAGTGGAGTACTCGGCCAACATTTACACCATTTATCATTTGTAGTTCTATTAGTCCAGGATGATCAGAGTATGGCCGGTTATTTTTTGCAATGTAGTATGCCGTTCTAAAGACATTATGGGTGGAAGCCAAAATGTCTTTTTGAGTTTTTAGAAAGCTTGATTTTAAAGCTTCTTCATTTAGTCTTTTTACTATGTCCTGTGCTAATTTGTGACTCTGTGAGACACTATGTTCATTTATTTTCTTTCCCAAAGATTTCATTTGCTTCTCATTGCTGTTGCCATATGGGCCTACCCTACAGTTCTGCCATTCAGTAGAGAATGAGTACCTCTGTTTCCCTGTTCTCATTGCCCCAAGGGATCCTGCTTCCCTGCATGATTTGCATCCTATTTTTTTATTTCCAACTAATAGAAATGTATATTTCTGTGTAAAATATTCCAATTGACTTTGATTCCAGCAGTCAGGCAATTTGTCAGCCTTTCCTACACTGCTTCCCTGCTCTGCTCCTCTGTCCTCCTCAGGCTGCTCTGCTCCTCTGTCCTCCTCAGGCTGCTCTGCTCTGTCCTCAGGCTGCTCTGCTCTGCTCTCCTCAGGCTGCTCTGCTCTGCTCTCCTCAGGCTGCTCTGCTCTACTCTCCTCAGGCTGCTCTGCTCTCCTCAGGCTGCTCTGCTCTGCTCTCCTCAGGCTGCTTTGCTCTCCTCAGGCTGCTCTGCTCTGCTCTCCTCAGGCTGCTCTGCTCTGCTCTCCTCAGGCTGCTCTGCTCTGCTCTCCTCAGGCTGCTCTGCTCTGCTCTCCTCAGGCTGCCGTGCTCCTCTGTCCTCCTCAGGCTGCCCTGCTCCTCTGTCCTCCTCAGGCTGCTCTGCTCTGCTCTCCTCAGCCTGCTCTACTCCTCTCCTCAAGTTCCTCCACTCCCTTCCCTTCTTTACGCTGCTCTGATCCTCTCTCTTTTCCAAGCTGCCCTGCTCGCCCATCACCTGCCTTGTTCTGCTCAACTCTGCATTTAAATGTAGGATAATTAACAAAGGAACTTATGGTGAATAAATAAAATGAGAGGGGTACAATAAAAGCAGGTTAAATTGACAAAGACAGTATAAAGTAATTTTGTAAAATAAATCTAAAATACAATAATTGGTATTTGTTTTGGTACATTTAAGTGACTATTTAATTAAAAAAACATAAACAGTATTTGCTTTTATAAGGTAATGAACAGTTTAATCTCCACTGTACATCCGGGTCTCTGATTTGATTTAATTCCAATAAATCGTAATATTGTAACCTTTTTTTGGAGGGGAGCCATAGGGGGGTACCTGGTCAGTGTTACGGGTGCACTGGCCCTTGTTTGCCCCCCCCCCCCTAGAACCGCCCCTGCATAGCATGGTTTAGGAAACGGGCGCTCTGCACGGAGGATCCGCAGCAGAGTCCCGCGGGAGGTGCGTCCACCCGTCCACACTACAGCTTCAAAAAAAGCTTGGAGCTGGGCGTGTCTGAAGCTCGACCAACAACCAATCACATGAATCTCCCGCCCCTGACACACAAGCAGCGGTTTGATTGGCTAGAGCTTGTACTGGCATATGATTTGATTGGCTGACGCTTCCACCGAAAGCTTCAGAAGCTTCAAAAGTTGAACATTGCTCAACTTTTGCAGCCTGAAATGCCAGGGAAGCTCCGCTCCGCTTCCCACAATGCAGTTCGGCGAAAAATGACGTCACCCCATTCAAAGTGAATGGGCAGACGCATTGGAAACCGTTTTTGAAGCTGTCGAAGCTGTAGTGTGGACGGGCCGTAAAGCTCACCATCGGAGCAGAGACACACGTTCACTGACAAAGCCGACAAACTATAGCTGTTCGCAGAGATCTGCTATTCTAAAATAAAGTCAACAATATCGACCATTGGCTGGCGTCTTTCTCTTAGTTTAAGAAACGCTTGATTTGATCAACATTTAGTCAAACATAAAAACGTTATTTAACTTAATGGTAGTCGAACGTAAAACCAGAATATCAGACGAACTCATGTTAACAAACCTGTCAGCGTATTACCTATTTTTCTCCACACTTTCTCGCGGACTCACCTGTCACTCTGCTGGCTGTCTGTGTGACTGACGGAAGAGACGGTGTGGTCGCCGATCAGCCAAGTACATTTGAAGAAAATAAAGAAAGGGGGAAACTCGCGATAAATTTAAAAAGTGCAAGTCATCGTCGCGTCATCTTATTTATGTTCCCTACAGTTAGAGTGTTTTATTGATTTTTCGAATTATTCAGAACCTTAAACATATAGAGAGAAAGATTTTAACATGTATATATTTGTTGTGTAAACATATGATATAGGCATGCTGCATACATTGTTAAAAATATGCGAGGGGCATGACGTCAGAGCATTTTCCTATGTGCCGGTGCTTAGCCCCGGAGAGCCCCGGCCCAATTTAACACCTGTTTATATGTCAGATAAGCTACTGAGACCTGCCTGTCTGCCTGGCACATCAACTCTCACACACACACACACACACACACACACACACACACACACACACACACACACACACACACACACACACCTACACATTGTACAACAAACACAAACAGCTCCTAAAGCATATAGGCTACTAAATATCAGGCTACAGCCCGTGTATATTTTATTATGTGAAGCACGATATGGTTTCATGAAAAATATCTATTGTTTATTTGTAGATATCTCCTAAAGCCTACAAATAAAGTGTGAAATGGAGGCCTGGTATTATTGAGCGATATATATTATATACACACTGTTCTGCTTTCTGCACTGACCTCAGCAGCTGTTTTCACTGTAAACATCGCCTCACAATGAAAGCAGTTGTATTAAAAAAATCCAGGGGAGATGTGATTAGTGAGTAAACAAACGGTAAAGGGCAGAAAGTCTGATGCACATTTGATCATCTCAAATAACTTATAATCACAACGGGAACAGTTTGCAGAGCTGTGCTGCTTTGACAGAAGTCCAGCCATGCGTCACACCTCTTTTAAACATCACTGTTGGCTGAAATCGTCTCAGGAGAATACTTCAGTGTACCCTCGGTTAAAGCTCCTCCAGAGAGACTCCTCTCTCCTCTAAATCAGTGTATCCTCGGTTACAGATCCTCCAGAGACACTCCTCTCTCCTCTAAATCAGTGTATCCTCGGTTACGGCTCCTCCAGACAGCCTCCTCTCTCCTCTAAATCAGTGTATCCTCGGTTACGGCTCCTCCAGAGAGACTCCTCTCTCCTCTAAATCAGTGTATCCTCGGTTACGGCTCCTCCAGAGAGACTCCTCTCTCCTCTAAATCAGTGTATCCTCGGTTACGGCTCCTCCAGAGAGACTCCTCTCTCCTCTAAATCAGTGTATCCTCGGTTACGGCTCCTCCAGACAGCCTCCTCTCTCCTCTAAATCAGTGTATCCTCGGTTACGGCTCCTCCAGAGAGACTCCTCTCTCCTCTAAATCAGTGTATCCTCGGTTACGGCTCCTCCAGAGAGACTCCTCTCTCCTCTAAATCAGTGTATCCTCGGTTACGGCTCCTCCAGAGAGACTCCTCTCTCCTCTAAATCAGTGTATCCTCGGTTACGGCTCCTCCAGAGAGACTCCTCTCTCCTCTAAATCAGTGTATCCTCGGTTACGGCTCCTCCAGAGAGACTCCTCTCTCCTCTAAATCAGTGTATCCT
This sequence comes from Harpagifer antarcticus, assembly GCA_902827135.1. Lineage (NCBI taxonomy): Eukaryota > Metazoa > Chordata > Actinopteri > Perciformes > Harpagiferidae > Harpagifer > Harpagifer antarcticus. The sequence goes on along the minus strand of CADEHL010001107.1, from coordinate 923,648 downwards.
CGGTTACGGCTCCTCCAGACAGCCTCCTCGATAATCGATCCTCAACGAGCCTTTAGAGAAATTTGTTTTCCTTCGAGACGGCGCGCCACCATCCGTTTCCGGGTCGCTGCCGGAGGACCTGGGAGTCTGGGACGCGAAAATTATAGAAATGAGAAACGGCTCATTTCCCAGGACTCGCGCGCGTCTGCTTGACACCGGGACGACCGGCCGTCCTCCCCGACAGGCGCACGGACGCGAGGGCCCGCTCATCACTGCGCGCACAAGTGCGACTGCAGTTTTAATTATTTTTGAAAATGTATAGTAAAGAAACACTCAGCCATGCATGAAATAACATAGCAAAAGAATACAGGAAATGTTTGACCCATGTTGTCCCTTAGAAGTGTAGTGATTTATTCAAAAAGTAAGAAAGGAAAAATAAAAATTAGAATTGGTGTTGATCCAAAACAGGTTAATTGAGGAATACCTGGAATCCTGAATGGTTAAAGTAATTTATTGCAAAGATATTTACAATTAAAACTAATTCGGGTCACTTCTGACACATGTTGGTTGTATATTGTGTAACAAAGGGTTAACATGACGGCTGTGATGTTCACTCTTTTGACCAGTGGACAGTGAGGACTATGGAAGAGAAGATGTGATGGCTTTGTGTGGAAAGCTGCTGACACCAGCCTGTGTCCCTCACATCAGTGTCTCCAGGCAGCACCCAGCTATTCTTCCATCTTGCAGATGAAAAGACTTTGATATGTGAGTAATAACTAACTTACGTCTAACATAATATTGAATGTGGTTTAGTAAAGTATTTAAAAATACCCCACATTGTACATGTACAGGACAATCAGACCTTGTTCAACAAAGATCATCAGACAATTGTTTTGTCTTTGAGGTGCAGCCGCAGCAGAGAGTCTGAGTTTGAAGAAAACACTAACGTTTTATTTAGTGTTGTTTAATCAATCAATATTGACTGGTCTTGAATTTCCTCACTGGATTACAAAATGCTCGAATCTTATTGTACAGGGACATTATGCAGATTTCATCACCTGAAGATGAACATATAGATTCATCGATATGTACCATTTTAAGGAAATAGACTGTTAGCGGTATTGACCGAAGCTCCGCAGCTGTAGCTAGGCGCTGCTCATGAAAACTCAAGTGCTCAATTTGTTGGTTTTTCTTTTTTATTAAGAATTGACCAAGCATATATTCCTCCTCGAAATCCCAGTTGAACTTCGCTAACACGCAGCGCCTGGGAGGGTGCGCTTGGTTGTTCCCACATGAATGCGTGCGTGCTTCAAAGGTCCATCATACAAGATGTAGGGGATCTATTGGCAGCTGCTGATACTAACATCCATCATTATGGTTACTAATAGTTATCACTTCACTTCCTCCTCCAGCACCTGGACACAGCAGGAACCTACACCAGGATCCTGTTTGTGGACTTCAGCTCTGCCTTCAATACAACCCTCTGGCAGGAGGCTGCGCTCCATCAGGACCAGAACTTCTCTCCATCAGGACCAGAACCTCTCTCCATCAGGACCAGAACTTCTCTCCATCAGGACCAGAACCTCTCTCCATCAGGACCAACACCTCTCTCCATCAGGACCAACACCTCTCTCCATCAGGACCAACACCTCTCTGCATCAGGACCAGAACCTCTCTCCATCAGGACCAGAACTTCTCTCCATCAGGACCAGAACCTCTCTCCATCAGGACCAACACCTCTCTCCATCAGGACCAGAACCTCTCTCCATCAGGACCAGAACCTCTCTCCATCAGGACCAGAACTTCTCTCCATCAGGACCAGAACCTCTCTCCATCAGGACCAGAACTTCTCTCCATCAGGACCAACACCTCTCTCCATCAGGACCAAAACCTCTCTCCATCAGGACCAACACCTCTCTCCATCAGGACCAACACCTCTCTCCATCAGGACCAACACCTCTCTCCATCAGGACCAACACCTCTCTCCATCAGGACCAGAACCTCTCTCCATCGGGACCAACACCTCTCTCCATCAGGACCAACACCTCTCTCCATCAGGACCAACACCTCTCTGCATCAGGACCAACACCTCTCTCCATCAGGACCAGAACCTCTCTCCATCAGGACCAACACCTCTCTCCATCAGGACCAACACCTCTCTCCATCAGGACCAACACCTCTCTCCATCAGGACCAACACCTCTCTCCATCAGGACCAACACCTCTCTCCATCAGGACCAGAACCTCTCTCCATCAGGACCAAGACCTCTTTCCATCAGGACCAAGACCTCTTTCCATCAGGACCAGAACCTCTCTCCGTCAGGACCAACACCTCTCTCCGTCAGGACCAACACCTCTCTCCATCAGGACCAACACCTCTCTCCATCAGGACCAACACCTCTCTCCATCAGGACCAACACCTCTCTCCATCAGGACCAACACCTCTCTCCATCAGGACCAGAACCTCTCTCCATCAGGACCAGAACCTCTCTCCATCAGGACCAAGACCTCTTTCCATCAGGACCAGAACCTCTCTCCATCAGGACCAACACCTCTCTTCATCAGTACCAAGACCTCTCTTCATCAGGACCAACACCTCTCTGCATCAGGACCAGAACCTCTCTCCATCAGGACCAACACCTCTCTCCATCAGGACCAGAACCTCCCTCCATCAGGACCAACACCTCTCTCCATCAGGACCAACACCTCTCTCCATCAGGACCAACACCTCTCTCCATCAGGACCAACACCTCTCTCCATCAGGACCAACACCTCTCTCCATCAGGACCAGAACCTCTCTCCATCCAGACCAAGACCTCTCTCCATCAGGACCAGAACTTCTCTCCATCAGGACCAGAACCTCTCTCCATCCGGACCAATACCTCTCTCCATCAGGACCAACACCTCTCTCCATCAGGACCAGAACTTCTCTCCATCAGGACCAGAACCTCTCTCCATCAGGACCAACACCTCTCTCCATCAGGACCAGAACCTCTCTCCGTCAGGACCAACACCTCTCTCCATCAGGACCAACACCTCTCTCCATCAGGACCAACACCTCTCTCCATCAGGACCAGAACCTCTCTCCATCAGGACCAACACCTCTCTCCATCAGGACCAACACCTCTCTCCATCAGGACCAACACCTCTCTCCATCAGGACCAGAACCTCTCTCCATCAGGACCAGAACCTCTCTCCATCCGGACCAAGACCTCTCTCCATCAGGACCAACACCTCTCTCCATCAGGACCAACACCTCTCTCCATCAGGACCAACACCTCTCTCCATCAGGACCAAGACCTCTCTCCATCAGGACCAACACCTCTCTGCATCAGGACCAGAACCTCTCTCCATCAGGACCAACACCTCTCTCCATCAGGACCAACACCTCTCTCCATCAGGACCAACACCTCTCTCCATCAGGACCAAGACCTCTCTCCATCAGGACCAACACCTCTCTCCATCAGGACCAGAACCTCTCTCCATCAGGACCAGAACCTCTCTCCATCCGGACCAAGACCTCTCTCCATCAGGACCAGAACTTCTCTCCATCAGGACCAGAACCTCTCTCCATCCGGACCAAGACCTCTCTCCATCCGGACCAACACCTCTCTCCATCAGGACCAGAACTTCTCTCCATCAGGACCAGAACCTCTCTCCATCCGGACCAAGACCTCTCTCCATCAGGACCAACACCTCTCTGCATCAGGACCAAGACCTCTCTCCATCAGGACCAACACCTCTCTGCATCAGGACCAACACCTCTCTCCATCAGGACCAGAACCTCTCTCCATCAGGACCAGAACCTCTCTCCATCAGGACCAAAACCTCTCTCCATCAGGACCAACACCTCTCTCCATCAGGACCAACACCTCTCTGCATCAGGACCAGAACCTCTCTCCATAAGGACCAGAACCTCTCTCCATCAGGACCAGAACTTCTCTCCATCAGAACCAGAACCTCTCTCCATCAGGACCAACACCTCTCTTCATCAGTACCAAGACCTCTCTCCATCAGGACCAGAACCTCTCTCCATCATGACCAACACCTCTCTTCATCAGTACCAAGACCTCTCTCCATCAGGACCAGAACCTCTCTCCACCAGGACCAGAACCTCTCTCCATCAGGACCAAGACCTCTCTCCATCAGGACCAACACCTCTCTCCATCAGGACCAAGACCTCTCTCCATCAGGACCAACACCTCTCTCCATCAGGACCAAGACCTCTCTCCATCAGGACCAAGACCTCTCTCCATCAGGACCAAGACCTCTCTCCATCAGGACCAAGACCTCTTTCCATCAGGACCAGAACCTCTCTCCATCAGGACCAAGACCTCTATCCATCAGGACCAGAACCTCTCTCCATCAGGACCAAGACCTCTTTCCATCAGGACCAGAACCTCTCTCCATCAGGACCAGAACTTCTCTCCATCAGGACCAGAACCTCTCTCCATCAGGACCAGAACTTCTCTCCATCAGGACCAACACCTCTCTCCATCAGGACCAGAACCTCTCTCCATCAGGACCAGAACCTCTCTCCATCAGGACCAACACCTCCCTCCATCAGGACCAGAACTTCTCTCCATCAGGACCAGAACCTCTCTCCATCAGGACCAACACCTCTCTCCATCAGGACCAACACCTCTCTCCATCAGGACCAGAACCTCTCTGCATCAGGACCAACACCTCTCTCCATCAGGACCAGAACCTCTCTCCATCAAGACCAACACCTCTCTCCATCAAGACCAACACCTCTCTCCATCAGGACCAAGACCTCTCTCCATCAGGACCAGAACCTTTGATATACGTTTTTGTTGATAACCTCGCAAGTTTGTATCTTTCAGTGTTGAGGTGGGCACCGTTAGATTCTGTGTCTTTACGATCAGAAACGATGTGTTGGATGTGCAGCTAGGATAAGTAATAAGGGAGCTAGGAGTGATTTTCGGTGCAGTAATAGGTTAGCATTTTTCGCTCGGGGCTAATTCAGAGGCTCACTGTTAGCATTGTGTGTGTTTTTTGAAAAAATAAATGAAAAAGATCAGTTAAATGAGTTTTTCCCCGTTATATGGATATAAAATATTCATAGTTTATTAAATATTAAGGTGCCTTAGATGTTGTTTCCTGCAAATGACACGATTTCGGGTCCGTGGGGCCTAAGAGGATAACCGAGTATGTTTTTATATTTTATTTTTTTATTTTTTTCACAACAGTTGTATTTGGATGGAATGAATACCTATAGTGATAATTCAAAGTAATAAAATGATTTTTACAGTGAAAAAGTTCAAATGGAACTGATGGTTCCCAAATTACCCAGAGGTGAGTCCGCCTGGACTTTATTTTTCTAAATCTGTCTAAAAAGGTCAAATTTCACTTGTTTTGCATCAATCTTGATACAGGATACTTATTATATGTTATAGTTTTGATTCCTAAAGCTTTTAGTCTACTAACCCATCATTCAAGGGTGGCTTTCACTATAAGTAATGTTTTTTTTTTAGGCGGACATTAGAATTTACATGTTTTTACTATGTTCCATCTGAATTTATTTTAAAGTATAAACATCTATATTGATTCTGACACTTCTACATCCAACTCACAGATGTAACCTTGCTTTGAGAGAAAAGATTATTAATTTACCCCTTTTAGAAGTGAAGATATAGTCTTTGTTGTGTTAGTGGCATTTTCGAGCCTGAAACCTGAAAAACAGGCTCAGGGCTTTGTGGTGGTTGTATTCTCCAGCCACCTCCCTTGTGTGTGTTTTCCCTTTCCCTGTCTGTGTGGGCGTGGTGCCTGTCACTCCTGGCTCCCGGCTCAAATCTCCACCTGCTGCAAACAGTTGAGCACCCTCCTCTGCGACACACCCGATTTCCATCAGCCATTACGAATGGCATATCAGCAGAGGCTCCACAACCTTTCAGCGCCAGATCGTTGTTTAACCCCAGTGGTAAAACTCTCAGCCTTCTCAGCCTTCCTAGAAATAGTTACGATTTCCGCTACACCTGAATATTATTCTTACCTGTTCTTCTTGTGCTCCAGGACTACTCTCCAGTGGATTACTCTCCAGTGGATTACTCTCCAGTGGATTACTCTCCAGTGGATTACTCTCCGGTGGATTACTCTCCAGCGGATTACTCTCCAGTGGATACTCTCCAGCCGGATTACTCTCCACGCTCCTTCTCCTCCAAATAAAACCTTTGTAACCACACTGCCGTGTCCTGCGTTTCGTCCTCTCAGATAACCATAACAGGCTTAAGAGGTTAAAGGGGGGTGGATTTTGCGGTGCTTTACTGTCCGCACACCAGCATCCATATTCATCCTTATTCACAGCGTGGAGGATGTTCTCATGCTCCTGGTAACCCCTTAAATAGTCTGATACTACCACTGCACTTTACAAGCCAGAAATAATGTTTAAATTGTCGGGAAAAGAATAATAATAATAATAATGGGTTCCATTTATAAAGCACTTCATATTTGATTTCAAATCCCGAAGTGCTACAAGTAGTGAGCATGAACAGTATAAATAAACATTACACAACACGGTAGAATTAATAAAAAGCAATACAAAAATAAAAAATAAATAAAAGGGTGATAAAAAGGTCTAGGCAAAGGCTCTTTTGAAGAGATGGGTTTTGAGGCCCTTTTTAAAAGCCTCCACGGTCTGTGGTGCTCTCATTTGGTCGGGGAGAGCATTCCACAGACTGGGAGCAGCCGAGCAGAAGGCCCGGTCTCCCATAGTACGGAGCTTAGTCCTGGGGGGTTTGAGGAAGTTGGAGTTGCTGGAGCGGGTGGTCCGCAAGGAGGTATGGGGGGCGAGGAGTTCCTTGAGGTAGGGAGGGGCAGTTCCATGGACACACTGGTGGGTGAGGACGGAGACCTTGAATTCGATCCTCAGTTCCACGGGTAGCCAGTGTAGTGCTTTAAGGATGTGGGTGATGTGATCATATTTGCGCACCCTCATCAGGATCCTAGCAGCGCTGTTCTGAATGTATTGGAGCTTCTGGATGCTTTTGTTAGGGATCCCGATGAGGAGTGCATTGCAGTAGTCCAGCCTGGAGGAGACAAAGGCATGGACCAGAATATGTCCATTTCCAAGAGAGCTTCAATGTTAAATCATATCTTGCAAAATGACAGGCTAAAAACCAGGAATAAGTGTTTCAAAGGCGGGGAAAAGTTGTTTAAAATAGTGTTATACTTCCAGGGCGCATCACCGCATTTTACAAGCCAGGGAAGGTGTCTGAATCCTGGGTAAACTTTGTTTAAATAGTCTGAGACCTGGCACTGTATCAACCCCTGGGGACCTTAAACGTTATTAAAATGTTTTTTTATTTATTTAATTATCACATTATTTTTACAAAAACAGTATACACAATATGCATAATAAACATAATACAAACATGATTAAAAACATGATTAGCGGGGGCCCGGGGGCCATATTAGCCGTGTAACTTGTACGGTGCACCGGGGGAAAAAGGCTGAGTCCACAGCCCCTATCCCCACATCATGAGTATCAACCGGCCCAGAAGAAGAGGTATCGCTGGTCTCTGCCTCTGAGTCCTCTTCGGAGGTATCTGACGGTGGTAGAACTCCTTCCGATGATGCTGCTGCTGCAGCTGCTGCCGCCCTGAACATGGAGCGGATCTTCAATCCCTCTTTTATTCCAGGCGTATTCGCGTAGCACCGGTCTGCAGTGCTTACGTCGTGACACATAAACCTGGCGAGAATCTACCTGTTTTCTCGATCTTGGTGATGCTTGATAATGTCAGCCAGGGCAGTGCGCAGGATTGTGAAGGTGACGGCTGCTCCTAGCCCAGCATCAGCCCAAGCCCTCTTCAAGTGAGCGTTCAGGTTCCTGGAGGCATGCTTCCCCGTTGTGAAAAGGAAGAATTGATTCTGAGGACCCGACAAGCCCTGTTTTATCCCCATCCACCGCATGACCCAGCTAAACTCCTTCACTGTAAGCACCAGCTGTGCTTCGCCAAATGTCTTGGCAGTCTTGTGATCCTGCACATGGATGATGTAGGGGTGGCGGCGTGTGGCGCAGTGGATAGAGCCTTGGTGTTGGGATCAGGAGGTCACAGGTTCAAACCCCACTGCAGTCAGCATGTTGTTGTGTCCCTGGGCAAGACACTTCACCTCATATTGCTCCTGTGGGGATTGCCCACAGTATTGAGTATGTAAGTCGCTTTGGATAAAAGCATCTAACAAGTAACATGTAATGTAATGTAGACCTCAGCAGTGCCCCTTGTGTCTGCCTCTAACACCTCAGTGTTGATGATGTTTGCGTACACACCCGGACGGTGGCCATACAGGAGGCTCCAATGGAGGGTTAGATAGCCGTATAGCAGGTACTGGGTGATTGATTTATATTCGCTTCAGCTGATTCAAAATGCTGCAGCTCGTGTACTAACCAGAGTAAGGAAAAGGTCTGCCTTATGGACTGAGTTAACATGGGATTTGTCCTTCAAATGTACAAATGTCCGCCCAATGGAAATGTACGTCCACTTATAATGCAAAGTCCCTGCCACCGGCAGGACACATTTTACCAACTGTAAACCAACACTTGGGGGTGCTCTATGCATGTGTCTGAGGGTAAAATAATCATCATTCTGTATATAAATATATTTGTCAATATCATGGACATTTCCTTTGAAATTGGGGTCCACGAAGCTGACACAAGATACCCGCAGATAAGCACTCGTCTCGGACTAAAATCCTCAATGCATAACAGTTTTAATGTAATTCAGGTTACCAGGGGCACGAACTTCTGACCGGAGTTCCCTCTTGGTGTAGTCCGTGGGGGAGTGCTTAAGTGTGGGTACACAGGTTTGCCTGGTGCACAAGGTTATGGAGGTGGGGGTCTTGCTGGTGCTCAAGTGTCCATATACTTCACCCCATATTCACATAACTTTTACCCGCCTTAAGAGACACTATTTTGGGGTACAATTTATCCATTTTCACACATGTTAATCAGCCTGGAACAGTGGGACCCTATGCAGGAACACTTTACCCAGCTTTCACACCCTCATTCCGGGGTAATAAAGCCATGTGCATGACCCTGGAGCTCTGCTTAGAGCAGGGACAGCAAGCACTCTGCTGCCCTTATGTTCTTGTACATTTCATCAGTCAAATGTCCATGAAATGGACAGATTCCTGTCCATTTCATGTACATTTAATGGGTCAAATGTGGATGAGTCAAAACCAGCTTTTTCTGCACTGGAAATGATTTCTAACCATTATTACCGTTATGGAGGGGCTGCAGGAACACTTTACCCAGCTTTCACACCGTTTCAAATCATTTTCACACCGTTTCAAATCATTTTCATTTTGAGCCATCAAATGTACATGAAATGGACAGGAATCTGTCCATTTCATGTACATTGTCACGGTTGTCATGTCAGGTCACGGGTCTATGTCTAGGTTTGGGTGTTTCCGCTGTCCTCTATGTCATGTTTTCCTTCCGTCGTTAGTTCCCTGGTGTGTCTCGTTAGTTGATTGTGTTCACCTGTGGCCCTTGTGTTTTCTCCTCCCTCCTCACCTGTGTCTAGTTAGTTGATTATGTTCACCTGTGGCCCTTGTGTTTCTCCTCCCCTGCCCAGCTGTTTCTTGTCTGGTAATTATCCCTCCCTGTATTTAGTCTTGTCTCGTCCTGTGTTCAGTGTTGGTGCTTCTTTTGTTTGTGACCTGGTTCACCGTAGAGTGTTTTGTTTGTTAAAGTTATATGTTAGATAAGAGCCCTTGCAATAAAGGTATTATCAAGTGTTATCTGCGTTTGGGTCCTACCTGCTTCACTCTGCGCTATCAGAAAGCACCAACCAGAAAATGGGCCCAGCAGATCCGTTCGAGCTGGAATTATTGAATTTTTCCTTTTTTTTGGCTAACTGCTCGGATCGATGGAAGAGAGCACCCGGAGTTCAGCAGCGAGAGGCTGTGTTGTCGGAGGCGCGCCAGATGGCTAGAGAGAAACCAGGTTTGGTGAAGTTCTTACCTGGCTGGATTTCAAAGATCCTCCCGGTGTGTGATTCCCGGCCTGCTAGCCCCAGGCATGCTAGCTCCCTGCCTCCCGATTCCCAACCTGGCACCATACGCCTTGGTGGGTTCCGTCTGGAGTCAGCCCCGGCTTCTTCCCCATTTCCTGCTCCTGTCCAGGATCCGTTCTCGGGTACTCGTCTGGCTTATGGAGGTCCACGGAGTATTCAGGCGGCTGCTAAAAGGAGTCGTCGCAAGGCCAGGTTAGCCCGAGCCCTAGCAGCCATGGTTCCGGTTACAGTTCCGGCCCCAGCAGCCATGGTTCTGGCTCCAGTACCGGCTCCAGTACCCCTGGTCGCGACTCCAGTTTCGGCTCCAGGACTGGCTTACCGGCCAACGCCAGCTCCCCGAGTCCTGTCGGCATACCGGCCGACTCCAGCACCTCGTCTCTTGTTGGCTCCCCAGCCAACACCAGCTCCCCGTGTCCTGTCGGCGTACCGGCCGACTCCAGCACCTCGTCTCTTGTTGGCTCCCCAGCCAACACCAGCTCCTCGTGTCCTGTTGGCTCCCCAGCCAACTCCAGCTCCCCGTGTCCTGTTGGCGTACCGGCCGACTCCAGCACCTCGTCTCTTGTTGGCTCCCCAGCCAACACCAGCTCCCCGTGTCCTGTCAGCGTACCGGCCGACGCCAGCTCCTCGTGTCCTGTCGGCGTACCGGCCGACTCCAGCACCCCGTGTTCTGTTGGCAAACCAACTCTCTCAAGTTTCCCCTCCAGACACTTCTCAAGTCCCCTCTCAGGTCCCCTCTCGAGTCTTTTCTCGTGTCCCCTCTCAAGTCAACTCTCCAGTGTCCTCTCGAGTCACCTCTCAAGTTTCCCCTCAGGTCTACTCTCGAGTCCCCTCTCAGGTCCCCTCTCGAGTTACCTCTCGAGTCACCTCTCGAGTTCCCTCTCAGGTCCCCTCTCAGGTCCCCTCTCGAGTCTTTTCTCGTGTCCCCTCTCGAGTCACCTCTCAAGTTTCCCCTCAGGTCTCCTCTCGAGTTCCCTCTCAGGTCCCCTCTCAGGTCCCCTCTCGAGTTACCTCTCGAGTCATCTCTCGAGTTCCTTCTCAGGTCCCCTCTCAGGTCCCCTCTCGAGTCTTTTCTCGTGTCCCCTCTCAAGTCAACTCTCCAGTGTCCTCTCGAGTCACCTCTCAAGTTTCCCCTCAGGTCTCCTCTCGAGTTCCCTCTCAAGTCCCCTCTCAGGTCCCCTCTCGAGTTACCTCTCGAGTCACCTCTCGAGTCCCCTCTCAGGTCTCCTCTCGAGTTACCTCTCGAGTCTCCTCTCGAGTTCCCTCTCAAGTCCCTTCTCAGGTCCCCTCTCGAGTTATCTCTCGAGTCAACTCTCCAGTGTCCTCTCGAGTCACCTCCCAAGTCAACTCTCCAGTGTCCTCTCGAGTCACCTCTCAAGTTTCCCCTCAGGTCTACTCTCGAGTTCCCTCTCAAGTCCCCTCTCAGGTCCCCTCTCGAGTTACCTCTCGAGTCACCTCTCAAGTCAACTCTCCAGTGTCCTCTCGAGTCAACTCTCCAGTGTCCTCTCGAGTCACCTCCCAAGTCAACTCTCCAGTGTCCTCTCGAGTCACCTCTCAAGTTTCCCCTCAGGTCTACTCTCGAGTTCCCTCTCAAGTCCCCTCTCAGGTCCCCTCTCGAGTTACCTTTCGAGTCACCTCTCAAGTCAACTCTCCAGTGTCCTCTCGAGTCAACTCTCCAGTGTCCTCTCGAGTCACCTCCCAAGTCAACTCTCCAGTGTCCTCTCGAGTCACCTCTCAAGTTTCCCCTCAGGTCTACTCTCGAGTTCCCTCTCAAGTCCCCTCTCAGGTCCCCTCTCGAGTTACCTCTCGAGTCACCTCTCGAGTTCCTTCTCAAGTCAACTCTCCAGTGTCCTCTCGAGTCACCTCTCAAGTCAACTCTCCAGTGTCCTCTCGAGTCACCTCCCAAGTCAACTCTCCAGTGTCCTCTCGAGTCACCTCCCAAGTCAACTCTCCAGTGTCCTCTCGAGTCACCTCTCAAGTTTCCCCTCAGGTCTCCTCTCGAGTTACCTCTCGAGTCAACTCTCGAGTTCCTTCTCGAGTCCACTCTCCAGTTTCCTCTCAAGTTCCCTCTCAAGCCCTCTCTCGAGTCCCCACTCAAGCCCCTACTCATGTCCAGTTGGAGGTCCCGCAGACTAGTCTTCTGCCGGGGGTCCTGCCAACCCCATGTCTTGTCCAGTTGAAGGTCCCGCAGACTAGTCTCCTGCCGGGGGTCCTGCCAACCCCGTGTCCTGTCCCGTTGGAGGTCCCGCCGACTACGCTCCTGCCGGGGGTCCTGCCAACCCTATGTCCTGTGCCGTTGGAGGTCCCGCCGTCTACTCTCCTGCCGGGGGTCCTGCCAATCCTACGTCCTGTGCTGTTGGAGGCCCCGCCGACTACTCTCCTGCCGGGGGTCCTGCCAACCCTGTGTCCTGTCCCGTTGGAGGCCCCGCCGACTACTCTCCTGCCGGGGGTCCTGCCAACCCTTTGTCCTGTCTCGTTGGAGGTCCCGTCGTCCACCCTCCTGCTGGGGGTCCTGCCAACTCCTGGTCCTCTTCCGTGGGGGATCCTGCCGAAGCCTGTCCCGCCGGCTCCGGTTCCTGTCCGGCCGACACCGGGTCCTGCCCGGCCTCCGGAGCTGTCTGGTCTTCGCCCTCATGCTCGGCCCCCTGAGTTCGCCCGCTGTGGCCTTCGCCCCACCATGGACTCTGCCTTGCCCCCGGGCCGTCCGCCCGAGACCCCCACCTTGGACTCTGCCTTGCCCCCGGGTCGTCCGCCCGAGTTCCCCACCATGGACTCTGCCTTGCCCCCGGGCCGTCCGCCCGAGACCCCCACCTTGGACTCTGCCTTGCCCCCGGGCCGTCCGCCCGAGTTCCCCACCTTAGACTCTGCCTTGCCCCCGGGTCGTACCGCCCGAGTTCCCCACCATGGACTCTGCCTTGCCCCCGGGCCGTCCGCCCGAGACCCCCACCTTGGACTCTGCCTTGCCCCCGGGCCGTCCGCCCGAGTTCCCCACCTTAGACTCTGCCTTGCCCCCGGACCGTCCGCCCGAGATCCCTTCCTGGTCCCCTACTGGGCTCCTGGGCGGTCAGCTTAGTCCCGTCCTCCGGACCCCCTCCACCCACCCTGGTGGCCTAGGGATACGTCCCTCCTCCGGACCCCCTCCACCCACCCTGTTGGACTATGTTGGATTTTTTGTTTAGGGACGTCTGGAATCCGTCCCTTGAGGGGGGGGTTCTGTCACGGTTGTCATGTCAGGTCACGGGTCTATGTCTAGGTTTGGGTGTTTCCGCTGTCCTCTATGTCATGTTTTCCTTCCGTCGTTAGTTCCCTGGTGTGTCTCGTTAGTTGATTGTGTTCACCTGTGGCCCTTGTGTTTTCTCCTCCCTCCTCACCTGTGTCTAGTTAGTTGATTATGTTCACCTGTGGCCCTTGTGTTTCTCCTCCCCTGCCCAGCTGTTTCTTGTCTGGTAATTATCCCTCCCTGTATTTAGTCTTGTCTCGTCCTGTGTTCAGTGTTGGTGCTTCTTTTGTTTGTGACCTGGTTCACCGTAGAGTGTTTTGTTTGTTAAAGTTATATGTTAGATAAGAGCCCTTGCAATAAAGGTATTATCAAGTGTTATCTGCGTTTGGGTCCTACCTGCTTCACTCTGCGCTATCATACATTTGATGGGTGAAAATGAAAATGATTTTTATTCACTATCATGGGGCTATGTAAATCAAATTCCGGGTAATTAGGAGCACAATTGTACCTTTTACTATTTAAATGTATTTGTATTATATATTTTTGGGCTATTAAAATGACATTTCTGGGTGACTTTGTCAGTTTATGGAGCTTAGCCCATTATTCCCGGAGGTTCCAGGCTGAATTTGGAAGCTCATAGGCGGCCTGCCATGCGCCCCCACCCGTGGAAAGCAAAAAAAAGTAAAGAAAACGGTCAATTATATCTTAAAATAATCAAAAATGAAGTTTTAAAAAATTCTCGAAAAAACGACTGAGTGCCAACGGAGGAGGGGCTCAAAACTGCTCAAGTCTTCGGCGCTTCCGGCGGAAGCCCCGGACACATTTTCACTGCCCCGTCGCAATTTACAACAGAGCGGGGATTTGAGACCTCCCTTCCCCCGTTAAATAAATCTATTCATGTTTTCCAAGCTACAATCTGCACGAAATCGGAAACCCGGTTTTTGAGAGCACTCAAAAAAAAAAAAAAGGGCTGTTTCACATCATGGAGGAATGTGTCCGTTACATGAGTTCTTTGGCTCGGATACAATTGTTGCCTGGAGGACCCCAATCATGGTTCTTAACAAAGTTAAAGTGCCTCTGGAGGAATACAAGGGGAGATGTCACAGAATAATGAGGCACTATTTTGGGATACATTTTATCCATTTTCACCCCTTCCTCTGGTTCTACCAAAAGTTAACTTGTACTTTTTTTGACTCTGGAGGAATGCAAGGGGAGTTGTCAGGGGACTTTACCCGCATGTGAGGCACTATTTTCGGATACATTTTATCCATTTTCACCCTTTTCTATGGTTCTTCCAAAAGTTAACTTAAACTTTGTTTGCCTCTGGAGGAATGCAAGGGGAGTTGTCAGGGGACTTTACCCGCATGTGAGGCACTATTTTCGGATACATTTTCATCCATTTTCACCCTTTTCTATGGTTCTTCCAAAAGTGAACTTAAACTTTGTCTGCCTCTGGAGGAATGCAAGGGGAGTTGTCAGGGGACTTTACCCGCCTTACGAGGCACTATTTTCGGATACATTTGATCAATTTTCACCATTTTCTATGGTTCTTCCAAAAGTGAACTTAAACTTTGTGTGCTTCTGGAGGAATGCAAGGGGAGTTGTCAGGGGACTTTACCCGCCTTACGAGGCACTATTTTCGGATACATTTGATCAATTTTCACCATTTTCTATGGTTCTTCCAAAAGTGAACTTAAACTTTGTCTGCCTCTGGAGGAATGCAAGGGGAGTTGTCAGGGGACTTTACCCGCCTTACGAGGCACTATTTTCGGATACATTTGATCCATTTTCACCATTTTCTATGGTTCTTCCAAAAGTGAACTTAAACTTTGTCTGCCTCTGGAGGAATGCAAGGGGAGTTGTCAGGGGACTTTACCCGCCTTACGAGGCACTATTTTCGGATACATTTGATCAATTTTCACCATTTTCTATGGTTCTTCCAAAAGTGAACTTAAACTTTGTCTGCCTCTGGAGGAATGCAAGGGGAGTTGTCAGGGGACTTTACCCGCCTTACGAGGCACTATTTTCGGATACATTTGATCAATTTTCACCATTTTCTATGGTTCTTCCAAAAGTGAACTTAAACTTTGTCTGCCTCTGGAGGAATGCAAGGGGAGTTGTCAGGGGACTTTACTCGCCTTACGAGGCACTATTTTCGGATACATTTGATCAATTTTCACCATTTTCTATGGTTCTTCCAAAAGTGAACTTAAACTTTGTCTAAATGAAATGACAATTGTAATTGTATATTGTATATAATTGTGTATAATTCTGTGAATAAAGTGTATTTATTTAACTTACTTGTCTAAATGAAATGAAAATTGTAATTGTATATTGTATATTGTATATAATTGTATATAAATCTGTGAATAAAATTTATTTATTTAACTTACTTGGTCCTATTTTTTAAAAACTATTACACCCTAGTTGAGTTGGTACTGGATAAATGGAGTGAACAAGTGGCAATAGTGAGCAGTGTGAGAGGGAAGGTAAAGCAATATGCTGAAAATATGGGTGTTTTCCCCTTTAAGGTCCCCAGGGGCACGAGGTTCTGGTGGTGTGCATGGAGGGGTTCAGTCCGAGTGAGGAGTGCTCAAGTGTGTTGGAGGATGTGTAAGGCAGAGGAGGGTAAACAAAAAGTTAAAGTGTGAACCTCCAGCAGGGCAGGTGAAGAAGGCCGAATATTGATGCTGGTGGGCGGGCGGTTGAGCACCGCAAAATCCACCCCTTTATATATTACCAGGGGCATGATAACATCCTCCACAGGAGGGTGAGTGGTGCTGTGAATAAGGCCGAATATTGATGCTGGTGGGCGGACGGTTGAGCACCGTAAAATCCACCCCTTTATATATTACCAGGGGCATGATAACATCCTCCACAGGAGGGTGAGTGGTGCTATGAATAAGGCCGAATATTGATGCTGGTGGGCGGGCGGTTGAGCACCGTAAAATCCACCCCTTTATATATTACCACGGGCATGATAACATCCTCCACAGGAGGGTGAGTGGTGCTGTGAATAAGGCCGAATATTGATGCTGGTGGGCGGGCAGTTGAGCACCGCAAAATCCACCCCTTTATATATAACCAGGGGCATGATAACATCCTCCACAGGAGGGTGAGTGGTGCTGTGAATAAGGCCGAATATTGATGCTGGTGGGCGGGCGGTTGAGCACCGTAAAATCCACCCCTTTATATATTACCAGGGGCATGATAACATCCTCCACAGGAGGGTGAGTGGTGCTGTGAATAAGGCCGAATATTGATGCTGGTGGGCGGGCGGTTGAGCACCGTAAAATCCACCCCTTTATATATTACCAGGGGCATGATAACATCCTCCACAGGAGGGTGAGTGGTGCTGTGAATAAGGCCGAATATTGATGCTGGTGGGCGGGCGGTTGAGCACCGTAAAATCCACCCCTTTATATATTACCAGGGGCATGATAACATCCTCCACAGGAGGGTGAGTGGTGCTGTGAATAAGGCCGAATATTGATGCTGGTGGGCGGGCGGTTGAGCACCGTAAACTCCACCCCCCCTTTAAGGTTCCCAGGGGCACGAGGTTCTTGAGGGTATGATCATCTGGGTTTAGTCCGTGGGGGAGTGCTTAAGTTCGGGGGCCCGGGGACCCAAGGTGCGCGAGGTTATGGAAGTGTGCATGTTAGGGAGAGATTCTGGAGCTGCTTCGTCCGTGGTTTGGGGCTCTTTGAGCGGGTACAAATAGGTGGTTTTCCCGGTGTATTTCATGGATGTCTGACATAGCCTGTTTGCTCATGTCAGGGAGAGATGCTGGAGCACTTTACCCGCCTTGTAAAGCCTTCTTCCTGGGTAAAACAATCAATGTATTTCCGCCTGCTTTCCATCAGCACCTGACAGCCTGTTTGCTGATATCAGGGAGAGATGCTGGAGCTGCTTCGTCCGTGGTTTGGGGCTCTTTGAGCGGGTACAAATAGGTGGTTTTCCCGGTGTATTTCATGGATGTCTGACATAGCCTGTGATAGCCTCTATTTACAATACTTTTCCCCCCCTTTCAAACACGTATTCCGGGGTTGAAAAGTCAGGTGCTGCACCACCTGTGCTCTGGGTCTGTATTCACAACCCTCTTCCCGACATTTCAAACAGTTTTCCGCACGTTTTAAACACTTATTTGCAATGTCTATTTCATGGACAACACTCTATGTATTAATGTCCGTGATATGGACATGTTATTCTGTACACACCACGGACAATGATGTCCACAAGGTGGACTCTGCGGGGAAAGCTCGTCAGTCTCCGGGTCTTTTTCCACGTGGAAGGCCCCTGCACTGGGTATCTATGTAGCACCCCAGCTTATTTTTATTTTGCCCTGGGGCCGAACTGCATGCCTGTACACTTGGAGTACCGCGACCTGTAGTTAATGTCCACACAGTGGACACACATGTCCCTAAGGTATGTTAGGGAAAGGGACCACATTACTCCTGTTCTGGCTGCCTTACACTGGCTCCCTATAGAATCAATCAATCAATCAATGTTTATTTATATAGCCCAATATCACAAATGTTACATTTGTCTCAGTGGACTTCACAGTTTGTACAAAATATCAGTATGACAATACGACACCCTCTGTCCTTAGACCCTCACATCGTACAAGGAAAGACTTCCGAAGAAAACCCACAGTTTAAAGGGAAAAATGGGAGAAACCTCAGGGAGAGCAACAGAGGAGGGATCCCTCTCCCAGGACGGACAGTCGTGCAATAGATGCCGTGTGTACATTGAAAAGATAATACATTTGCAACATAGGTAGTCCAAATGTTTGGAAATGCATGTGTGTATAATAGGAAGATGAATCCACGAGGATATCCATCCAGGACCTATGATCCAGGACCACAGCCACGACTCAAGATCCAGGGCTCGTGATGCAGGACACAGGACCGCAGGATCATCCATGACTCCGGATCCCAGCGTATATAGACACCAAAAAGAAAGAAATTTGGGGAAGCTGGGTTAATCGGAACATGGGAGTACACAGGTATAGACAGAGAGAAGGAAGAAGTAAGATGTCCCCCGACAAACTAAGCCTATATCAGCAAAACTAGGGGCTGAATCTAATCACCCCTAACTATAAGCTTTATCAAAAAGGAAGGTCTTAAGCGCACTCTTAAAAACGGATAGGGTGTCTGCCGCCCGAACACAAACTGGAAGCTGATTCCACAAATGTGGAGCTTGATAAGAAAAGGCTCTGGCTCCCATTGTACTTTTAGAGACTCTAGGAACAACCAACAACCCTGCATTCTTGGAACGCAATGCCCTAGTAGGACAGTAGGGTATAATGAGTTATTTAAGGTAAGATGGCGCCTGCCCATTAAGGGCTTTGTAGGCGAGAAGAAGAATTTTAAATTCTATTCTAACAGACACAGTTAATTGTATTTAAATGCTGTTGTGTTTCTCCGTTTATATGCGTTAGCGTAACCAGTGATTGCAACAAAAGTTTGATGCTTCAATGCCTGGTACACGGACCAAAGGAGGACTTGGGTTACAACCTGGCAAAATGGTCCCACCTCCGCACCAACGTGGGGCTGGTGTTGGCAACATTGGGTCCGATGCATCAATTCATGGTGGCCCGACCATGAGAGGGTTTGGGGTGCCCCGGAACCAGGCAGTACCTCAGCAGGAAACACGTTTTATGGTCAAAGGAGGAAAGAGTGATAGAACCGGGGTAAAGCAAAGAAAGTGTCCGAAAATACTGACTTGTAACCCGGGGTAGAGAGTATGTCATCTCTCGGTCCTATCCTCCAGACAACATGGTAACGTGGGGACAACAGTACCTCCGGGCGCTCCATCCCGCTCCGGCATTCACCGCAGCGGGGGGAGGAGGCATTGAACCCCTCACACCTGCCCCCGGAGGAGGCAGGGGAGTCAGGTACCCGGAGGGCGCACGGTGGACGGCCAGGGCGAGGCAGCCACACTGCGCTGGAGTCAGAGTACCGAGTGTTGGAGCCGGGTCCCGGTGAAACGCAGGACGGAGCAGCCGGCAGGAGCCTCCAGCAGACCCCCGCGCGCGGTTCCCTCGTCCCTCGGAAGAGGCGGAGAGGTGGGTGTTTTTCATCTGCTGGCGGACTGCCGGGGAGAACGCGCTGCTCGGAGCCAGGCTCAGAGTGAGTGGCAGTGGGTGCCCGCGCACCTGCCTTTTACAGTGGGAGCACGAACTGGTCTCGGGGAGGGAGAGAAGAGAGGAGCGGAGGCTGCCGAAACAGCCAGGGCCCTCCCCTCAAACACACCCCTCAATTTTGACAAGACAAACAGCAAGAAGAGTCCCCTTTCGACTCCCCTTGCATTCCTCCAGAGACCAGTTTGGATTTAAAGTTAAGAACCAGGCTGGGGGGGGTCTCCAGGCATCAGATATATCCGAGACATAGTGCACTTAGTGAGGGTACTTTCATCCAGGGTATCAGACAGCCGTTTTTGTTTATTGTGTGGTGGACTGGCTGTCAGCACATCATAAAGTATTATTAGAAGCAGTGTCAGCTAGAAAATGGTCTGTCAATCCTTTCCGTGTCCGGGCTGGGTGAGGTTGCCCGTATGTAGTCAAATTAAGCCGCAGGCTCCACTCCTGGTGGTGCGCTTCCGTCAATTCCCCCACACAGCACACCTTCCCGGCCATCAGAGTCGAACCCGCAGTTCGGAGGAACCGACCGCCAGAGCACCGGCACGAGGCCGGGCCGGCGGAGGCCCTACGATGGCGGGTCGCATTTTTCATTCGATCAGTGAGAAATCAGGAAAATACTCTGTTATATTTTGGGAGAACCAGAGAAAAGGGGTGAACAATGAGAAATTGTATCCCAAAATAGTGTCTCTTAAGGCGGGTAGAGTCCCCTAACAACTCCCCTTCAATTCCTCCAGAGGCAGATAAAGTCCATGTTATCTTTTGGTAGAACCAGAGGAAGGGGTGAAAATGGATGAAATGTATCCGAAAATAGTGTCTCATTATTCCCTGACAACTCTCCTTGAATTCCTCCAGAGACCAGTTCAAAAACTTAAAGTTTGGTAAGAACCATGATTGGGGTCCTCCAGGCAACAATTGTATCCGAGCCAAAGCACTCATGTAACGGACACATTCCTCCATGATGTGAAACAGCCCTTTTTTTTCTAAGTGCTCTCAAAAACCGGGTTTCCGATTTCGTGCAGATGGTAGCTTGGAAAACATGAATGAATTTATTTGACGGAGGAAGGGAGGTCTCAAATCCCTTCTACGTTGTAAAATGCAACAGGGCAGTGAAAATGTGTCCGGGGCTTCCGCCGGAAGCGCCGAAGACTTGCGCTTTTTTGAGCCCCTCCTCCGTTGGCACTATGTCGTTTTTTCGACTTCCATAACATTGCACACTGTGAGACCCCGGGCCCCCGGACTTAAGCACTCCCCCACAGTCTAAACCCAGATGTTCACACCCTACCCCTCATGCCCCTGGTAACTTAAAGGGGGGTGGATTTTGTGGTGCTTTACTGTCCGCACACCAGCATCAATATTCAGACTTATTCACAGCACGACCTGCCCTGCTGGAGGTTCACACTTTAACTTTTTTTTTACCCTCCTCTGCCTTACACATCCAGAGAACAGGCTGCTTCACAACACTTTGCAAGCCAGGAAAAGTGATTGAATCCTGGGTATACATGTTTTAAATAGTATGATACTACCTCCAGGGCGCATCACCACATTTTACAAGCCAGGGAAGGTGCCTGAATCCTGGGTAAACATTGTTTAATTGTTTAAGTGTTTTTAAATGTGTGAAAACAGTGTTTTGTCACTTTCAAAACTCTCCCGTCATTGACCGGATAAATTGGGTAGATGTTGTATTCAATCTGACCGTTAATATTCCATTGAGACGAAGTACGTACAATGACCGGAGTGATCCCATGTTAATTTTGTCACAATGCCGGCAGCATTCCCTAACCCAGGCTCCACGAGGGACATCAGGAGTTGGTTCGGCCTTGTCAACCAGGTGGCCAACTACGCCCAGTCGCGTGACACGATGGCTCCATTTAAGCCGTTCCTCAGCCCACGCTGTGTGTTCCTATGGTCCCCCGCCTTTCCAGGCGTCCAAGCAAGCCATAACGGAGGCCATCCGCGAGGGCATGGAGATCTACGACGTGCAGAAGCGTACCTGCCTCCGCCCTGACTGGTCCATGTGTGGCATTGGCTACTTCCTGCTCCAGCAACATTGTCACTGTGCCTCAGGCATACCGGACTGCTGTCCAGGTGGATGGAGGATCACCCTCGCGGGTTCGCGTTTCCTGTCCCCTGCGGAGCAGCGCTATGCGGCCGTCGAGGGAGAGGCCCTAGCTGTGGCCTGGGGTCTGGAACAGACGCGGTACTCAATCAATCAATAAATGTTTATTTATATAGCCCAATATCACAAATGTTACATTTGTCTCAGTGGACTTCACAGTTTGTACAAAATATCAGTATGACAATACGACACCCTCTGTCCTCGGTACTTCATGCAGGGGTCCGACAACCTCGTCGTGGTCACCGACCATAAGCCGTTGGTGAAGATCTTTGGCGACCGTACGCTGGATGAGATAATAAACTCGCGTCTGTTTAGACTCAAGCAGCGCACCCTCCCATGGCGCTTTGACATTGTGCATCTGCCTGGAAAGAGCAACTATGCCGCTGATGCCACGTCGAGGCATCCTTCCCCCTCGGGCTCAGCGAACGGCCTCTCATTGGGGCTGCCGAGCGGGCCTGACGCCGTGGAGTCAGCACTCATGGCCTCCATCCGCGACGACGCACGGGAGCTCGGAGCCGTCTCTTGGCCCCTGGAATGTAATTTCCAACAGTGCATTGTAAAGACTGAAAGATGTAAAGCTTAACATGATTTGGTCTTTTACTTAAGAAGGTGTTTGTCCTCCTGTCTTCTCTTATTTCCTTATCTTTCTTTCAGGTGTAACATCTACCAATGGTTGTACATGACAGAGACCTCCTCCACCTCTTTGCTGTCTTACTAGTCAATCCTTCTGATCAGAGCCTTTCCTAAATAGTGGTAAGTTGTACAGTTCAGTGTACGTTAATTTAGCAACTTAATGCTTTACCGCTGTTGAATAAATCCTATATTGCTAGTCATTTTATTAAAACTACGATTTGTAAACTTTTTGATTCCAATTACAATAATCGTTTTGTTATAATTGTAAAACATATCTTAACATCCATCAGCAATCAATAGAACAAATCATCCAACACTAAATAGAAGAAATCTGGACATATTTCTTTTGATACAGCAGCATGTAATGGGACTGCTCATTGATGTCATCAAGAGCCATTGAGTCTACCTTTTGTAGTCGCAATGTTTATCTTTTCTTTGTCTCTTAACATTCCTATAATCATTCGTTTTTTATTGTTGATATTGTTTTGTTCTTTATTTTTGTTGTGAGAATCACTTTGCAATTATTGTGTAAGTGCTATATAAATAGTTATACTAATATTATTGTTGTTACCATCATTACTATTATTAATAATGTCTTCTTTGTTTTCTTTAATTATCGCTGCAGAAAGGATCATGCCAGTCCACTTCAAACACCTGATCAAGAGCTTGTGAACCTCACTGCTGCAGAAAGGATCATGCCAGTCCACTTCAAACACCTGATCAAGAGCTTGTGAACCTCACTGCTGCAGAAAGGATCATGCCAGCCCACATCAAACACCTGATCAAGAGCTTGTGAACCTCACTGCTGCAGAAAGGATCATGCCAGCCCACATCAAACACCTGATCAAGAGCTTGTGAACCTCACTGCTGCAGAAAGGATCATGCCAGCCCACTTCAAACACCTGATCAAGAGCTTGTGAACCTCACTGCTGCAGAAAGGATCATGCCAGCCCACATCAAACACCTGATCAAGAGCTTGTGAACCTCACTGCTGCAGAAAGGATCATGCCAGCCCACTTCAAACACCTGATCAAGAGCTTGTGAACCTCACTGCTGCAGAAAGGATCATGCCAGCCCACTTCAAACACCTGATCAAGAGCTTGTGAACCTCACTGCTGCGGACAGCTGTGTGATATTCCACTCTGACTGGAACCCTCACAATGACCTGCAGGTACGATACATCTGCTCTGTCTGTCCTAAAGATAGTTCAATAGGGCTACAACAACAACAAGAACAACAACAACAGTCTTTCCGTGTATTCCCTCGGTTATTTAAGTGTATATTATTTTCCCATTTAATGCTTAAAAACGTTGAACAGCAGCTGCACATGATGCTCTTTTGACCCCTCTTTTCATTTTTTATTTCAGGCTCAAGCTCGGTGTCATCGTTTTGGCCAGTCTAAGGCGGTGAAGGTGTACCATCTGATGACTAGAAACTATGAGAGGGAAATGCTGGATAAAGCTAGTCTGAAGCTCGGGCTGGACCGTGCCGTCCTGCAGAGTATGAGTGGGAACAAAGAAGGCAACAACAGTCGCTGTTGCAGTACGCTTAGTTTCTTTTCCAAAAGGGTTTTCTAAATCCACTTGTAAATGTCTCTCTGCGTTGCCGTTAGCCGGTCCAGCAGTTCTCCCACAAGGAGATCGAGGACCTGCTGAGGAAAGGAGCCTACGCCGCCATCATGGTCGAGAACGATGAAGGCAATCGCTTCTGCTAGGAGGACATCGACCAGATCCTGCAGCGAAGAGCCACCATCATCACTATCACCAGGTATGTTCTTAGCAGCACGAGCCACTAACCCTTTGTGAGATACCAAGTACTTGGTTATTTGAAATGTAATATTGATGATGTAATAATTAAAACTAGGGATGGGTACCGGACCCCAGTATTAACGGGGCCCCGGGGCTGAATTATTAAAGACCGTGGTACCGTTAACGTCCAACGTTATCGATCTTTTTATCGGTACTGGAGACATTTATCAAATCAAATCAAATCAAGTTTTATTTATAGAGCACATTTAAAAACGATGTTTGGTCGAGCCAAAGTGCTGTACATGTAATAAAAACACT
Organism: Harpagifer antarcticus; assembly: GCA_902827135.1. Lineage (NCBI taxonomy): Eukaryota > Metazoa > Chordata > Actinopteri > Perciformes > Harpagiferidae > Harpagifer > Harpagifer antarcticus. The sequence continues at coordinate 899,462 of CADEHL010001107.1, read as the reverse complement.
TTACTGCAGTGCAATTGTAACAAAAGACAGTCATTTTGCAACAGCAAATATAAAAACAATACACAGGGAAATGTCAGAAGTCGTGCTCCGCTCTAGCTAGAAAGCCTGAGAGAAGAAGTGTGTTTTTAGAGAGGATTTAAAAACCCCTAGGGTCTGGGCCGACCTTACATGGAGGGGCAGAGTGTTCCAGAGCCTCGGGCCAGCTGCTGCGAAGGCTCGGTGCCCTCGGGTTTTGAGCCTAGTCTTCGGCACTACCAGCAGCAGCTGGTCAGCAGACCTTAAAGCTCTGGCTGGGGTGTAGCGCTGGAGGAGTTCAACTATATAGGAAGGAGCCAGCCCATTTAGAGCTTTAAAAACAAATAAAAGGATTTTAAAATCAATTCTGAACTGAACTGGAAGCCAGTGTAGTGAGGCCAGAATTGGGGTGATGTGGTCGCGCTTTTTGTGTCCAGTCAGCAAACGTGCAGCTGCATTTTGGACCAGCTGCAGGCGTTTAATTGACGCGTGGTCCATACCCACATACAGAGCGTTGCAATAGTCCAGCCTTGAGGTAACAAAGGCGTTGATGACCCTTTCCATGTCTTTAAAAGATAAATAGGACTTGGTTTTGGCCAATAGTCTTATTTTAAAAAAGCAGGATTTGACTACGCTGCTGACCTGCTTATCGAATTTAAAAGTGTTCGTCAAGGTCACGCCAAGGTTCATGACCGAGGGGAGGATGTTTAGTTGGAGGGAGCCCAGAATATCAACCTGAGAGGCTGGAGGTTGTGGTCCAAAAAAAATGACCTCCGTCTTGCCCTCGTTAGGAGTCAGGAAGTTGTTGCTCAGCCAGGATTTGATCTCCGTTAAGCAGTCCATCAGCTGCTGTAGTGACTGTTTGATGTTTGCTTTGAGCGGGAGATATATCTGGACGTCGTCAGCGTAGCAGTGGAAGGGAATATTGTGTTTTGTTAGAATAGAACCTAGGGGCAGTATGTACAGTAGGAACAGGATGGGGCCCAGAATCGAGCCTTGGGGGACCCCACAGGTAAGAGGGGCTTTGGCAGAGGAGAAGGCACCTAGCTGCACTGAAAAGCTACGGTCCTTAAGGTAGGACCTGAACCATGCGAGGGCAGAGCCTGTGATGCCAGCGGACTGTTCAAGCCGTGACAGCAGGATGCCATGGTCCACGGTGTCGAAGGCAGCTGTCAGGTCCAACAGCACCAAGACAGCTGGGCTACCTGAGTCGGCGGCTAGGAGCAGATCGTTAAAAACTCTTAAAAGGGCTGTTTCAGTGCTGTGCATGGGTTTGAAGCCAGACTGAAACTTTTCATGGATGCCATGAAGGATTAAAAAAGACTGCAGCTGGGCGTAGACTACGCGCTCCAGGGCTTTTGATAAAAACGGTAGCTGGGAGATGGGCCTACAATTTGCGAGAGTGGAGGGGTCGAGACTTTTCTTTTTAAGTAGTGGCATAACCACGGCATGTTTAAAGGCAGCTGGGACACATCCTGAGGTAAGAGAAGTGTTTAAAAGTAATAAAATACTTGCTCCAACTGAATGAAAAACCTCTTTGAGAAGGCGTGAGGGAATGCTGTCAGAGGAGCAGCTTGTCGGTCGCAGGTGCTCCACTATGTCCGAGAGAGAAGAGAGGGAAATAGGCTCAAAGTGGTCGAGGACAGCAGGGCACAGAGAGGGAGCAGGATCGGGGGTAGCACTAGTGTGAGCTAGCCTAAGAGCAGATATTTTTCCAATAAAAAATTTAAGAAACTTATCGCAGAGAGCAGGCGATGGCACAACAGAAGAAACATCACGGGGATTAATGATGGAGTTGAGGACATTAAAAAGAACCTGAGGTTTGTGGCTGTTTTTAGAGATGAACAGAGAAATGTGCTCTGTTTTGGCTGCTTTGACTGCCGTCTGGTAGTCAGAGAGGGAAGCACGAAGGATTTCCAGGGAGACATGGAGTTTATCCTTTTTCCACTTTCTCTCAGCACGCCTGCAAGCGCGTCTGAGAGCACGAGTACAGTCATTGAGCCACGGTTCTGATAGAACTTTGTTGCGTCTAAGCGTAAAAGGAGCAACAGAATCCAGTATTGGTGTGCATGTCAAGTCAAACATAGAGAGAAGCTCATCAGCATTAAAAGCACAGTCCACATCTAATTTACAGATAGGAGAAGCATTAAAAACATCAGAGAACTGTGAGGCAGTCAAGGGGTTAATCGAACGCAGACGACGCGCAGGGGCACGTGATTCGACTCCTGCGGAAGGGATGGAGGTTGTAAACAGAACCGGTAAATGGTCTGAGATACGCGTTGCTGCACATATTTCATCCACAGATACAGACAGTCCAAACGACAATACCAAGTCCAAAGTGTGTCCTTTTTCGTGTGTTGGGCCAGCCACGGACTGAACAAGACCAAAAGAATCAAGGAGATTTAAAAAGTCCCTAACCAGAGGTTTGGACTCACAACACACATGGACATTGAAGTCTCCGGAGATCAAAACACGATCATAATTCACCATGATCCCGGACAGAAAGTCAGAAAAGTCATTTATGAAATCCTTATTGTGCTTTGGCGGACGATACACGACTGCGCAGAGTATAGGCGAGGCCGGATTCAGTTCAAAAAGCTGCAACTCAAAGCTAGCATAGCTAGTGACATGGTGTAGCAATCGGCACTGGAGGCTAGCTCTAAACACCGAAGCTATGCCCCCGCCATGGCCGGTGGCACGGGGGGAGCTGAAGAATGTACAGTCAGGAGGAAGAAGATCAAAGAATGATGTGTACTCGCCAGCGTGTGCCCAGGTCTCCGTCAGGAACATGAAATCCAGTTCACGGGAGGTGAAGAAGTCGTTCAGCAGGAACGTTTTGTTAGCTATCGACCTAGCATTTAGCAAAGCCAGACGTAGTTTTTGCTCCGGGCTTGCCGACGGTGTAGTTCGTCTCAGCTGACGAAGATGTCCGTGTTGAACGCCGCGCGGGCCGGGAGCAGTCAGGCGGGCAGGAGTAGCTGCCAGCGGGTCCAGCAGAGTCCGTAGCTCCGGAAAGACAGGGCGAATCCACCGATCCCTCACATGACGTGCAGCGGGAGGGCCATGACATCCGAGGCGTGGATAGGTCCCGGAAGAAGCCGTCAGGTAAGCCTTAAGGTGGACCAGTGCACCACCACGCTTTCCCCGTCGTCTGAAGCGCTTTCGGCGAGGCAGGATGCAGGGCAACCGGCGCAGGTAGGTGGGTATATCCAACAGAAGAGGGGGGGGGGGACGATTTTTGGTTGCCAGATGTGGTTTTGGGCAGCAGTATCAACTCCAGTGAGGGTCTGAGGTGGAGGAGGGCTTGGCGATCATAGACGAGCAGAGCAGAGACATTCTGACAAACATAAAACAAAAACAGGAAAGCTATAGGTAGACAGCTGAGCGAGCGGCGAGCCGACACAGGCGCCATCTATTTAAAAAATAGATGTCATGTGTATTATATCTACATAAACATTATATCGCAGTCTTACTGTCGCCAACTCCGTTTATAATATACAATAAGACTACAAAGTGCGTCTATGATTTATTTTCGATCTTTCCAATCCAGACGAGAGATCTCTCTCACCTGTCGGTGTGCGAGGGGATGGGGCAGTTTACACACACAACCTGCTACATGCATTCCACAACACACACATACACGCGTGCTCACACACACACACACACACACACACACACACACACACACACACACACACACACACGCGTGTGCACATTACCCTAACCCTAACCCTACCCCTACCCCTCACACCAGATACTGACTGGTTTTCGGACCCCCCCAGACCCCCCCAATAAAGCAAAACTGCACGTTTCAGAGTGGCCTTTTATTGTGGCCAGCCTAAGGCACACCTGTGCAGTAACCATGCTGTCTAATCAGCATCTTGATATCACCTGTGAGGTGCGATGGATTATCTCGGCAAAGGAGAAGTGCTCACTATCACAGATTTCAACTCTCAGAATAACGTTATTAGCACATTTTTACAACTTGAGGAATGAATGTTTTTAATAAGGGCTATACAAACGTTCATACTGGGTAGTTTATTTAGTTTTAAAAAAATTATCCAACGAGTTACAGACCACTCTTTCCCCATGTAAGTCAATGGGAAAAAGTGTTTCCGGGCCCAGCAACCTAAAGGAAGTGTAGTACCGCCGTTTGGCCACAACGAATATTCTCATCAGACTCCGGCGCACTTCCTGGGGGCTTGGTTGCGACTCGCAATTAAAGCAAAGAAGAAGAAGATCTCATAACTGATGTATTCCCTCCAATAAATATATGAGATTGCTCCAATAAATTCTTTCAGGGGTGTGTCCCCATTGGCTACTCAGTTTTTGAGTGACAGCCCACTACACCACAGATCATACAGTGCAACTCATGCAGCAAACTCCAGGCCACTCGGCCACGTTAGTGTCGGTGTCTCCTGGGGAGTTTTCATGAACATATCGGCTCATCTTATGGATTGCAGTGCATTAGACTTGTGTTGTGAAGTTTATACTTTATTCCAACTTTAAATATTTTAATACCTGAACACACTGCTGCTGTAAAATAATTTCCCAATTTGGGATTGATAAAGTGTCTGTCTGTTTATTTTATAGATTAAAAAAACACTTCTATGTATTTTCAAGCTAAAGGTGATACACAATATAAACTGTATACTATTATTTTTTCAAAGACATGTTACATTTCAAAAGCATATATTGCTATGTTTAGGACAAACAATTAAAGACTGCTTTAATTTAACAAATTCTACAATATAAAAGTGGCAGATTTGCTTTATGAAACAGAGCAGACCATACCAACTCAATTAGGAGCATGCTCACATCTTACTATGTTGGTCTGGAGAGCTGAAGCATTCATACACAATGGATACAACCTGTGTTGTTTCATTCTATATCCTGTGAGAAAATGATATACATTTAGCATTAAAAACTCTACATACTATTGGAGGAAGATCTGAATAATCAACAGATTTGAATGGAATCTCTAACATTTTCATGTAGAATAAAGACAAAAGAGTGATTATACAAATTACATTTATTGAAATTTGAACCAGAAGATGAAGTCTCAAATAATGTTTTAAATAAAAGGACATAAAACAAAAAGGTGGATAATAATAAAATCTATTAAATGTATATATAAAGACATTTGGTCAAATTAAAGGACACTGAGCCAGTGATAACAGCAACACTTGGAGCAGGTGCAGTTCTTTCTTCATGCCCCCCCCTCCGTGCTGTCCCCTCAGAGGAAGTGGGACAACGGGATATGACTCTGGACGCCACGCTGTCTCAATGATCCACACTGTTAATATGAGAGGAAAATAAATGTTTTAGGAAATATGAAGTTAACAAATAAAACACAGCTCATGGAAGGTAGGTTTTCCTACAAAGTTAACTCAGCCTCCATCAAAGTAGCGTTTTAATAAAATAAGCTATCATGGCTGTTTCATTCTTGCCCCTCATATTACAAGAATGGACGGTTGAAGCACTTTTAGCTGCTTACACTTTATTAAACTTTTACATAGAACGTAGCATAACATTTACACCCTGGCTTCATCCACATGCCTGCTCCGGTGTGTGTTCCCCTCAACAGGGTCCGTGTGGAAACATATAACAACTATTGTAACATCATTTGTCTTTTTAAGTGTAGGTACAAAATCACTTATTAATTTTTTTCTTAAATACATTACATTTCATTTAGCTGACGCTTTTATCCAAAGCGACTTACAATTACCAATTACAGGGACATTCTCCCTGGAGTAACTAAGGACTAAGTGCCTTACTCAAGGGCACACTAGTGGTGGTGTTCCTGGTGGGATTTGAACTCACAACCTTCCAATCTTCAGCCCTCACTATCCATTAGACCACCACTACCACTGAAATACAAATTTCAAAATACAATTTTCACTCAACATTTTTTCTTTTAAATCCCCCCCAAAGTCCTTGAGTCACATCACATCAGTGACCCCATATCAGTGTGCATAGTCCTGCAAGTACTGTGGCCTAACAACTGGTCGGCCAGCTCTGGTAGTCATAGTCTGTTGTGTGTCACACATGACTCTGTCAGGGGTTGAAACAGTTTCTGGAGTCGTGTGAGTGTCAACAGTCACCGTACGGGCTGTCACACTCGGTACTGTGCCCTGGACCCGTCTCAGGTGACGTTGATTCCTCCATAGACACCTCCATTCTCCAGCTGCACCGTGTAGGACCTGTGGTCAACAGGCTCCACCACAGTAGCCGTCCTCCAGATCGTGTGTGGTTCGTAAGGCTGAACTCTAACCCGGTCTCCCTGTTTGAGCATGTCCATGTCCTTAGCTGTCCTGGTGTAGTATGTGGCTTGCTTCTCCTGCCTGTCAATCCGCTCTTGTGTTGCCTGTTTCACCTCAGGTTGTAGGAGACTGTGCCGAGCAGGTAGTAGAGTTCTGGTCCTCCTGCTAAGCAGTCCCTGAGCCGGGCTTGTAGTCAGTCCTTGAGTAGGTGTGTTGCGGTGATCCAACATAGCCAGGTACGGGTCCTGTCCCGCCGCCTTAGCTTTCAGCATCAGTCGTTTTGCAGTTTTCACAGCAGACTTGGCCTTCCCGTTGCTCTGTGGGTATCCAGGTGACGACGTTTTGTGCTCGAACTCCCACAGCCGACTGAAACGCTGGAACTCTTGGGACGAATACTGGGGCCCATTGTCCGAAAAAAGAATAAGCGGAATCCCCTGACGGGAAAAGTGAGCTTTCAGCTTCCTAATTACAGTACTTGACTTTGTATCAGGTAGGCAGTCAACTTCCCAAAAGTTGGAATAGTAGTCCACTGTAATGAGGTAGTTCTTATCGTTAAAGGTAAACAAATCTGTACCAACCTTGGCCCATGGTCTGCCTGGTACCTCATGTGGATGTAGTGTCTCTTTTTGTTGTTTCGTGTCAACTGATCTGCAAATGTCACATTTCACTATGAACGTTTTTATCTGTTCATTCATTCCCGGCCAGTAGACACATTCTCTCGCACGCCTGAGGCATGCCTCCACACCCAGATGAGAGGAGTGGATCTGGCGGGTGATGTCCCTTTGTAGTGAATATGGGATGACAGCTCTCTCCCCTCTGAAGATGATGTCATCCTGTATACTCAGTTCCTCCTGGAATGAGTAGTAGTGCATAATATCTATCGGTGTGTCTTTCTTATGTTTAGGCCATCCCTTCTGAATGGTGTTGCTAAGTGTCTGTAGCGTTTTGTCTCCTTGTGTAGCAGAGCGGATTGTGCTCAGTCTCTCTTCAGAGATAGGCAAGTAGGCCACCATATTGACCGTCTCAATCTCAACTTCCACTGTTCCTGCAGATGAGCTCTCTGGTAAGTATGCTCTACTCAATGTATCTGCAAGTAACATGTCACGACCTGGGACATAAATCACATCAAAATCATATCTCTGAAGTCTGAGCAACATACGTTGGAGTCTCTTTGGTGCACTTAACAGTGGCTTCTTGACAATGTTCTCCAACGGCTTATGGTCAATCTGTACTGTCACTTTCCGGCCATACGTGTATTGATGGAACTTTTCCATGCCATAGACAATAGCTAAACATTCTTTTTCTATTTGGGCATAGCCCCTTTCGGTTGGTGGCAGTGCTCTGCTCTCGAATGCTACAGGTTTCCCTTTTTGAGTCAGTGCTGCTCCCAGCCCCGTTTCTGAAGCATCACACTGCAATGTCAGTTCCTCTTGTGGGTCATAGTACTTCAGTACTGGTGTTTTGGCTATATTGTCCTTGAGCCTGCTGAATGCTTCTTCGTGCATTTCTGCCCATTCCCACATATTGTCCTTGTGTGTGAGCTGTCTCACAATCTCACAGTCATCTGACAGGTGTTTGTAGAATTTAGAGAGATCATTTACCATGCCCATCAGTCTCTGTACAATCCTTCACGTCAGTTGGTCTTGGCATGTCTCTCACTGCCCTGATCTTCTCGGGGTCAATTTTCAGTCCATCTGCTGTCAGCAGGTGTCCAATATATGGCACCTCCTGCTGCCTCAACCTGAATTTCTCTGCATTCAGTTTGATATTCTTTTCTCTGTATCTGCTTAGAAACGGTCTCAATTTATCATCATGGTCTTTGAAGGCCATTTCTTGTGTGTCACCTTCTCCTGTGATCAATACATCATCAGCTATGATGTAGATGCCTGGCAGACCCTCCAGTGCTTGATTCAGCATCCGCTGGAAAATCTCAGGTGTTGGGCTGATTCCCATAGGCATCTTGAGCCACCTAAATCTGCCAAACGGTGTAGCAAATGTTGTTAGATAGCTTGACTCCTCCTCCAATTTCACATGCCAAAAGCCATGTTTGACATCACAGACTGTGAACACCTTCGCTCTCGACAGGTCTGGAAGGATGTCATCAATGGTAGGAAGTGGGAAATGGCTCCGCTTTAGAGCCTTGTTCAGTGGTCTTGGATGAATACATATTCTTGGCTTGCCATTAGGTTTCTGCACTGTGACAAGACTACTTATCCAGTATGTGCTTTTCTCCACAGGTGTGATGATCTCTCTCCTTTGTAGATCCTGCAGCTCTAACTTGAGAGGAGTCATCATGGCAACCGGGACTCGTCGTTTGGGGAGTTTCACCGGCTCCACCCTCTCGTCGATCTCGATCTTGTACTCTCCTTCCAGGCAGCCGTCACCTGTGAACACATCACTGTACTCCTTCTGTATTTGTTGCATGTGTAGACCACCGTGGGCTGATTTCACTTCAGTGACAATACTGTCAATAGCTAGTATGTTCTCATACTGTACTTTAATGAGTTTCATGGCTTCGCTTGCCTTCTTTCCCAACAGTGGTAGTCTACAGTCCTCATTCACCACCTCAAACTCCAGGCGGTACTGTTTTTGGTTCCTTGGGTTTCTCACCTTCACCTTGCATTTGCCTAGTGGATGCAGCCTGGTCTTGTTGTACATTACCAGCACTGTCTTTGTGCTCTCCAGCCGAGTTTCAGGGCTCAAAAGATTCACAGGGATGACATTACAGCTAGCTCCACAGTCTATCTGAAACTTCACCAGCTCCTTGCCGATTAGCATCCCTGCGAAAAGCTGGCTGTTCTTGGCTTTGTCCTCCCCGGCCTCTTTACCAGTCACTGTCAGTATCTCTATAGTGGTGACACTCAAGATGTCCTCATATTCCTCACTGTCTTGTTCAGTCACTTGGTGTACTTGTCTTCCTCTCTTGTCTTTATCCTGTGTGGTTTTACATTTGACAGCAAAATGATTTTCTTTACCACATTTTTTGCAGCGCTTTCCAAAGGCTGGACACTTGTTCTTGTCCCTTTCATGTGTAATACCACAGAATTTTGCATGAAACTGTGTTTGTGTTCTTATCCTGCCATGCTGTCTGTTTCATCATGTGCACCTCCTCCACTGTATGTCTTGCAAGGGTTCTACTATGTTCACGTGACAATTCTGTAGCCCTTCACAACTGTAGGCAGTTGTCCAATGTCAGGTCGTCCTCCCTGAGCAATCTCTCTCTCAGTCCTGAATCCATAATGCCACATACTATTCTATCACAAATGAGTGAGTCCCTTATTTGTCCAAAGTTGCATGTGCTGGCTAACATTCTTAGATCAGTGACATATGTATCAATGTTTTCATCCTGTCCTTGATTTCTCACGAAAAACCGATATCTCTCCACTGTTTCATTTACCTTGGGGTTGCAATGTCCATCGAATTTTTCAATGATGTTCTTCACTGTCCTCCTGGCTGTAGTCACATCACTCATCAGAGTTTCACAAAGTTCTCTACCAGTCTCTCCAATCAGGTAGTAGAACAATTTCACCTTCATTGTTTCTTCTGCCTCTGGCAAAGAAAGCTCCAAGTAAAGTGTAAACTCCTCTTTCCATGATTTTCATGACTTTGCAAGATTGCCAGAGTCCAAACACAATGTTGATGGGGATTTCAAACCTTCCATGGCCGACCGACGAGCGTATTCCCCAGCCCACTGCTTGTTATTAGCTACAGGCTAGCTGGTTAGCTGCACAGCAAAAGTTTGTTTTATTTTTCTTCTTTTGTACTGCTCTCTTACTTCCAAGTTTCCAATTTCCGCTGCCACCATGTTTCATTCTTGCCCCTCATATTACAAGAATGGACGGTTGAAGCACTTTTAGCTGCTTACACTTAATTAAACTTTTACATAGAACGTAGCATAACATTTACACCCTGACTTCATCCACATGCCTGCTCCGGTGTGTGTTCCCCTCAACAGGGTCCGTGTGGAAACATATAACAACTATTGTAACAATGGCTTATACTTGCATATCTAAACAGAATCATGAAAGCCTATTGGTAGAGTCAGGCACACGAGTCCGTTTGAGTGTGTGCGCAGGTGTTTGAACGCTCACTCACTGCTAGCTATGTAGCTAACTGTTAGGCGACTTAGCTTGCATTGTTATGGATCTAAAGGTAGCACAAGCTAACTTTCATAGCACAGCTTTACTTCACACTTAACACAATAAAGAAACAGACCGTATAGCACAAACAACACAAATGATCAATACTTACATATATTTTCACTTGTAGTATTATAATAATTAAAATGCTGGTTCTTCTGGGGGTCTTCTGTCCACGCTCAGCTAGCTACCGCACAGCAGCTGCCTGCACTGTACAATCGCTGGAGGACTGGGCTGTCACTCAACAACTGAGTAGCCAATGGGGATGCACTCCTGAAAGTCCCGCCCACCTGGGAGGTTTGTGTCAGAATCTCAAACAAAAAATGAGGGAGCGCAAAAGAGAAAGCTGCAACGAGAGCAAAAGTCTGATCTTTGAGAAACAAGAAACAAGAACTGCAAACAAAAACCTATGTTAAAACAAAGAAAAGAAAAAAGAAATGTATTTTATTTTGCTTGACTTAGTTTTTTTTTCTTTTAAACTCATAGTTTTGCTTTATTCTGAGAAAGTGTTGCTTTATCTTTATGATACAAAACTAATCCCATATATACCAGGTTGTAATCACAAAAGTGATCATACCACAGGCTCGTTCTATTGCTTCCCGTCTGATGTAAGGACCAGGAGTCGTTGGACCAAACATATCAGGTAATACACATGTTTTGCATGGAACATAGTCAAGTTAGCTACCTAGCTAGTAGCGAGCACTTTAGTTAGCATCACATTACTTAGCCTTGTCATTTGTATTAGCCTTAACATGAAGTAAACCAACATGTTAAACAGTAAGAGTAGTCATGATGGTAAGTATTTTGTGAAACATTTGCCCCCTCCACCAGGTGCTAAGGGGGCGGGAGGTAGGCTCACGCCACATTAGCATCGGCGATCTTTTCTACTTAATGCTATCTGCACAAATGGTTAACATTGAACATTAAAAGATCAGGCAGTTCAGGCAGAGTGGAAGGCAGGCAGCTCTGCATGACATTCTTCTGGACGTGTTTCATTGTTATGACAGTGAGGGTGAGTCAATCTGTTTGTTGGAAAGACAGTAGTTGTGTGCTTACTGAGAGAAAATTATTAAAAGAGATAATTATTCAAAGTGTTGTTACTTTAAAGTGTTGTTACTGACCTTTTTCTCTTTTATTTTCTTCACCTCACCTGTAACTGCTGAGACCCTGAGGAACATGCACACTGGACTGACCTGCTCTGGCAACCTGATTTCCACTGTACGTAATAGTATTTGGTTATGGTATATTATTCATATACATCAAAGGCACAATGCACCCCCCGGAGACACACATGTATTGAGTGTGATATTTTGCATAGGTCATGTGAAATCATCTTTACATACTATAAAACTGTAGGAGCGGCAACTTGTTTTGAAATTTAATTTTTAATATCCGATAAAGTTGATCTGTTTTCTTTATTCTTCTCTCTTCCCAGCTCCATCCATCACCGCTCTGTTCCTGCAGGTCCTGCTTGCTAATCAATGCTCATATGTTTTTACACAATTACAAATAAAGTCAATGTATTGTATGACATGAAGTTGTGCTTCATTCGGAGTCAATAATAAATTCATTCTGCCTTCAACTGCACAATGACTGTGGACTGCACCATCATCCATGTAGCTCCCCCCAGTAAGATGAACCAAGCAAAGAGGTTCACCATCATGCCCAAGGACATCCAGCTGAGAGAGGGCTTAGACTGACCTGAGACCAGCACACCCAAACACAACGGCTCTTTGAAGAGCCACACAGTTTCAAAGAGTTGCAATCCTACGTTATTATAATGATTAAACTGGTCCATGTGTCACTTAGTTTACTGAACCGTGATGAATGAGAGAAATTAGTGAGGTAGTGGTTTACTGAAATTACAAAGACATTAATATATGAGTAACAGGTCAGTGTAAACACAAGCTTCTGTCAATTATGGATCATTCAAACTAATTATATAAAAATATGTAATAAAGTTCTAAAACAAGTATTCGGTATATTCCTTGATAGCTTTTGGAGAAGGTTGTTTTTAAGTTTACTAAAATCTATCGTTTCAACTGTTTCACTTTATAAAAAGGGAACCGGTGAGTAGAGCATCATCGAGTTTCTTATTCTGTCAGTAAATTATCCAAATGAAATGTTTTTCATTATTTTAGTCAACCCTAAACAAATTGATTGTTCCTTTTAATAATGACCTTACATGGTCGGCAAAGTTAAGTTAACTTCAGAAAATCAAATCTGTTCTGAGAAAAAACTAATACATTTTTAAAGATAGGAAATTGCCATCCCACTGAAAAATAGTCCGTAGAGATTTAAAGGCGTAGCTGTAAACAATTACCAGCATTTCACAACATTTAACAGTATTATTTTACAGTGACATATTGTAATCAAGGCCCCCTGTAATATCCCAACACATACATGTACAAACGACTGTATCCTTGGATTTCACAGCATTCAACTATTATTTCACAATAAAATACTGCAATCAAAATCCTCTGTAATATCACAACAACATTGTAAAAATTGCAAGGATTTCACAGCATTTAAGAGTATCATATTACAGAGAAATATTGTAATCAAAGGCCCCTGTAATATCACAACAAAATATCTATAAAACAGTAGAATTGGATTTCACATTATTTAACTATTATTTCACAGTAAAGCACTGTACTCAAAATCATCTTCGCACAACCATGATAGACTGTATAAAGAGCACAACTCATTACTGTAACATTTGAATTGTGCACCATTGCACATGTGCAGAATAGACTATTCTAACTGGCGTGTGTCCTGGCAACCCTGTCTCCTAAAAATTACGTTCCCACAGAACTAAACTGCATTCTCAATTACGTTTAGCTAGAAATGTATTTTTGCAACGATTCCAGGGATGCCTGACTTGAGTTTCTAGCACTAGGGAAAGTAGAAAAAGTGCCCCAAATCAGCGTCTTCATTTACCCAGGGCCTAGTGCTTGGCTTTCTGCATTAAAATTCAGGAAACTCCTCTGAGTATTTTATTACATATCTCAACTTTAGAGAGGAGTTGGGGGACAAACGACACATCAAATCACATCTCCACATCAAACCGAAGCTAACTAGAATACTCTTGACTGCCTAGCATGCGGGGAAATTGGTGTGCTCTGTCACCATATGAGCGAGAGTGAAAGCGGCTTAATGGAAGGCTTTGTCCCGTTTTAAGCCATAACATTTGACATTCGGAGCAGCAGAGGGATGAATCTGCATGTACTCTTCGAGACGATTCCAACGACACCAAGCTCAAAGCTGTCGGACCTTCCTTTGTGCCGTCTAGAGTACTGAGAGCCATGACAACATGACCTTTAACCTTAGTTTGAGACCTGGTTGAAGGTGACAGCGGCCCCAAATGTTGCAAGCGGGTTCCACACAAGTTAAGCAACACACTCTCAAAGTCTCGGAGCGCCAAGCACCTTTTTTCATTTTCTGTCCCTCCCTCACCAAAGGGTGTCCAATCCTTAGCTCTAGACAGGATTTTGTGAGAGTTTGACATTAGATTTAAAAAAAATGTCTGGGTGGGTTACGGTTCCCATATTTCAGATACCTTATCTGGGCCCTATTTAGAAGACCCTGGTGAAAAAAGTATCTTTCCAACCCTTTCCAAAGTCAGGTTATTAAAGATTAAAGATTATTCAACAAAACATTTCAATAACGTGCTTTAACCACTAGGTGTCCCTATTTACCAATTGGATCAAATATATAAATCAGCCGAATTAGTGTTGATACTGCAAGGAAAAAAATAACGATGCGAGAGTCTGCGCTGACGAGCCACATAAAAGGTACGCCGTAGTAAAGCATTTTAGATTAGGCTAACGTTGCATGTTACGTTTGTTTAAGCTAATGTTAGCTAGCTGAATAGCGAAGAGCGATTTTGCGATTTTGAAAGCAATGTATTTCTACTGGTAGTATGTTTCGTGCTGTTAGAATTTAAAATCAATGTTTAATAGCATAATGTAGCTTAAACATACCGTCAGTTTAAATGCTATTTTATTCTGGAAAAAACCGGAAGTTCTCAATACCAAGCTTTTATTCTGAAAATCCTTCATCACAACATCCGGGACTACCGTCCATTATTATCACTAAAGTGCCTATTGACGCCGTTAACATGTATTACATATAAAGTTATGAAAGAGTTAAGGAAGAGAAAAGGCGTGTTTAGATATATTGAATGTACAATGTCTGTATCGTCTGATATGCGTAACGACGGACATTAAAACGTTGGAGAGCCGGCCTGCAGGGAGGAGCCAGCAGAGGATATAAATATAGCAGACTACGGTGGTTCGCTCTCTTTCTTCACCTGGCGGGAGCCAGAGACACAGCTGTATTTCTGTCGGACAATATTCTGTTTGTAACATTACCGCGCCTTTATTTGAATTAAAGTACCAATTTGAAACCATCTCAGAGACTCCATTTAGTCTCCTTTTTAAGCTTCTCTCCTGGACGCGAGAATTATTACACAAACAACAATTGGATGACCAGCTGACGTGATTCTCGTTAGACCGGGAGAGACTACAGCCGGCTGTGGCCCGGAACCGCGGGCAATCCGTTCGACACACAAAGAGCTCAAACCATCGTTAAGAAGAAACCTGTTAAGTCAAATTCTTCGATAGTTTATGCAGGACAATTTTAGGATTGTGTGTTGGACGACTGCTTTCGGTTCCTGAAAACAGCTGGGAAATGTTAAAAAAACCAAATTTATAACAATAACACGTGGCGTTGCTTTGTCACAAGCAGGTGAGTTCAAATTACTTATTTTTCTTATATTTAACCCTGCATGATATTCGTTTGTCTGTTATTACATGTCGCCAAGAGGCTAATCGCTCCAGAAGTGTTTTTGTTACGTTTGAAGTTAACGTGAATAGTTTGAGGCTATTCAGCAGTTGGACTTATTGAGACAAAGAACACAATCAGTAGAAGCTGAGAATATTGGAGTGAGTGTTTGTTTTAAAAGACAGTTTGAGGCTGTTTTTAAAAAAGTCCTTTTCTGAGAAAAGGCCTGAGTAGTTTGAAGCTTTCAGTGGTTGATTCTTCTGTTTTCAGACAGACATTGCGTGTGGATTACGATGAGAAATGCGACATTCGTGCGTTAGATAGACGATATTCTGCTAATTGTGTTTGGATAGCGTCTTAATTTGTCCCATTATAGCGTGTTTAAACAGAGGAGGTAACTATACTGGCTCTTAAAAAAAAATAATTACGTACATAGGCTAAGAGCCGCATGACGTAAGGGTTTGAGTCCCATTGGGTTTGAGTCCCATTGATAAATTGTACAATAAATAGAAATGTTATTTTAAACTGCAGTGTTCTGTGTTAATTTGTCATTATTTCAACTCCCCTACGAAAACCAAGGGTTTTCCAAATCCCTTTGTTCTTCAGGTTAAAGATTGAAAAAAAGTTGCCATCTTGTCTTGCCTTCATGTTGAACATAAGCCACACGGCAGTCGCCATTTCGTGAAATGCTAATTGAAAGTACTCGGTTTGTTCACACTCCCATGAGGCTGGGCACTCCATATTGAGAAGGACACATCTTATTTCTTGGCAGAGTTGGAACTATAAAATAGACAGGTTATCTTACCGTGGGAAGTTTGGTATTTGTACGAGTCTGGTTTTGTACGTATTTCTGCTTACAAGTGTGTATTGGCAGGTTTTTAAATATTCTTGTTTGCAAGTGTGTATTGGCGGATTTGTTGGGAATATTCTTGCTTGCAAATGTGTTTGGGCGGTTATGTGCTGTGTTGTTTAACCATATTCTCCCATTTTTAAGGAAAATAAGCTTCTTCTTGTTAAAAAGAGGTCAGTTTTGACAAAGATACTATAACATTTTGAAGCTTGATTTTAAGTGTTATAAATGAACACATGCTTCATCGCCGAGATAGAATTGCAAGTGGTTTCTAGCCATAAGATAAGAAACCTTACATAATCAAAAAAGCAAACCAATGTATTGAAGCTAACACAAGTTATGACATTTACATAATTCCAAACATTTCGGAAAGTGGAACCCAGTAGAGCCACACCAGATTTCTAATTTTTATATTTCGGAGTCAAAACTGTACACAGTACAATTGTTGTCTATTTTTTACAATTCTGATTTTGAAAATTTGCATAATTGTTTAAAAAAATAAAATAATCATTTATATGTTATAGATTGACCTTATTAAAAAATACAGATTTAAAGTTCGGACGAACAGCAACGAAGGTACTAGTCAAAGGACTAGTGCTTCAATCTTTGATACATTTCATATTTTTTCATTCAAATAGTTAGAGAACATGTCACCAAAAGAAACTAAATTAAGGCCAGACGTAGAGCCAGGCACAACTGCAGATATCAAGGAAAGGGTAAAAATCAGATCAGATGCTGCAACAGTTCCAAAACTTAGACAGAAGACATGGAACCAAGCTGAGAAACTGTTGGAACAGTGGCAAACAAGAGGACTGATTCCAGTAGATGATCAACCTGGACCAACAAAAGCCCATAGAAAAGCAGTACTCGACTATGAGCACGAACAATGCCTACAACAGCTAACTATATAGAGGGAAGCTGAAGAAAAGACACTGTAGCTTGTAGGAACAAGACAAGGAGAAGGGAGGTGAAACTTCCAGAGAAGGCACGGCAGACACCTCCAACAATTCAAGCTCAGGAAGAACCAGAGAATGCAGGGCAGACACCTCAAACAGTAAAATCTCAGATAGTGCCAGAAAATCAGAACCAGAACCAACAACCAGGAGGTTTCCGAGGAAGCAGAAGCAGAGGAAAAGTTCTCCGGTTTGAGGGATGCTACATATACGATCAGCTGGGCCATTGGGCTAGAGATTGTCCACAACAACAAATGAAGTACCCACCACATGCACCAAACAACAGCCCTCCATGCAGATACCCCGGGCGGGGGTTTCCATGATGACAACGGAGGCAGGGGGTGCCAGTGATGTCAAAGACGAACAGGGGTGCCAAACATGACCCAAATGCCACTGACAGCCTGGTATCAACCACAACAATGAGGAAGCTCAGAGGGCCAGACCACCAGGTGATGCATCTTCAGCACAAGGGTATTTTGAGAACCAGCTACATTGAGCCATGTCTGTCACCACAGGAGGGAAAGGTTGAATGTTATTTAAAAGATAGTGAGTAGCATATTGCATTTACACATAAAGCATCCACAGAGTAGTAGAGGATTAAAACATAATAGAACATTTAGCAGACTATTTTTGTAATTATGAGAAGGAAAGAGATTACGAGTGATGTTGTTCCCCTACACAGAAAACTATTGTGTCCACACAGCTAGTGAGGTCAAGACAACGGTTTTCCACCCAAAAATATGAAGACGGAAACCTGGTACTCGCCCAAGACGGCGGATCCTTACCAAGTCCTCCTGTTTACACCGACTGCAGTTCAACGGGCGGCGATACACCTGACGTGGAGCTGTTGAGACCTGAAAACAGAAACTCGATTCTGCTGTGGTGAAGTCTGGCTACAAAGGGAGGTGTCCGATAGGGTCACTTGTCTCAAACCAGTGAAGAAGTCAACAAGAACCCAGCAGAACTAGAGAGTGACTGTTAGCGGGAGAACAGTGACGGAGCGACAGAAACTGGCCCAACATTTTCCAGCCAGTGCATAGATAGACCCCGTCAGAAGAACGGGGCTGTGTTTAAAGGGGAACTTCATTTGTTGTTAGTGGAAGTGTAGTTTTTTAGTCAAACAATTATGTGATTTATGGAGTCAGATTACAGTTTATTCTCATAAACAAAATGTTATAGGTCTGAGGTATCTGTTTTAAGGAAATGAGCTGCAGATTAAATAAAATAACACTGATTGAGAGCTTGGATGAAGAAGTTGTAGGGTTTTTACAACAGTTTCAAGAATCAGTTTTTATTTATTTATTCTTGAGTAACTTTACTGATTTATAGTGTAGTGCGTAAGGCAATATCTCATTTTGAGTGAGGGGCAACAGCCTTTCATGCATGTCACCCTCTGTGAGAATAGTTCGTATTTTCCCTCTAGTTTAGAGAAATATTATTTTATCATATCTTTGTTCAGCAGTAACAACCAATCCTCTAATCACCAGGGGTATTGTTTTTCGCAACAACAATGATGCATAATACCAGGACAAAAGCCATTGTTGAAACAAGTAAACAATTTTTTGTGCTAATGGCAGATTTTAGTGAATGTTTTTATACCCGCAGAAAACCATACATCATACGATATTTTTTGTACGCCTTATGGGTACACGGAGAAGTTATGTTTATTTGATGCAACGTTATGGGTTTTACATGTCCTGTTCAGAATAGGGTAATCATTGCAATATTAATTGAGCATGTTATGCTCAAAGGAGGGAGTGTCATGATTATACAGACATGTTGATTTCAGTGACGTTGTAGTTAATAAATAATAACATGAAGTTAATAATAAATCTCATAACGACAAAATGTATGCCGAAGCTTGGGCCTCCTCCAAGGAGGGAGTGGTCCAGTTTTAGATATTAGACGAATAGAAGTAATGAATATGTCAGAACTCTGAGTAATATTATCCAAGTTTTGTCTACACAGGCTAGGAAAGCTACAGAGACACCAGAAGAGACTCCTGTTCGGCCAGGTGAATGGGTGAGGGTGAAAGTTCACAAAAGACAGTGAGCTGATCCCGGTGGACGGAACAGTGAGAAGTTGTAATAAACTTCACACGCGTTCCGGTTTAAAGGTAAAGAAAAAGGAGCAAATTGACACCACCTCACACATTGTCACCCTTCACTGGCAACTTCCAGATCATTATTGGGAGTTAGGACTGATTTGGAAGAGCTGGAACAAAACAATAAATAGAAATAAGATAAAGATAGAAACAGCTCAAAAGACGAATTGTCTATAGATTTTTATAGATTGTACACTAAAGTGAAAACCTATTTTTGCTTTACATCTGAAAAAGAGTCCAATTTTTGTATACGTTATTATAGTACTCATTATTTAAATTCTGTAACTGACAACCATGGAGAAAATAGAGATGATGTCAAGAACAAAGCCAAACCAATTGTGGGGTCCCCTAGGGATAAGAGTCAGAATAGCATTGTTGATGGTGCTCATTACACTTGGCACCTTTCTGGTTGGATGGGGAGTACAATATCAAGTAAGACATGGATCCATTAGTCCACTCATAGAGAATGCCCACATCACTAACAAAACTCCAGCTGAGTTTCAGAGACTTTCACTTATCCCCAGAGCCAAAAGATAAGCTGAGCAACAAGAGGAGGATTTAGAAATACTCGTTCCCAAAGGCGAGGCGGTTATAATCAAGATGATTCACCCCCCATATATGCAGTTCTTGTATCAAATGATGAGATGGGTTTAAGTGATCGGGATAATCAGTGATGGGGATTTACCGATTAGGGGAATCTCCAAATACACTGGATCCATGTTTTAGTCTGTACCAGAAACACCCCCTGTTAAGTTTATAGACAACCGACCGGTGACCTGAGCAAAGTTATTGAAAATGATTACAGTAGAAACAGGCTACTAGCCCACAAGTACAGCTTTGTATGTACAAACTCTATGAACGAAATTCCCCAGCAGATTGTGGCGACATTGCAGATATGTCCAGTCACAAAAGTTAATTACTTATGTTCTAAATAACAGTGAGATTTAAAGTGATGGAGAAAATATGGGGACGCTCTTTTATAGTGTGTGAAATATGTGGTGCTTGAAACATGTAGGTATTTTTTAAAATAATAGAAGAAAATGGTTTCCAGACAGAGTTATTTGGAGTAGCCATGTTACAGTGGGTGAAAGCAATGTTTAAGGATATGGCACAACTATTAGTAGACATTAATTACATTTAACATCTAAGACAGATAGTAAGAGTGGAAAGGATTGGATTTATTTTACCTCAGTGTGTTAGATTTAACTAGGTAATGCGTCCCGAGATCTCTCTCTCTCTCTCTCTCTCTCTCTCTCTCTCTCTGCCTGTCAGAACGCTACGACCCCATCTTCAGACAAATGACCTCACCACAGGAGACTTCTCCTCCTCCTTCGAAAAGACAGAGAACCCGAGCTGAACCAACAACGACCTGAGGCATCCAGAACCATCTCCACCTAAAGCATCCAGAACCAAACCAGCATGCTGACAAAGAGGCAAACTCTCATCGGTCCCTCAGACAGGACATGAAGTTCCAGCCTGAGCCACGAGATTTGGCACAAGAGCAGAGTGTGGGACATGAGAGCGGAATACGCCCTCCATGCAACAGCGTAGAGACTGAAAAGGAGGAGATGAAATGCAAAGCAGTTGGGCCACTGAAAAGGGTTAGACCGGGCGGAAACACCAAGCGGATGGACTGAGGAGAGGACAGAACCAGAGGAGTTGGCATGGGCCAACAGAACGTGAGGGGGTCGTGGCTTGACAACCAGAGGGGGAGAGAAGGAAAACGGGAGTGAGTGAGTTTACACATAAACACATTTATTAGAAAATAATCCTAAAAACACACTGAGGGTAGAACATATTATTCAATCTTTTCATTATATAACAAATTATTCTTTTAGAGATTCTTATTCATGTGAGAATTTGGGGAAGATTTAATTTGTTACAATATAGATAGCAGGCAAATCTTTATTTGAATGGAAAATGTTAAAGGTAGAGCTCCACAAGCCAAAGAAAGTACTCCAATCTAGAGTATTGGTTTCTCCATTGTAGCATGGTTATTACCATAGGAGAACTGTTAAGGTGGAAACAACATTTGTTTGTCGTTCAAGATGTAGAGTTTTAAAAAAAAAAAAGACACTAGGCAAAGAGCGATTGAACATTTTAATTCTGAAAAACTAGTATAATTGGGAGTAATACATGCGGGGCCTTGGATCACTCATTTTAATGGTGCATATTTTGACAACAAATATCTTTCAGGGAGAAGGGGTCACTCAACCCACCCTGCAGATGTTTTAAATCTTACTTGCAGCTTCAGAGGGAGCGCACAGCACCAGAGTATGAGTTTTTAAAAGACAAATGCCACCACCTCCTAATGCTCATCCATTTAATCAGTGATGACCTGACATTTAGAGATGTTAATTAAAGGAGAAACATATCTGCCATAAGTAAACATTCCTGAATTGAACTAATTATCACATGCTCGGGCACCCAAGTTTCCACACACTGTTTCAGGGACTTTATCACTGCATTAAAGCAGACCACCCAAAGCCACCAAGTGGGAACTTTTAAGTGATGAAATTCTACAACTGTTGTAACTGACCACAATCTTCTCCCAGAAATGACAGTCTAGAATGCCGTACCCCAGAGTAGATGTTTGGTGGTATCGTGGAACTAAAACCTTGTACTCAGTCTTGCCACAGGATTGGGCTGGGACCTAGCACAGCCAGTGATGTTTTTTATGTAGTTAATCAACATGGCGAAACACCCCAAAGCCAGTAGGGCTAAGAGACCAGTCCCAGGGGGAGTTTAGGCTCCACTGTGTACAAGGATAACATAGGGGCCCAGGAGAGGCCTAGATGTTGCATTTCCATGTCCTAACGTACCGATTGATCACGACGGCCTCTTATAGAGAACATATTGTTTTCATACCTTAAATAGTATGAAAGGAGGGAGGGTACATTTCTCATGAGGGGACAGTTTCCAATGCTAGTAGAACAGGACGATCCACCCCATATACAGATGTTGATGAAAATGACGAGTTAGTTTGAATGAGTTTAAATGATATGGATGTTCAGAGATGAGATTGTTCAATGAATGTCCAGCCGATGTGATTATTTAAATGATGAAATCATGCGAAGAAGTGAGCAAACTAAAATGCTAAAATGGAGTGAATCCATTTCAATTAACCTATACTATTCCAAGATGGTGTATTTTTATTTCTTATTATTAATCTATACTATTCCTAGATAGTGTAATTTTATTTTTACATTACACTGGTCCAAGATAGTTTGTTTTATTTTTATTATTTTTCACTGTTCTATATGATAGATTTCATGCATTTTAGAATCATTACTATTTTAAAATGGGTCGTTTCTTTTCACTTTGTAAAAACAAGTGCCTTAACACTGAGCGTGGTATGAGAACGGTTTCTGTGAAAGGAGGGAGGAAGAAATGTTCTGAAACCAAGCCATTGCTGCTATTTTGAAGAATGATATTGAATGTTAACACTAGAAGTTATGCACAAGGGAAAACTTTTATGTTTGAACACAGTCAAAGTATTTTTGTATTTTTGTAAAGTTGAGGCTATTCGAACCATTCCATTTTGATTGTATGTTTTTGATATGAGTTATGTACTATGCAGAGTTCAGATGAAGAACTCATTGATTTCAGTATTATACACACCTTTTAGGTGTGTAAGGAGGGACTGTTAGAAATTAAAATCAATGTTTAATAGCATAATGTAGCTTAAACATACCGTCAGTTTAAATGCTATTTTATTCTGGAAAAAACCGGAAGTTCTCAATACCAAGCTTTTATTCTGAAAATCCTTCATCACAACATCCGGGACTACCGTCCATTATTATCACTAAAGTGCCTATTGACGCCGTTAACATGTATTACATATAAAGTTATGAAAGAGTTAAGGAAGAGAAAAGGCGTGTTTAGATATATTGAATGTACAATGTCTGTATCGTCTGATATGCGTAACGACGGACATTAAAACGTTGGAGAGCCGGCCTGCAGGGAGGAGCCAGCAGAGGATATAAATACAGCAGACTACGGTGGTTCGGTCTCTTTCTTCACCTGGCGGGAGCCAGAGACACAGCTGTGATTCTGTCAGACAATATTCTGTTTGTAACATTACCGCGCCTTTATTTGAATTAAAGTACCAATTTGAAACCATCTCAGAGACTCCATTTAGTCTCCTAGTTAAGCTTCTCTCCTGGACGCGAGAATTATTACACAAACAACAGTACCTACCAGCAACACATTTCTAGTATGTTGTAAAACTACATGGCGAATACACAGATATTGTATCTTGTATCTTCCTCTAGGCCTACTGATAGCCTGCCTGGTGTTGACCGACGCGACGAGGTGTATTGCCTAAATCCTAAATCCAATCCACGGATTGCTTCCTAGTTGGAGGTAGGCCTAGTATGCAACACAGACCGTAGTTTATAGACTGTGCATAACTGCAGTCCCCAGCTCCAGTGCTTCCCTCCATGAAGTACTGAAGCTCAGACATTTGTTACCTGTGCAGCACACCTGAGATGAATCACTTCATCCAATACTGTTTGACAGTACATTTATGTGAGTTTACCAATCTTGCTTCCCTGTGGTGGTTTTTTACTGCCTCTATTCCAGATTTGACATCCTCGTGATCCTAGTGTGCGGGCGGGATGCTCGACTACCTGACTGAATGGCTACACCTTGATCACCTTTACAACATGCTCATGTTCATAATCTGCATGCAAACTGAAACATTCCTTTTGTTGGTTGCCTTTGTAATTTCTCCTTTCGCTGGTCTCCTTTTTTCTAGGTCATCAGAGAGGCCAACCATCCTCTTCAGTGTCAGGCAGCCAGGCTAACCATCCTCTTCAGTGTCAGGCAGCCAGGCTAACCATCCTCTTCAGTGTCAGGCAGTCAGGCCAACCGTCCTCTTCAGTGTCAGGCAGCCAGGCTAACCGTCCTCTTCAGTGTCAGGCAGCCAGGCTAACCGTCCTCTTCAGTGTCAGGCAGCCAGGCTAACCATCGTCTTCAGTGTCAGGCAGCTAGGCTAACCGTCCTCTTCAGTGTCAGGCAGCCAGGCTAACCGTCCTCTTCAGTGTCAGGCAGTCAGGCTAACCATCCTCTTCAGTGTCAGGCAGCCAGGCTAACCGTCCTCTTCAGTGTCAGGCAGTCAGGCTAACCGTCCTCTTCAGTGTCAGGCAGTCAGGCTAACCATCCTCTTCAGTGTCAGGCAGCCAGGCTAACCGTCCTCTTCAGTGTCAGGCAGTCAGGCTAACCGTCCTGTTCAGTGTCAGGCAGTCAGGCTAACCGTCCTCTTCAGTGTCAGGCAGCCAGGCCAACCGTCCTCTTCAGTGTCAGGCAGTCAGGCTAACCATCCTCTTCAGTGTCAGGCAGCCAGGCTAACCGTCCTCTTCAGTGTCAGGCAGCCAGGCTAACCATCCTCTTCAGTGTCAGGCAGTCAGGCTAACCGTCCTGTTCAGTGTCAGGCAGTCAGGCTAACCGTCCTCTTCAGTGTCAGGCAGCCAGGCTAACCGTCCTGTTCAGTGTCAGGCAGTCAGGCTAACCGTCCTGTTCAGTGTCAGGCAGATTGAATTATGTTTGGGTAGGTGTTATGACCTGGCTCAAAAGGCCACAACAAAGAGGAGACACACCATGTCAATGGTTATCAAAATGTGTTTATTTACAAGAACAATCCAAATTAGAGGAAGTGCAACGATAGTTAAAGCATGAGGTGTGGACGACAGTGGTATCAATAGTGTAAGTGCAGGGTGAGGGTTGCATGAATGTGTATGTGTGAGAGTGTTGAGGTGCACAAAGTAAAGTTACAACAAGTCATACTCAACAACACCGGGACCTGTACGGGAAAGCAGAGAGAGAACAGAGAGGAGCAGAGAGGCTCTAAATAGCTGCAGGACACCAGACCCAGGTGCCCTGAGTTACTGCAATCAATGCACACAGCAAACACCAATCACCAATCACCAATCACCACCTCCTCTCTACTGATGCACCCACAGGGGCATCACAGCCCCCCCCTTAAGACGGGGCCCCAAAGGGATCCACGACAACCCAATATCCTCCTTCTTAACTCCAGCTTTTTTATTTTCCTTCTTAGGACTGGAGGACGCTCCTCCTCCACTGTCTCCGAACTCCTGCCCCGCGACCCCGCACCGCTTCCTCGCCTCCACTGCCTTTATGTCCCACTCCTCCTTGGGTTGGCTGGCGTTGAGCCACAGCATGTAGGCGCTCATCGGTCTCTTGGCGCGCCGACCTCCTTCGGCCTCCTCTTCTTCTGCCTCCTCTTGTTCGGCCTCCTCTTGTTCTTCACCTCTTTGACTGTCCTCTCCTTCTTCTTTGTCCCGATCTCAAGGTACCGTGCTGGACCACATTCTCCAGACTCTGAAACAGGTAGGTCAGTAGACATCCTACGGCTCTGCAAACGCGTAACAGTATAAATTGGCGACACACTTGGAACTTGCAAACCGCTCTCCTCTGGCTCCACAGATGCCAACGGCCTGGAAACCACCACAGGCGGTGGCACACCAGCCCACACAGCACTACCAGCGAGATCGTTGCCCAAAATCATCTGTATCCCATCAAGTGGCAACGCGGGACGCACGCCAATAGACACAACTCCCCGCACCAGCTCGCAATCCAGCATTATTGTATGCCGTGGCACAGGGATCAAGCCCATCTCCATGCCCCTCATCAGCACAACATCCCCAGTCTCTGTCTCTGATGAAAAAGGCAATACTGACTCAGCAATAAATGAGTATCTAGCTGCTGTGTCACGCAACACCTTAATCGGAACATACTTGTCACTACCAACTACTGACACAACGGCTTCCGTTATGAACGGCTCAAAAACAGAACCCACATCCAAGTCGGCACAAACCAGCTTCTTATCAGGCACCATGCCCGATCCTACACCCTGCGGCTTTTTAATCAAAACGGCAGAACAACACATGGCTGGAGCATGTGGTGAAGAACGAGGCTTCCTCTCAGGTTCCAGCAACGGACACTGCCCCTTCCAATGACCCTCTTCTCGACAATAATGACATAGGTCCACTTTGGCCCCCTCGGGTCGCCCTGTACCTACAAGTCTACGGGAGGAGCCTGGTGAAAACTTTGCACCACCGCGGGCAAAGCCATTGTCTTCTCCCCGTTTCCAATCACCCCTAGAATACTTCTCAGTAAAACTGCCCTTATGTGTCAACACAAAATCGTCCGCTAATTCAGCAGCTCTAAACGCGGTGGAAGGTTTCTGTTCATTCACATAAGTGGCCACACGCTGAGGGAGACTGTTTTTAAATTGTTCCAAGACAATGAGCTCACAAAGGCCGTCAAAACTTGCAACCTTTGCTGCCGCGCACCACCGCTGAAAATGAGAAGTTAAATCACGGATAAACTCCATATGTGTCTGCTTATCTCCCTTGACCCAACTTCTGAACCTTTGACGATACGCTTCAGGAACCAGTTCGTAAGACTTCAACACCGCTGATTTTACTCTATCATAGTCCAAAGCATTTTCGCCACAAACCGCTGAATAGGCTTCCTGTGCTCGCCCAGTGAGTACACACTGAAGTAACAGTACTCTGTCCGAATCTGACCAGTTTCTTGCCTCTGCTATGCGTTCAAATAGAGTGAAGAAAATGTCCGGGTCACGTTCATTGAACTTTGGCACTAATCGCAAGTAATAAATGATATCGCCACTGCCTGATGCCGACCTATCACCACCATCCTCCCTTGGAGACAACTTGCCCTCTCCCATCAGCCGTAATCTAGCATGTTCCACTTCACATTTCATCTTTTCCACCTCCAGCACCTTCTCCACCTCTAAACGCTTCTCTACCTCCTGCTGCTGACCCCTCATCTCCAACTGCAACTTCTCCTGCTCCAACTGCAACTTCTCCTGCCGACCCCTCATCTCCAACTGCAACTTCTCCTGCTCAAACTGCATGGCCAAAAGCTCCTTTTGCTGCTCGAACGTCAAACCAGCTGTCTGAACCACTACCGGCACGAACCCTGCCGCACCAGACTCACTCTTCTGCAACACCCCCTGCTCAAACAAAGATGACACAATGACAGTTTTAATGTCATGTTTCCGCTTGCTCCCCACAACAGCAATGTCATAGTGCTCTGCTATTTCGACTAACTGCGCCTTCTGGCAATTATCTAAGAACGATACTGAGGGCGCATCCACAAACGCTGACAAAGAAGTCATACTAGCCAATCAGAAAGCAAAGTACCAAACTGCCAACACGCATGGGCATAAGATTAACCCAACAGAGAATTTCCCCCTAACTGCCTAAACAAAATCTTCCTAATCTCACCTAGTCTTCATGTGGCTTGCGGTGGGTAATTACGCACTGGAACCCGGCGGAGTTATGGAGCGACCTGCACGCAGGTAACACCAAGAAATCACGCGGATGTGCCCCCGAGACAGCTGTCCGAAAACAGCTGACACTAACCACGTTGCCACAACACTATAAAAAAAAAAAAACAGACGCAACCCAAAGGGAAACGCCACTTAAGCCTAGCGGGGAAAACTCTTTACCAAAGCGTAACAAGCAGCAACATCTTACCTTCTGATTGGCACACAAAACCTGACGCCATGTCAAACACTAAAGCTTCCTGAACCCCAAAAAACATGATGTGTCCCCAAAATAGCAGTACCGAGCCAGCACACAGCTGGACCACATCAACTAATTAGCTGCTCCAATGACACAATGTGCTCTGAGCACTACACAAACTTTTAACCAAATAACCCGTCGGACGAGCCCCCATTTGTTATGACCTGGCTCAAAAGGCCACAACAAAGAGGAGACACACCATGTCAATGGTTATCAAAATGTGTTTATTTACAAGAACAATCCAAATTAGAGGAAGTGCAACGATAGTTAAAGCATGAGGTGTGGACGACAGTGGTATCAATAGTGTAAGTGCAGGGTGAGGGTTGCATGAATGTGTATGTGTGAGAGTGTTGAGGTGCACAAAGTAAAGTTACAACAAGTCATACTCAACAACACCGGGACCTGTACGGGAAAGCAGAGAGAGAACAGAGAGGAGCAGAGAGGCTCTAAATAGCTGCAGGACACCAGACCCAGGTGCCCTGAGTTACTGCAATCAATGCACACAGCAAACACCAATCACCAATCACCAATCACCACCTCCTCTCTACTGATGCACCCACAGGGGCTCTGCTTTCCCGTACAGGTCCCGGTGTTGTTGAGTATGACTTATTGTAACTTTACTTTGTGCACCTCAACACTCTCACACATACACATTCATGCAACCCTCACCCTGCACTTACACTATTGATACCACTGTCGTCCACACCTCATGCTTTAACTATCGTTGCACTTCCTCTAATTTGGATTGTTCTTGTAAATAAACACATTTTGATAACCATTGACATGGTGTGTCTCCTCTTTGTTGTGGCCTTTTGAGCCAGGTCATAACAAATGGCCTGGCTCAGTGTCAGGCAGCCAGGCCAACCGTCCTCTTCAGTGTCAGGCAGTCAGGCTAACCATCCTCTTCAGTGTCAGGCAGCCAGGCTAACCGTCCTCTTCAGTGTCAGGCAGCCAGGCTAACCATCCTCTTCAGTGTCAGGCAGTCAGGCTAACCGTCCTGTTCAGTGTCAGGCAGTCAGGCTAACCGTCCTCTTCAGTGTCAGGCAGCCAGGCTAACCGTCCTGTTCAGTGTCAGGCAGTCAGGCTAACCGTCCTGTTCAGTGTCAGGCAGATTGAATTATGTTTGGGTAGGTAACTAGTTACCACGCACAACAATGTTCCACTGTAAATATATTGGATGTCAGCATGTGTCTGAGAAGGTGCATAACTTTGTTCAGCACACAAAGCTGCACAGTAATGCCCCCAATGTTCACTATCAGTGTGGGGTGCCTGACTGCTCACGGAGGTACAGAAAACACACAGCACTGAAATCGCATATATATAGGCTGCATAAGTGCTACCTGCAAGCTGCTCGGCCTATACCGCCTGACACATCAGCTCTACCACCTGACACATCCTTGAAATGTGTGCTTGAGGCTTGTGCATTTAAGTGTGACACTTTAGCCTCTATTATTAAGCATTTGAAGACACATGTAAGGGGAGGAATGGAAACTAGATGCCCATTTAGAGGTTGTGATTGCAGGTTCACAAACGTGATGACTTTTGCTTCACATATTAACAGGAAACATAGGCGTGCAGAGGATTCAGTTTTAGATGACTTGGTACTAGACAAGTCTGTTACTACAGAGTCATTGCCAGAACCCATTCAGTCATCTTCAGCAGCTGCTGGTGAACATGATGATGAACATGATGATGAACCAGAAGTGCCATTAGTTGTGGACGAAACCCTTTTTTTACATAACCTTACACTTTTGTATTTGAAATTGCAATCTAAGCTACTCTTACCGGCAAGCACCATACAAACCATTATTGATGGCTTTCAAAGTGCTCATGAACTTGGTCTGTCTCATTCACTTAACATTCTGAGTGAGAAATTGAAGAACCTTGGAATCCCTCAGGCCACTATAAGCAGCATCATCGATGAACTGAACAGAGGATCTACTCACACTCTAGAACAGGGGAAGACTCAGTACAGATGCACAGAGGAAGGCTGCTTTTAAAGAGCGTTTCAACTCAGTTCATCCCGTGCCTTTGCTCTTGGGCAATGATGAAAATGACAAAGAATGCTTTGCTCAGTATGTACCTATACATGAGACATTGGTGACACTGTTAAAAAATGAGTGTCACGGTTGTCATGTCAGGTCACGGGTCTATGTCTAGGTTTGGGTGTTTCCGCTGTCCTCTATGTCATGTTTTCCTTCCGTCGTTAGTTCCCTGGTGTGTCTCGTTAGTTGATTGTGTTCACCTGTGGCCCTTGTGTTTTCTCCTCCCTCCTCACCTGTGTCTAGTTAGTTGATTATGTTCACCTGTGGCCCTTGTGTTTCTCCTCCCCTGCCCAGCTGTTTCTTGTCTGGTAATTATCCCTCCCTGTATTTAGTCTTGTCTCGTGCTGTGTTCAGTGTTGGTGCTTCTTTTGTTTGTGACCTGGTTCACCGTAGAGTGTTTTGTTTGTTAAAGTTATATGTTAGATAAGAGCCCTTGCAATAAAGGTATTATCAAGTGTTATCTGCGTTTTGGGTCCTACCTGCTTCACTATCAGAAAGCACCAACCAGAAATGGGCCCAGCAGATCCGTTCGAGCTGGAATTATTGAATTTTTCCTTTTTTTTGGCTAACTGCTCGGATCGATGGAAGAGAGCACCCGGAGTTCAGCAGCGAGAGGCTGTGTTGTCGGAGGCGCGCCAGATGGCTAGAGAGAAACCAGGTTTGGTGAAGTTCTTACCTGGCTGGATTTCAAAGATCTTCCCGGTGTGTGATTCCCGGCCTGCTAGCCCCAGGCATGCTAGCTCCCTGCCTCCCGATTCCCAACCTGGCACCATACGCCTTGGTGGGTTCCGTCTGGAGTCAGCCCCGGCTTCTTCCCCATTTCCTGCTCCTGTCCAGGATCCGTTCTCGGGTACTCGTCTGGCTTATGGAGGTCCACGGAGTATTCAGGCGGCTGCTAAAAGGAGTCGTCGCAAGGCCAGGTTAGCCCGAGCCCTAGCAGCCATGGTTCCGGTTACAGTTCCGGCCCCAGCAGCCATGGTTCTGGCTCCAGTACCAGCTCCAGTACCCCTGGTCGCGACTCCAGTTTCGGCTCCAGGACTGGCTTACCGGCCAACGCCAGCTCCCCGAGTCCTGTCGGCATACCGGCCGACTCCAGCTCCTCGTGTCCTGTTGGCTCCCCAGCCAACTCCAGCTCCCCGTGTCCTGTCGGCGTACCGGCCGACTCCAGCACCTCGTCTCTTGTTGGCTCCCCAGCCAACACCAGCTCCCCGTGTCCTGTCGGCGTACCGGCCGACGCCAGCTCCTCGTGTCCTGTCGGCGTACCGGCCGACTCCAGCACCCCGTGTTCTGTTGGCAAACCAACTCTCTCAAGTTTCCCCTCCAGACACTTCTCAAGTCCCCTCTCAGGTCCCCTCTCGAGTCACCTCTCGAGTTCCCTCTCAGGTCCCCTCTCAGGTCCCCTCTCGAGTCTTTTCTCGTGTCCCCTCTCAAGTCAACTCTCCAGTGTCCTCTCGAGTCACCTCTCAAGTTTCCCCTCCAGACTCTTCTCAGGTCCCCTCTCGAGTTATCTCTCGAGTCAACTCTCCAGTGTCCTCTCGAGTCACCTCCCAAGTCAACTCTCCAGTGTCCTCTCGAGTCACCTCTCAAGTTTCCCCTCAGGTCTACTCTCGAGTTCCCTCTCAAGTCCCCTCTCAGGTCCCCTCTCGAGTTACTTCTCGAGTCACCTCTCAAGTTCCCTCTCAAGCCCTCTCTCGAGTCCCCACTCAAGCCCCTACTCATGTCCAGTTGGAGGTCCCGCAGACTAGTCTTCTGCCGGGGGTCCTGCCAACCCCATATCCTGTACCGTTGGAGGTTCCGCTGGGGGTCCTGCCAACCCCATGTCTTGTCCAGTTGGAGGTCCCGCAGACTAGTCTCCTGCCGGGGGTCCTGCCAACCCCATGTCCTGTCCAGTTGGAGGTCCCGCAGACTAGCCCTCTGCCGGGGGTCCTGCCAACCCCATGTCTTGTCCAGTTGGAGGTCCCGCAGACTAGCCCTCTGCCGGGGGTCCTGCCAACCCCATGTCCTGTACCGTTGGAGGTTCCGCTGGGGGTCCTGCCAACCCCATGTCCTGTCCAGTTGGAGGTCCCGCAGACTAGCCCTCTGCCGGGGGTCCTGCCAACCCCATGTCTTGTCCAGTTGGAGGTCCCGCAGACTAGCCCTCTGCCGGGGGTCCTGCCAACCCTATGTCTTGTCCAGTTGGAGGTCCCGCAGACTAGTCTCCTGCCGGGGGTCCTGCCAACCCCATGTCCTGTCCAGTTGGAGGTCCCGCAGACTAGCCCCCTGCCGGGGGTCCTGCCAACCCCATGTCTTGTCCAGTTGGAGGTCCCGCAGACTAGCCCTCTGCCGGGGTCCTGCCAACCCCATGTCCTGTCCAGTTGGAGGTCCCGCAGACTAGCCCTCTGCCGGGGGTCCTGCCAACCCCATGTCTTGTCCAGTTGGAGGTCCCGCAGACTAGCCCTCTGCCGGGGGTCCTGCCAACCCCATGTCTTGTCCAGTTGGAGGTCCCGCAGACTAGTCTCCTGCCGGGGGTCCTGCCAACCCTTTGTCCTGTCCCGTTGGAGGCCTCGCCGACTAGCCCTCTGCCGGGGGTCCTGCCAACCCCATGTCTTGTCCAGTTGGAGGTCCCGCAGACTAGTCTCCTGCCGGGGGTCCTGCCAACCCCGTGTCCTGTCCCGTTGGAGGTCCCGCCGACTACGCTCCTGCCGGGGGTCCTGCCAACCCTATGTCCTGTGCCGTTGGAGGTCCCGCCGTCTACTCTCCTGCCGGGGGGTCCTGCCAATCCTATGTCCTGTGCTGTTGGAGGCCCCGCCGACTACTCTCCTGCCGGGGGTCCTGCCAACCCTGTGTCCTGTCCCGTTGGAGGCCCCGCCGACTACTCTCCTGCCGGGGGTCCTGCCAACCCTTTGTCCTGTCTCGTTGGAGGTCCCGTCGTCCACCCTCCTGCTGGGGGTCCTGCCAACTCCTGGTCCTCTTCCGTGGGGGATCCTGCCGAAGCCTGTCCCGCCGGCTCCGGTTCCTGTCCGGCCGACACCGGATCCTGCCCGGCCTCCGGAGCTGTCTGGTCTTCGCCCTCATGCTCGGCCCCCTGAGTTCGCCCGCTGTGGCCTTCGCCCCACCATGGACTCTGCCTTGCCCCCGGGCCGTCCGCCCGAGACCCCCACCTTGGACTCTGCCTTGCCCCCGGGTCGTCCGCCCGAGTTCCCCACCATGGACTCTGCCTTGCCCCCGGGCCGTCCGCCCGAGACCCCCACCTTGGACTCTGCCTTGCCCCCGGGCCGTCCGCCCGAGTTCCCCACCTTAGACTCTGCCTTGCCCCCGGGTCGTCCGCCCGACTTCCCCACCATGGACTCTGCCTTGCCCCCGGGCCGTCCGCCAGAGACCCCCACCTTGGACTCTGCCTTGCCCCCGGGCCGTCCGCCCGAGTTCCCCACCTTAGACTCTGCCTTGCCCCCGGGCCGTCCGCCCGAGATCCCTTCCTGGTCCCCTACTGGGCTCCTGGGCGGTCAGCTTAGTCCCGTCCTCCGGACCCCCTCCACCCACCCTGGTGGCCTAGGGATACGTCCCTCCTCCGGACCCCCTCCACCCACCCTGTTGGACTATGTTGGATTTTTTGTTTAGGGACGTCTGGAATCCGTCCCTTGAGGGGGGGGTTCTGTCACGGTTGTCATGTCAGGTCACGGGTCTATGTCTAGGTTTGGGTGTTTCCGCTGTCCTCTATGTCATGTTTTCCTTCCGTCGTTAGTTCCCTGGTGTGTCTCGTTAGTTGATTGTGTTCACCTGTGGCCCTTGTGTTTTCTCCTCCCTCCTCACCTGTGTCTAGTTAGTTGATTATGTTCACCTGTGGCCCTTGTGTTTCTCCTCCCCTGCCCAGCTGTTTCTTGTCTGGTAATTATCCCTCCCTGTATTTAGTCTTGTCTCGTGCTGTGTTCAGTGTTGGTGCTTCTTTTGTTTGTGACCTGGTTCACCGTAGAGTGTTTTGTTTGTTAAAGTTATATGTTAGATAAGAGCCCTTGCAATAAAGGTATTATCAAGTGTTATCTGCGTTTGGGTCCTACCTGCTTCACTCTGCGCTATCAATGAGTCTCTACAAGAACAGTATACCATGACACGTTTGCAGCCATCTACTGATGCTGTCTATCAGGATGTCAAGGATGGAGAAGGATTTAAAAGTAATCCAATGTTGAAAGCAGACCCTTCCTCACTTGGTTTGATACTGTACCAAGATGCCTTTGAGGTTGTGAACCCACTGGGCTCAGGGAAAAAAAGCACAAGGTTTTAGCTGTTTACCTAACCCTGACTGACATCTTGCCTCACAATAGATCTTCTATAGAGCAGATGCAACTTTTCCTCTTATGTAGGGAGCAGGACTTTAAGTATTTTGGGGTAAATAAGGTTTTTGCACCTCTAATTGAGGACCTCAAAATCCTGGAGGAGAGAGGTGTAGTCAAATCTGATGGCACTGTACTAAAGGGCTCTTTGGTTGCCATTGCAGGAGACAACTTGGGATCCCATTCTATTGGGGGATTCTTAGAAAACTTCGGTCTAAATATTTGTGTCGCTACTGTGAGGTGCATAGAGATGATTTAGTGAAGAATCCAGTGTTGTGTGCTACCACAAGAACGGCCCAATCATACACAAGTAATTTGCAAGACCTGGAAACTAGTGCCACAGACTCTATCAAGTTTGACTCTCCTTTCAACCAGCTTTCTCATTTCCATGTTTGCCAGCCTGGCCTCCCACCATGTCTAGGCCATGACTTATTTGAGGGAGTCATGGCCTATGACCTTCCTTTATATATTCACCATTTAGTTGAGGAGAATAATTTTACGTACCTGCAGTTAAATCGGTGCAAGAACCAGTTCAGATATGAAGGGAACGATGGTAGGGAGAAACCAGCAGACCTCTCTCCCGGCAGTGTCAAACTAAGTGGGCATGCAGTTCAAAATGGGTGTTTCCTTAGATTACTCCCTCTCTTCGTGGGTGGCAGGATTAAAGATCCCTGTGACAATGAGATGTGGCAGCTCATTTTGCAGCTGAGAGAGATAGTTGAGCTTATCTGTGCACCAGTCATTACAGAAGGTCAGGTAGCATATCTGAAAGTCATCACAGAGGAGTACATATGCAACAGGAAAAGGCTATTCCCCAATGACGCCCTGAGGCCAAAGCATCACTATCTTGGCCATTATCCAGATCTAATCATCCACTTTGGCCCACTTATTCGCCTGTGGACTCTGCGGTTTGAAAGCAAACATACTTTTTTCGAACAGTGTGCCAGAAAATTGTACAATTTCAAAAATCTGTGCAAAACTTTATCAGAGAGACACGAACTTCTCCAGGCCTACCTGAGTGCGGGAAACTTGTTCCCTCCACTTATACAGGTAGAGAAGGGGACTGATTTTTATGTGGATGATTACAACGACAAGATCAGGGCATCTGTAGCCAGTTGTAAATTCGAGTCTCAGTCTGCATTGGCTTGTAACAATGTTACTGTCAAAGGCACAGACTACAGAAAGGGGATGTTCATCTTGCTTGGGAACAGTGATGAAGGACTTCACATGGGGAAGATTATGCTGGTCATTGTTGCCCATAACTCTGTACACTTTATCTCAGAGAAACACACATCTGTCAAGTTAAGTGACATAGGTGTGTACTGTGACTTAGGAGTGGTCCAAGAGTATTATGTGTGCATTAAGCACGAAGATCTACTGGACTACTATCCTCTTCCAGCATACAACGTGTATGATCAGATGCTTATTGCTCTCCACCATTCTTTTCCGGAAGCAGTTTAAACAGGGAGGAAAGAGAGGACATGAGACACGGGGAGGAAAGAGAGGACATGAGAGACGGGGAGGAAAGAGAGGACATGACAGACGTGAAGACAGGCGTAAGTACTGGAGCAGGCTATTTAGTCATGGCAAACTAAAGCTCAGTTTTTAGTTGTAACCTTGAAGATAGTTTAATTTTGTATTGTTGATAGTATAGCGAGCACATTTGACTGTATAGCGAGCACAGATGACTGTTAATGCCCATGAAACTAGGTAATGGAAGCTATAAAGCGAGCAGTTTGGTCATATTTACCGGGCCTCCCTGATGACTTGCTGACTACCCTAATTGATGAGCATGGAGTGGAGAGTGTCGAAGACCTGGCCTTAATGGAGGAGAAGGATCTGGTCAGATACCTTAAACCAATCCAGTGTCGGAAGCTGCTGAATGGTATTAAGCAAGGTAAATTCATATTTTGACTCACATGACACTTGCCCCTAGTTTTCCACCGGGTCCGTCTGTGCCGCGTTACGGCTGCGTAATATGCCCAAATCAACAAAAACTGCGAGCTGGCACGCAAGACGCTCCGCTTCTGAAACGCGCCCGGTGGGTTATGACGCTGGAGGATGTCGGACCAAGACCGCCGTGACGCAGCGCAGACGGAAACTAGGGGTTAGAACTAGGCCCTTGGAACATTGTCACAACTGGTAGACAATTGGGCCCCTAGCCATACATCTTTCCCTGCCTTCATTTATGAATTGTTTTTGTCCCTTCTAGGATTTGTAACGATTAATATGGAGGTGCTCTCTCCTCATCCAATTGCTTCAAGCTCCGCGAACACTCTGGCCTCTCCACAAGCATTCCGGCCTCCACATCACTTGTTGTCCAGCCCCCCAAGCTCTACCCCAAGCACTTCAAGCTCCACGAACACTCTGGCCTCTCCACAAGCATTCCGGCCTCCACATCACCTGTTGTCCAGCCCCCCAAGCTCTACCCCAAGCACTTCAAGCTCCGCGAACAATCTGGCCTCTCCACAAGCATTCCGGCCTCCACATCACCTGTTGTCCAGTCCCCCAAGCTCTACCCCAAGCACTTCAAGCTCCGCGAACACTCTGGCCTCTCCACAAGCATTCCGGCCTCCACATCACCTGTTGTCCAGTCCCCCAAGCTCTACCCCAAGCACTTCAAGCTCCGCGAACAATCTGGCCTCTCCACAAGCATTCCGGCCTCCACATCACCTGTTGTCCAGCCCCCCAAAGCTCTACCCCCAAGCACTTCAAGCTCCGCGAACAATCTGGCCTCTCCACAAGCATTCCGGCCTCCACATCACCTGTTGTCCAGCCCCCCAAGCTCTACCCCAAGCACTTCAAGCTCCGCGAACACTCTGGCCTCTCCACAAGCATTCCGGCCTCCACATCACCTGTTGTCCAGTCCCCCAAGCTCTACCCCAAGCACTTCAAGCTCCGCGAACACTCTGGCCTCTCCACAAGCATTCCGGCCTCCACATCACCTGTTGTCCAGTCCCCCAAGCTCTACCCCAAGCACTTCAAGCTCCGCGAACACTCTGGCCTCTCCACAAGCATTCCGGCCTCCACATCACCTGTTGTCCAGTCCCCCAAACACTTCAAGCTTCTCACAGTCTCCACAGCCTGGCATGCCATGGCATGTAGACTTTCGTGTCAACTGGAACCAGATGCCAATAGCCATTCTTTTATTCTTTATATCTAGATCTGGGCTAGGTTTAATTCATTTAAATGTGCGTAGTCTGTTACCTAAATTAGATTTTGTCCGTATTTGGGCGAGTTCGACTGATGCTGATGTCATTGTCTTATCAGAAACGTGGCTAGATAAATCCATTTTGGCCTCTGACATTTACATAAACGGTTACAGTGTATATCGTACTGACCGGCCTAAACAAGGTGGTGGCGTTGCCATTTATGTGAAAAATAAGTTTTGTGTAACTAATATGGTTTCCATATCTGTTAGTAAACAGCTAGAATTTTTTGCCGTGAATATTGAGGTAACAAAGGGTCAACAGGTCATGGTGGTGGGCTGCTACAGGGCCCCCTCGGCTGTCAAGGACTCTTTATCGTCATTGGCAAAACTGTTATCACAACTTTCCTACGAGGAAATAGTGCTGCTTGGTGATTTTAATTGGGACTGGTTAACTTCTGTGTCAGAGGATTTTAAAAACCTGTGTACCTCTTTGAACTTTACCCAGATTATAGACAGTCCTACTCGCCCAAATATTAAGTCCCCTAATAAATCCTCCTTAATTGATCTAATTTTAACAAATGTTCCACATAAATACTCATCTGTGGGAGTATTTGCTAATGATGTGAGTGACCACTGTGTTGTAGCCACAATTAGGGACACTAAGGTCCAAAAGGTTAAACCACGTATCATCACAAAGAGAGACAAAAAACACTTTGTGGAGCAGGGTTTTTTACATGATCTGTTTGATTTTGATTGGGGTAGAATCAATCTGTGTACTGATGTAGAAACCGCATGGTCTTATTTTTATCTTGGTTTTATGAAAATTATAGATAGACATGCACCCCTGCGTAAATTTAGAGTGAAGGGAGGAAACAATCCCTGGTTTTCTGCTGAGCTGTCCAGTCTTCTTCATGAGAGAAATAATGCTTGGGCTAAGGCAAGGAATTCAGGCTCAGAGGTAGAATGGCTGCGCTTTAGGCAGCTGAGAAATAGCTTCACATCTCAAATCAAAAGTGCAAAATCAAAGTACTATTTGTCAGTTACCACAGAAAACCTGAATAATCCTGGGAAATTTTGGAAAGCCATAAAATCGATTTCCACTGGTGACATCCCAAATGAGCTACCTCCGTGCCTCACCACAGCATCTGGCATTATATCAGACAGGGCTACTATGCTAAATTGCCTTAATAAGCAGGTTGTGTCTTGTGGCTCTCTGTTTGATTCTGTCACTGACTGTACTTCTGCTTCTGTGGACGCTCCAATCCTTGACTCTGAACAATGTGGTCTGGAAAACCCTTTCAGTTTTACTCCTTTAACTATTGGTATTGTTCATGAAGCATTATCCAAGTTAGATCCTCGGAAACCGGCTGGCCCGGACAACTTAGAACCTTTCTTTTTAAAGATAGCTGCAGATTTTATTGCTCCACCTCTTACTTCTCTTTTTAACCTCTCCCTCAGCACAAATACAATTCCAAAAGTATGGAAGTCTGCTTATGTCTTGCCTTTACTGAAAGGAGGGGAGGCAACTATTTTAAATAACTATAGGCCAATCTCCAAATTGTCAGTTCTGGCTAAGGTGCTCGAACGACTTGTGAGTGAACAAGTAAAGGAGTTTTTATGTTTAAATGATATCCTGACGAAACACCAGTCAGGATTCAGAAAGAAACACAGCACCATCACTGCGACAATGAAAGTGGTAAATGACATTACTAGTATTTTAGATAATAAGCAGAGTTGTGCAGCTCTGTTTATTGACCTTTCCAAAGCGTTTGACACCGTTGATCATCGCATTTTAAAGCAGAGGCTGGTCAGTATAGGCATGTCCAGCCATGCAGTGGGTGGTTTGTGAACTACCTCTCTGAAAGGTCCCAATGTGTTCACTTTGATGGGCTGTCTTCTGAGTGGTTAAACATTTCTAATGGTGTACCACAAGGTTCTGTTTTAGGACCACTTTTATTCTCCATATATATATTAACAGCGTAGGTGAGAATGTGGATGAAGCTACTTTACATTTTTATGCGGATGATACTGTGATGTACTGTGCAGGTCCCTCCATTAAAGAGGCTGTTGTTAAATTACAAGCTGTTTTTAACACTATGCAGACTCTCTGAATTAAAGCTTCTTTTAAAATGTGGATAAAACCAAGGTAATGCTCTTTTCAAAAGCAAAAAAGACACCAGAGCCTGTTTCAGATATTGTAACTACGCAAGGAACAAAACTTGAAGTTGTTGCCTGTTACAAATACATTGGTATCTGGCTTGATGATTGTCTCTCTTTTAAACATCATGTCAATAACCTGCTTAAAAAACTGAGGGGTTAGGCTAGGGTTCTTTTACAGAAACAAGTCCTGTTTCTCGCTTGAGGCCAGGAAAAGGCTCTGTGACCTTTGACCTGTGCTGGACTATGGTGATTTGTTGTATATGAATGCACCTGCCAATTACCTGAGCAAATTGGATGCTGCGTATCACAGCGCTCTGAGATTTGTCACAAATTGTAAAACGCTTACACATCACTGTACACTGTATACCAAGGCAGGTTTACCATCACTCTCTGTACGGAGGCTCAGTCACTGGTACACTTTTATTTATAAAGCTATGTTGGGCAAACTCCCGTATTACATCTGTTCTCTGGTAAAGCAGAAAGTTGCAAGCAGCTATTGTCTGAGATCACAGGATGTAGTCTTATTAGATGAAGAGTGAGGACTGTCTTAGGTAAGACAGCTTTTATGTGCGCAGCTCCACTTGCTTGGAACAGCCTACAGTCCGACTTGAAATTGTGCAATTTGGTTTCTCTGAATTTTTTTAAGGCACGTCTGCACGAAATGCTTTATGACACTATGGGTGTTTGTAAGTGTTGGTGAATATGTAAATATGATGTCCTCTATTGTTTGTTTTTATGTTTCATGTGGAACTAATTGATGCAGGTCTCCCTTGTAAAATAGATCCATGATCTCAAGGGACCTGTCTGTCTAAATAAAGGTTTGAAATGAAATAAAATGAATTCAGCAAGCGGTGGAAAAAGAAGAGAGACCAATGCCAGATGAGAGAAGGGCCTTTGTGAACGCGTTGGTGGATCAAATGATGCAGCACGAGCGCAACCCAACCGGAGCCATGTGCCACAGCATCATCCGATTAATAGTCAGGAGCCACCCAAAAAGCTTTGCTGACATTAGCAGGCGAGGTGAAGTTGTTGGAGATGGATGCCCCTCTCTTCTCCAACAAGTTAAAACTAGAGTGGAATATAAAACTAGGAACAACACTCTGGCTCGACGCCGACGAAGCCGAGAGGGAAGAAGGAACACTGGAGTGGCAGGAGAGTCCAGACTGACGAGAGGTCCTGTCGACCAATACGGGTATGTGTAGGGGTGGACAAAATATAGATATTGCAATTATTGTACGTTGAAGGTTTTGAAGGTTACAGTAATAATAATTCCTTGCATTTACATAGCTCTTTTCAGGACACCCAGTGCTTTACAATGGTCTTCTCATTCACACACTGAGAAGCGGCGAACATACAGCGCCAGTGTCCTCTCCATTCACACTCACACACTAATGGCGATCAGCAACCATGCAAGGCACTGACACGACCCGTTGGGAGCAATAAAGGGGTTAAAGGGGCACTGCCATGCTAGACTAACTTAGGTTATTTGAATTGAATGTTTAAATTACGTGTGTAGATTTTGTATAATCGCCGTCAGTGTAACTGTGTCCATGATAATTGAAATGTTCCCACTCCAAAACCAGTCCAAATGATCGGCCCCAATAGTATTGATTTAACCTATGATTCCTATCCCTAGGTGTGTGAGGTGGTGCCCAGCAGAGTTACCAGAGGGGGAGACCGAGGCAACGTTGGAGGATTCGAAAAGGGATCTGCGGAACATCTACTCAGGCATGCAATCTACTTTATTTTTGGTGAATTGACACCTAAATAAACATCCCACATTAAGCAAAAAGGCCACCTTAATATTCAGAATGAGTAATGATGAGAGCATGAAATTAAAGGTTTGACACTCAAAATGTCCCAGAGGTGGGGACATTGAATTTAATTGTTGTTACTTGGGTACTCTCAAACATGTATTTGTATGTCTGTACACAGAGGAAGGGATGGGTGGGGCAGAGAGAGCAGAACCTCTGATGGTGAGGACCTACGTCATCCTGCGGAGGTACCTCAACAGAATGCCTGCACCAGCGATGTTGGCGGTCAAAGAGGAATGGCCATTTCTCTTTTCTCAGAGAGGGCTTTTCTCCCACTTTGGCCTCCTGACGGACGTCAACATACTTCAGAAGCTCCAAGAGGCCCTGGGTCAGAGAGGACAGAGCATCCTGCATTTCTGCCAGAAACTGGACAACACGAAGATCAGGGAAGAAATGTCACAGTTCTGTCTAGGTTTGGGTGTTTTCACTGTTCTCTGTCATGTTTTCCTCCTGTCGTTAGTGTCCCTGTGTGTTCTCCTCCCTCCTCACCTGTGTCTCGTTAGCTAATTGTGTTCACCTGTGGCTCTTGTGTTTTTCTCCTCCCTCCTCACCTGTGTCTCGTTTGCCGATTGTGTTCACCTGTGTCTGGTAATTATCCCTCCCTGTATTTAGTCTTGTCTCGTGCTGTGTTCAGGGTCGGTGCTTCTTTTCTTGGTGACGGACTTCACCGGTGAGTGTTCTGTGTTTATCTGTATTCGTTCCATTTTTGCCTTGAAATAAAGGTTTATCAAAGTTATCTGCGCTTGGGTCCTGCTTCCTTCACTCAACCGTGACAGAAAGCACCGACCAGAGATGGACCCAGCAGATGACCCATTTGAGGTGGGATTACAGCATTTTTCATTTGCTTTGGCTTGCTGCTATGATTGGTGGAGGGGAGCGTCCAGTGTTCGGCAGAAGGAGGCCGCTCTGGTAGAGGCGCACCGGTTGGCTATGGAGAAACCAGACTTGGTGAAGTTCTTACCTGACTGGATGTTGAACTTCATCTGGGCGTGTGATTTCCAGCCTGCGGACTATAAACGTCTCGGTGTGTTCCGTCTGGAGTCAACCAGTGCTTCCGCCCCAGTTCCTGCTCCTGTCCAAGAGGCGTTTTCTGGAACTCGGCTGGCTTTTGGAGGTCCACGGAGCCTTCAGGCGGCTTCTAGGAGAAGGAGTCGCAAGTCCAGGCTAGCAATCCGAGCCCCAAGAGTCATGGTTCCGGCTACAGAACCGGCCCACACAGCCATAGTTCCGGCCCCAGTACAGGCCCCAGCAGCCATGGTTCCAGCCTTAGCTCTGGCCCCAGCTGTCCTAGTCCCTTCTCTAGTCCCTTCTCCAGTCCCACCTCTAGTCACTTCTCAAGTCCCTCCTCGAGTCACTTCTCTAGTCCCTTCCCTCATCCCATCTCAAGTTCCCTCTCGAGTCTTTTCTCAAGTCCCCTCTCAGGTCCCCACTCGAGTTCCCTCTCGAGTCTTTTCTCGAGTCCCCTCTCAAGTCAACTCCCCAGTGTCCTCTCGAGTCACCTCCCAAGTCAACTCTCCAGTGTCCTCTCGAGTCACCTCTCAAGTTTCCCCTCAGGTCTCCTCTCGAGTCCCCTCTCGAGTCCACTCTCCAGTTTCCTCTCAAGTTCCCTCTCAAGCCCTCTCTCGAGTCCCCACTCAAGCCCCTACTCATGTCCAGTTGGAGGTCCCGCAGACTAGTCTTCTGCCGGGGGTCCTGCCAACCCCATGTCCTGTACCGTTGGAGGTTCCGCTGGGGGTCCTGCCAACCTCATGTCCTGTCCAGTTGGAGGTCCCGCAGACTAGTCTTCTGCCGGGGGTCCTGCCAACCCCATGTCCCGTCCAGTTGGAGGTCCCGCAGACTAGCCCTCTGCCGGGGGGTCCTGCCAACCCCATGTCTTGTCCAGTTGGAGGTCCCGCAGACTAGCCCTCTGCCGGGGGTCCTGCCAACCCCATGTCCTGTCCAGTTGGAGGTCCCGCAGACTAGCCCTCTGCCGGGGGTCCCTGCCAACCCCATGTCTTGTCCCGTTGGAGGCCCCGCCGACTACTCTCCTGCCGGGGGTCCTGCCAACCCTATGTCCTGTTCCGTTGGAGGCCCCGCCGACTACTCTCCTGCCGGGGGTCCTGCCAACCCTGTGTCCTGTCCCGTTGGAGGCCCCGCCGACTACTCTCCTGCCGGGGGTCCTGCCAACCCTGTGTCCTGTCCCGTTGGAGGCCCCGCCGACTACTCTCCTGCCGGGGGTCCTGCCAACCCTATGTCCTGTTCCGTTGGAGGCCCCGCCGACTACTCTCCTGCCGGGGGTCCTGCCAACCCTGTGTCCTGTCCCGTTGGAGGGCCCCGCCGACTACTCTCCTGCCGGGGGGTCCTGCCAACCCTGTGTCCTGTCCCGTTGGAGGCCCCGCCGACTACTCTCCTGCCGGGGGTCCTGCCAACCCTATGTCCTGTCCCGTTGGAGGCCCCGCCGACTACTCTCCTGCCGGGGGTCCTGCCAACCCCATGTCCTGTCCCGTTGGAGGCCCCGCCGACTACTCTCCTGCCGGGGTTCCTGCCAACCCCATGTCCTGTCCCGTTGGAGGTCCCGCCGACTACTCTCCTGCCGGGGGTCCTGCCAACCCTATGTCCTGTTCCGTTGGAGGTCCCGCCGTCTACTCACCTGCCGGGGGTACTGCCAACTCCTGGTCCTCTTCCGTGGGGGATCCTGCCGAAGCCTGTCCCGCCGGCTCCGGTTCCTGTCCGGCCGACACCGGGTCCTGCCCGGCCTCCGGAGCTGTCTGGTCTTCGCCCTCGATCCCGACCCTCTGTGAGCCGCGTTCTTCGTCCGCGGGCCCGGCCCCCTGACTCTTCCTGCCGCTGCCCTCGTCCTCGAGCCCGGCCCCCTGACTCT
Source organism: Harpagifer antarcticus (assembly GCA_902827135.1). Classification (NCBI taxonomy): domain Eukaryota; kingdom Metazoa; phylum Chordata; class Actinopteri; order Perciformes; family Harpagiferidae; genus Harpagifer; species Harpagifer antarcticus. The sequence goes on along the minus strand of CADEHL010001107.1, from coordinate 855,437 downwards.
TCCTGCCGCTGCCCTCGTCCTCGAGCCCGGCCCCCTGACTCCTCCTGCCGCTGCCTTCGCCCTCATGCTCGGCCCCCTGAGTTCGCCCGCTGTGGCCTTCGCCCCACCATGGACTCTGCCTTGCCCCCGGGCCGTCCGCCCGAGACCCCCACCTTGGACTCTGCCTTGCCCCCGGGCCGTCCGCCCGAGTTCCCCACTTTAGACTCTGCCTTGCCCCCAGGCCGTCCGCCCGAGATCCCTTCCTGGTCCCCTACTGGGCTCCTGGGCGGTCAGCTTAGTCCCGTCCTCCGGACCCCCTCCACCCACCCTGGTGGCCTAGGGATACGTCCCTCCTCCGGACCCCCTCCACCCACCCTGCTGGATTTTTTTGGGATTTTTGTGTTGGGGTTTAGGGACGTCTGGAATCCGTCCCTTGAGGGGGGGGTTCTGTCACAGTTCTGTCTAGGTTTGGGTGTTTTCACTGTTCTCTGTCATGTTTTCCTCCTGTCGTTAGTGTCCCTGTGTGTTCTCCTCCCTCCTCACCTGTGTCTCGTTAGCTAATTGTGTTCACCTGTGGCTCTTGTGTTTTTCTCCTCCCTCCTCACCTGTGTCTCGTTTGCCGATTGTGTTCACCTGTGTCTGGTAATTATCCCTCCCTGTATTTAGTCTTGTCTCGTGCTGTGTTCAGGGTCGGTGCTTCTTTTCTTGGTGACGGACTTCACCGGTGAGTGTTCTGTGTTTATCTGTATTCGTTCCATTTTTGCCTTGAAATAAAGGTTTATCAAAGTTATCTGCGCTTGGGTCCTGCTTCCTTCACTCAACCGTGACAAGAAACTGATGCTCGAAGTTGATGTAAGTTTTTTTTAAATGTATTAAAATATTTAAAATGCTAAACGAGTGATTACATTAGGGGCGACTGAAGCTCCGTTGGTAGAGCTGGTCTTTCATCGACCGTAGGGTTGGTGGTTCGAATCCTGACTCTGACTGTCCGCATGTCGGAAGTGTCCTTGAGCAAGACACTTAACCCCCAAGTTGCTCCAAATGGGCCGATCTGTGTTGAGCTGTAGTGCGCGGATTAGCTGTTGCCTTAGCATCACCCAGGCGGGGGCTACACATTGGTTTGCGGACGTCCATTTGTAAGCGCTTTGGGTGTCTTGAAAAGCGCTATATAAATGCAAGTAATTATTATTATTAGACCATTTATTATGTTCTGATTTACCTCTGACCAATGAACAATCTTCATCCGTGCATAATGTTAAATCTATTGTGTGTTACTTTGTTACAGACCTGTGCCACTGCTGCTGATGTAGTGAATACTGCAGCACTCCCAAGCACCCCCTGCTTGATCATTCAAGGTAATGTAATGTTCAGGGATGGGATTTTTCCTGTTTATACAGGATTTCCTGCTTTTCTGACCTGAATGGCTAGACTTCACTGCTGCTTTTATTCTTGTTATATAATTTCTCTTAGGACATCCCTGTTCTGCTCCACCATCGATGAGGTATAGGATAGTGAATGGTTACTCTAAAGAGCTCTAGCCTGTTTCAATGATTCAGGGGTCTGACGAGTTGACATGTTCTCGTTCCAGCTGGGCTCGTAACCATCTACCCATAGAGGAATGAGGTTAAACCGTCTAGCCATAAAGGCAGAGGGAGGAGGGCTAGGGAGTTGCTTTGTCGTTCAGCCAGATTCTCCTATCTGCACAGGGACCTTTGATGCTTTTACAGTGAGTGTTAAGTAGCCTACCTCACTGATGGTGGAGTAGAACAGTGCTGTCCACCTGGAGGGTTCTGTGTAATGTCCTTGCATGCTCTGCACTGTATATTTTCCTGCTTTTTGGTCCTTGGCCAATCATGAATGTTACTCGGATCTGGTATTGACATCTCTAGCTCAAGTATTACTTTTGATTGATTCTAGGAATGTACCTATCCACAATAACGCATGACGGGGTATCTGTTAATTTCAGGTGACACAATGAAGCCTTCTGGGTGGATGCTATCCATCGAGGGACAAGTGGTAATGGGCCCACATCCATTTATTTTGCATGGGATAGCTGCTTTATTCAGCAGCTACTATGTCATCAACCTCGAATATCCCGTTGGATCATGCACACTGGAGTTCATCCAAAGGTATTGTAACACTCAAACACATGATCGATGTCATCAGTAAGACTTATCATGCAAAGTTGTGTTTCACTATCTGGCTATTAAGTCCATGCCTTTCTACAGAGGCCATAAAGTAGATTAAATGCTTTGAGTATGAAGCCTGGAACCAACTATGCAAATTGGGACCACACCATCACTTGATGTTGCTGGGCTATCTTGTTAAACAATTGACATAATGGTTTAATTCACATTATAGTATGGCTTCAACATTCAGATAAGTAATAAACCTTATGTTAGAGGTACCTGAGGCACTCTGCTAGGCTACAAATAATGTTATTGTGAGAGGATGATCCAACAGGTTTGGACCAGTAACAGTCGGTGTGGGAAAAGACACAGGTGAACACCTTGATAAATGCTGCCTGCAATACATAAGTCTATTTAAAAGTGAAACTTATCTTTGCTTATTAACAGGTGCTTCTTGGGCATCAACCCGGAGAAAGGCTCCAAGGCAAAGAAGCCAAGCTCCATTAACCCTCACGTGAGCACCCTTCACCGGAAGGGTGCATAGACTGCATGGTGTGCGGGGACAAGTCCAGTGGGAAGCATTACGGTCAGTTCACCTGCGAGGGATTATTTGTTTAAAGGCTCTGTTAAGGGTTCATCTGTTTTTTATGGATAGTTGAGGTGAACTAGTTCATGTTCCTGTTTGTTTACTCTGTTGTTTACTCTGTTGTTTATTTTGTCAATAAATATGCCAGTGGGCTTCCATTGACTTTACCTCATTTGTGCGTTTGGTGTGTTTTTAATTGTACAATAAGATTACGTGCATTTGTGTAGTGCAGCTCCAGCACTTCCAGGAGGAAGCTCACACTTTGGTTTCCTGTTAAACTTGGACACGAAACCATTGTATGAACTTCCTCCAGGAAGTACTGGAGCTGGGGATTACAGTTATGCACGTGCATCATTGTAAATTCACAGTAAATGACTGGCTACTCCTGCAGTACTTTCACAATAGAAATGTAAAAGTACAGACCCTTGTTGTAATGCATGTACAACAAAAGGATGTAATTCCCCAGTAACATATTGTAATATCACTGTAATTGAAGCTGTGAAGTTACAGGATACAGTTGTACCTTTACAACAATGCATTGTAATATCATGGATGTGAAATTACAATACATTGCTGTGAAGACATTCACAGTAAATTGCTGTGAACCTTACTGTGAAAGTCATGCAACAAGTTGCCAGGTAATTATTGTGAATTCACGGTGGATATTTTTACAGTGTAGTTGTAGTTCAGTCCAACGTTTCATTTGGATTCATTTCTCCAACAGTCAACTATTTTCATAAAGAATATATATATATTTCAAAGTCAACTTTATTGTCAATCTTACTCAGTTTGACAGAGATCAAAAAGACGTTTCCAACAATCCCAAATACGAAAAATAAAATTATACAATTGTATACAAATATATATATCCTATATACACCATGTATAATGATGGTGTGTGACGTAGAAGGAAGTGTGGTAGATAACAAGTAAATAGAGTTACATACAGATCCATGTTACAGCAAAAGATGGAATAACTAAGAAGCACGCAGTATAATAATAATTACATGCAACAATTAAATAACTGCTCAGCATCTCCACCACAATCTGCTGTGTCCTGTTTTCCTCCCCTCGGCATAACACCCCATCACACATAGGAAACACAACGCAGAGTCCGAGGGTGTTAAGAGTGTGTTTATTTAAATGTCCTCCTCTCTACTGGCCAACACAGGGAGCATGCTGGGTGTAGAAGTTCTCCAGGAGGAGGAGATGTCCATGCCATGCAGGGTCTTTGGGGATGGGGATGATGATCGCCTCCTTCGTGGTCCACACAACAAAGTAGCAGAGACTCCGGTCTGTGATGTGCAGCTGCCCTTGGACCTGGTGCCAGTATGGGTGATTCTCCTTGAGAATATGAAAGTCCCGACCGCTGTACCAATTTTTTTTTAACGCCACTAATTATTTTAACGCGATTAACGCATGTGTATTTTTTCCCTCGGTCGCCCCGTAGTTTCAGAGTGCATCGAGTTTAAAATACCATCTACAAGCTGATGCTGACAGCCCCGCTCCTGCCGCCCGCTTGGACCACACTTCCACGCTCACCGGCAGGCACCGACTGGCTATCGGGAGGACCGGGAGGGTGTGTGTATGTGTGGCCCGAGCGAGCGAGAGAGAGACCTTACGTGCATTGTTGTTGTTAGCATCTGGGGCTAGCTAGCTGCGCTAACGGATATAAGGAGCTGTTTAAATGAAAGCAGAGGAGTGACATTTCGCCACAACTGCGCCGAGCACTTGACTTTATGCAGGAAGCCAGACAGTGGGACATTGTACGAGAAGTCAGCACACTCAGCACGGATAGTGCGCAACATGATTGCCGCGTCCAGGCAGCTCCCGTTCGAGCATATGACTTGAGTTGCACATAGCTCCAACGCACACACACACACACATACACACACACACACACACACACACACACACACACACACACACACACACACACACACACACACACACACACACACACACTCACTCTGTATTGTATTATTGTATGAGAGAGGTTCCAGGTTGAATAGAGAACCGCAGTGACGCGTCGTAAAACCCGGAAGTAAGTTAGCATTTTTAGCACTTCCGGTTCCTTCGTCAAAAAGCAATGCATTTTCTCCATAGGGTTTTGGAAAATAGCTCCAAATAAGGTCTGTGGTTGACACCAATTTAAGAGATAAATCACGTTTTGTTCTACGACATTAAATACATCAGCAGTGACCCCACTGGTGATTTTTGAAGAGTTTACGTGTCTGAAAAACGATGGTTGTTACCGAGTGGCTGAATAGGACTACAGAAATTGTCGAGGCCGTTGTACGTCATTACGCCTAACACGTAAACACTCCTCTAAGTTTGTTTCCCCCTGTGTTCTGCTTGAAAGCAAGTACCTGCCTATCTCTAGTATCTGTATATCTATATCTGACCATTAGAATCTGTATTTTTTAAATTGTCGTTTTTAACACCGTAGTTTTATAAATTATACAGTAATTAATTACCAGTGTTTTCCAATGTTACCGGGCAGTTCTTATCGTTAGCTAACGTTAGCTAAAGCTAGTGCTACTAGTTAGCTACGCCATGGTTTGTTGCTTTGCTCCGGGTTGCAGCCACAGGTCTTTTCATGAAACGTGCTCGTTCTATCGTTTCCCGGCCAATGCTTTCCAAAGGAGAGTCTGGATTCGTGCCATGAGGTAAGCTGACGTTACATTTCTGTCCATGTCACGGTGAAATGTAAATGATGGGTACTGACTGTATCGCCGTTTTAGAGATGGCACTGCTGAAAAGACCGCAACATAAGTAAAGATAATGAATACATCCTATTAAAACCTGTGTGGCTTATATGATAAGTCTAATTAGTCCAAGCAGCATAACGTTTCACCATGTAGCTAAAGATTGTAGTCAGGGAAATCAGTTTGACATCTTGAACTAATAACAAATCACCTCTGGCTGTCAGAGAACTCTCTGCTCCATAGCTTCTCTTGGACGTAACATGTACATTTATATTCAATTTAATATTCCATCCCTCACATACTTTTGTATATATAATAACTTATATTTTGTTTTTCTTGTTATGCTGCTGCAACACAAACATTTCCCAAATTGGGATCAATACAGTAATATCTTATCTTAATTAATTAAGAAATATAACTATTATAATTAGTGTAGCAGCTGACACTTATTTTCAATATGGATTAATCTACCATTTATTTCTTTAGTTCCATTTTCATCTATAAAAATGTCAAAATAGTGAAAATGTTCACGAGACAAAGTGCAAGGTTATATCTTTAGATGTTTTGTTTTAGCCTATGTGCTGTATGTCTTAATGCTCTTATATGTGACGGTGTGACTTCCATGAAACTAATATTTTATATCTTCCCAACAGAAGAGCTGACAGGAAGCCTAACACTAACTCTAACAACCACAACATTGCAAAGGCGAGTAAATGTAAATTAAAAGCGATTCACAATTTTTTAATTTCTTCTTCTTTCTTGCAGTGAGGTGAAGCTGACCTTGCACTTAGTGCCAGTAAGGATGCTCCTCACGCAGGCTGAATGTTTCTCCCTCCTTACTGACACAGAAGCCCTTGATTTGCAATGCTTCACTAATTGTCATTTCCTTGTCTCCGTAGGGACACTTTACCTCCAGCACAGCGGAAGACCCTTCCAGACCATCTGGAGATGCCCCCAACACTCCTGATTGGGAGAGCCACAAACCTGACTCTGGGTTGCAGTGGTGAATGCCCTGACACCCTCACATTCATTCATAGTTCCCCACTGTACAGACAAAACACCATAGAGGGCCTGCAGTCAACCTTCCTTTCCTAAACAAATGCCAGGTTGGTTCGCTGACCAGTGGTAGCCCTCTGTTGCTCCTCAGACAATGCCATGCTTGCCACAATTGCCTCAGGTCCCTGATGCCCAACAGATTTGAGAATTAAGTAAGTAAGTGTTTCCAAGCTGTAGTGTTCCTCTTCTGGCTCGGGGGAGAGAAGCCAAGAAATTCCTGAGAACCTGCCCCCGAGTCTGTCCCTCAGCCAGTCACGATCTTCGGAGGTGGGCTCTCTTGTCAGCGGGTTGAATGAGTTATTGGTTGGAGGAAATAGCTCCTCCACTGAATGCGTACTTTTAGCTGCCTTTGGCTTCTTCCACTGACAGGGGGAGTCAGTGCAGCTGAAACTGTGGATGGCAAAGATGGCTAATGCAGCCGCATGACTGCATTTCCATTCTCCACATGGGCATTCACATTTTGTGGAGAGAATTCCCTCTTCTCCTGTAGATACCTGTGGTGGTGGGATTGTTTTATTATTTAAAATATATTTACATTTGTAATGCCTTCCCGATTATCCCTTTAATTGTTTATAGCCTACTGTATGTTTATTTCATGGATATTTCTGTGTTTTCTGGTGTGTAATATTTGTAATCTTGGGGCCTCTTCTCTTTAACATCTACATGCTACCACTGGCTCAGATAATGAAGAACAACAAAATAAGTTACCATAGCTATGCAGATGACACACACATTTACGTAACAATTTCACCAGGAGACTATGCTCCAATTCAAACACTGAGTAAGTGCATTGAACAAATCAATGACTGGATGGGTCAGAACTTTCTCCAATTAAAGAAAGATAAAACTGAGGTAATGGTTTTTGGAGCCAAGGCAGAACGTATAAAAGTTAGCGCTGAGCTTCAGTCTGCAATGTTCAAAACAACAGATAAAGCCAGAAATCTAGGTGTAGTCATGGACTCTGACCTGAGTTTCAACAGTCACATTAAAACAGTGACTAAATCAGCCTACTATCACCTAAAGAACATATCTAGGATTAAAAGACTAATGTCACAGCAGGATTTGGAAACACTTGTCCATGCTTTTATCTTCAGTAGACTGGACTACTGCAATGGTGTCTTCACAGGTCTCACTAAAACATCTATTAGAAAGCTGCAGCTGATTCAGAACGCCGCTGCTCGAGTCCTCACTAACACTAAGAAAGTGGATCACATCACTCCTGTTCTGAAGTCTTTACACTGGCTTCCTGTGTGTCAAAGAATAGATTTCTAAATACTGCTGCTGGTTTATAAAGCTTTGAATGGTTTAGGCCCAAAATACATTTCTGATCTACTGCTAAATGATGAACCATCCAGATCTCTCAGGTCTTCAGGGACTGGTCAGCTTTCTGTCCCCAGAGTCAGAACTAAACATGGAGAAGCAGCGTTCAGTTATTATGCTCCAAATATCTGGAACAAACTCCCAGAAACCTGCAGGTCTGCTGCAACTCCGACTGCTTTTAAATCCAGGCTGAAGACTTTTCTTTTTGTCGCTGCTTTTAATTGAACTATTCATATCTTAGACTGCACTGTAACTTTTATCCATGTATTTCTTCTTTTAATGTTTATTTTATTAGCTTTTCTTTTTAATTACTAATTTTAAATGCCATTTTCTTAATGTCTTTCATTTTTTGTAAAGCACTTTGAATTGCCTTGTGTTGAAAAGTGCTATATAAATAAACTTGCCTTGCCTAATAAAGATTTCATGTGACACATAAAATGGATTTGTTGATGGGAATTAATGTGAATAAATTAACTCTAGGTTAACGGTACTCTTGCTATCCCTACTCACCGACACTATAAACCTTGTCCCTCATGCTAGCCCTGACAACACCGGTAAGCACACCTTCATCTAGGCTGCACTGTTTTACGTGTCCTGACTTGTAGTGGTTCTCTCCTCTAGCTACACTCTTCTTGTCATCTTTGTAAAACGATATCAGACTGGTAATTGACACAGCCATGACTTCTAGTTAAATTCAGTGTGGCTCAAATGAAAAGCTTTGTTAAAATTTGCAAGCACGTGAAAGTCAAAGTCAGCTTTATTGTAAACAATTCTACATGTGTTATACATCCAGAAATATCGTTTCCCACAGTGTGACATGTATACATAAAACAAAACAAAAAGGGCCTAGATAAACGGGGTATACAGTTTAAAATGTTTATATATTTAAAGTGTTCAAAGTGCAGTTTCAGTGCAAGTCAGTTGAAACGATCTTAAGTTGGCGTGACGTTGAAGTCGTGCGACCCTGCTGCTGTACTGGCTTGTAGTTCGTTTATAGCATAACGTTAGCATTTCGCTTTTGGCGACTAGATTTATGATTCAAAATTTATAAAAGTAGGGGAGACATGTGGAGATTATCCGGCTGAACAAAACGTGATCTGTCTCTTAAATGTGTCTCAACCACAGACCTTATTTCGAGCTATTTTCCAAAACCCTATGGAGAAATTGCATTGCGTTTTTGACGAAGGAACCGGAAGGAGTTTACATCCGGGGTTAAGGACGCGTCACTGCGGTTCTCTATTGAGGCAGGTATTTGTTCAGAGGTTGTTGTGTTTAATATTCATCAGAATATTTGTCATTGTTCAAATGATAATAAACATTTGCATAAAGCATATTTGTCCACTCATATGTTGATAAGAGTATTAAAAACGCGAAAAATATTCCTCTAAGGTACATTTAGAACAGATAAAAAATGTGCGATTAATTTGCGATTAATCGCGATTAACTATGGACAATCATGCGATTAATCGCGATTAAATATTTTAATCGACTGACAGCCCTAGTATGAATACATTTTTGAAAAACATTTGATCAACAATAAAAAAGGATTTGGTCAGGATCTAGACTCAGTGTGTAGTTTATTAATCAATGCTCTCTACATTAGGAACACACATACCAGTGTACCAGAGGGAGTCACACACATACCAGTGTACCAGAGGGAGTCACACACATACCAGTGTACCAGAGGGAGTCACACACATACCAGTGTACCAGAGGGAGTCACACACATACCAGTGTACCAGAGGGAGTCACACACATACCAGTGTACAAGAGGGAGTCACACACATACCAGTGCACCAGAGGGAGTCACACACATACCAGTGTACCAGAGGGAGTCACACACATACCAGTGTACCAGAGGGAATCACACACATACCAGTGTACCAGAGGGAGTCTCACACATACCAGTGTACCAGAGGGAGTCACACACATACTCCCTCTGGTACACTGAGGGAGTCACACACATACCAGTGTACCAGAGGGTGTGTGTACCAGTGTACACATACCAGTGTACCAGAGGGAGTTACACACATACCAGTGTACCAGAGGGAGTCACACACATACCAGTGTACCAGAGGGAGTCACACACATACCAGTGTACCAGAGGGAGTCACACACATACCAGTGTACCAGAGGGAGTCACACACATACCAGTGTACCAGAGGGAGTCTCACACATACCAGTGTACCAGAGGGAGTCACACACATACCAGTGTACCAGAGGGAGTCACCACACATACCAGTGTACCAGAGGGAGTCTCACACATACCAGTGTACCAGAGGGGAGTCACACACATACCAGTGTACCAGAGGGAGTCACACACATACCAGTGCACCAGAGGGGAGTCACACACATACCAGTGTACCAGAGGGAGTCACACACATACCAGTGTACCAGAGGGAGTCACACACATACCAGTGTACCAGAGGGAGTCACACACATACCAGTGTACCAGAGGGAGTCACACACATACCAGTGTACCAGAGGGAGGCACACACATACCAGTGTACCAGAGGGAGTCACACACATACCAGTGTACCAGAGGGAGTCACACACATACCAGTGTACCAGAGGGAGTCACACACATACCAGTGTACCAGAGGGAGTCACACACAGCTGGGCCTAGATAACCAAAACCCTTGAATCTACACACAGCAGATAAACTCAAATGACACAACGAGATGTAAAAGGAGATCACACATACAGTATAGTCGATATAAAACTGGCCGCTTCAATCTGAAGAGCAACTCAAACAAAACACGGGAGTGTACCTTGTTCTTGTGAACACTAATGTTATCCACAGCATACACAGAGACCACGAAGTTCTTAAGTAGAAAACTAGTTGCTAAAACAAAACACGTTAGTGTACCTTGTTAGCTAATGTTAGCTAGCTGACATTAACGTTACACATTGCACTCATATTACTCACCGAAACCTTGTAAAGCCGGTCCCGCTGCTCTTACAGAACCGACTAACTCCCCTTTCGTGTATGGACAGCTCTCAACGTGCCCAGACTTGTAGTGATGTTCACCTCGTTTTATACTTTTCGCCTCATTCTGAAAGAAACAGGTGAAATTTGCTAACGTGACGGCCGTCTTTGTGATGGTGACGCGTGTTGTGCGAGACCAGAGACCTGTAGTTCACTGAGCGGTTTCACACAAAAAAATGTATAACTTCACAGTTTTAAGACACATTTTTATTTTTTTGACTTTCAAAATGTTCTTTTAAATTGGCAAACATCATATGTGTCTACTCAAGTGCTACTCAACTGGCTTTAGGTAAGCCAGTCCTTTATTAGTATATAAGTGCCTTGTTAGTAATTCTATCGCTCGAAGTGGAGTCGAAAGAGATGAGTTTTCAGTCTGCGCCGGAAGATGTGCAGGCTTTCTGCTGTCCTGATGTCAATGGGGAGCTCATTCCACCATTTTGGAGCCAGGATAGCAAACCCACGTGTTTCTGCTGATGGGAACTTGGGTCCACCTCGCAGCGAGGGTGCAGCGAGTCCTTTGGCTGATGCAGAGCGGAGTGCACGTGCTGGGGTGTACAGTTTAACCATGTCCTGGATGTAGGAAGGGCCAGATCCATTCGCAGCATGGTACGCAAGTACTAGTGTCTTGAAGTGGATTCTAGCAGTTACCGGGAGCCAGTGAAGGGAGCGGAGGAGCGGAGTGGTGTGGGAGAATTTAAGAAGGTTGAAGACCAGACGAGCCGCTGCATTCTGGATGAGCTGCAGAGGTCGGATGGCACATGCAGGTAGACCAGCCAGGAGGGAGTTGCAGTAGTCTAGGCGTGAGGTGACGAGAGCCTGGACCAGAACCTGCGTGGCTTTCTGGGTCAGCTGGGGACGTATCTTCCTGATGTTGTACAGCGTATATCTGCAGCAACGGGTTGTAGCAGCGATGTTTGCAGTGAAGGACAGGTTGTTATCTAGGATCACACCCAGATTCCTTGCAGTCTGAGTCGGGGAAACAACAGAGGTGCCACAAGTCACCTGAAATAAATAAATGTGTCATTATGAAATACAAGTCTCTTGAAATAAATAAATGTGTCATTATGAAATACAAGTCTCTTGAAATAAATAAATGTGTCATTATGAAATACAAGTCTCTTGAAATAAATAAATGTGTCAATATGAAATAAAAGTCCCATGAAATAAATAAATGTGTATTTAAATGTACATGTATACATATGTATTGCCTCATTTATTTTTATTATATGTATTGCCTCATTTATTTTTTTCAGAATACATTTTTTTCAGAATACATTTCATAGGCATATTTATATATATATATATATATATATATATATATATATATATATATATATATATATGTATTTATTTAATTATTTATGTATTTATTTATTTAATTTTGGCTTAAATGGCATTCCATAGCTGCCGGCCTGCGGCACAATATCAAACAGCAAGGCCAACAGCATTGCGTGAAGACGCACACTTATCGCAAATACATACACAAATAAAGGGCAACATGGAAACCACTTTGAAACATTGTGTGCGTGGCAGCACACACACTGGTAAATCATGAGCAAGGCACACTGGTTAAGGATGGCAGCTTCCTCATCGTTGCACTCGGAGAGAAATAGTAGAGACGGAGACGATGAACTGCTGTTAGCTCTATGATGGCATTGTGCATGTCGTGAGAGGTGCACGTTGCTGTGTGGGGAACTCTGCATCTTTGTACTGCAGCGTATACTCAAACAGCGATAGGAAGAGCCCACTGCCTGACTCGGACATGCTGTGGAGTGAATCGAGTCACCTCTGAGAGGGAGTTGGTTGACAGCTAAAAAAGCTATAATATCAACGACAGCTGACAAGTAATAACGGCTCCGTGCAGCTGATCTGCACCAAATTATTTGTTTCCTCGCATCTCTCTCTCTCT